>OY804604.1:21361024-21716024 GCA_963680895.1 Fragum sueziense | reverse complement strand
GTGGCATCATTTGGGTTAAGTTAGATGGTTCTCTGTTTAATGATAATGTTGACCTATACATTTGTAATACATATATTCCACCATCAAATTCGAACATTTTCAGAGTTGATGACTTCGACTTTTTCGAACAAATTGAAAATGACATAGAAAAATTTAAACCGCTTGGTCACATTCTCATAACAGGAGATCTCAATGCTAGAACCGCGAATTGGAAAGATTATGATAATTTTGAAACAGACCAGAATGAGTCTATAATTAGTAACAGGGAAATCCCAACACGCATGAATAAAGATCACGTGGTCGATATTTATGGTAACAAATTACTAGACCTATGCAAAACTACGTCACTAATAATAGTAAACGGTCGACTGCACCGCGATACGGAGGGTCATTTCACATTTCTTTCACGGAACGGTTCTAGCACTGTGGATTACCTTCTAGCTGAAAAAGATTATTATTCGCTAATAACTGACTTTAATATTTTAGAACCTAGCGAATTTTCCGACCATTGTGGCGTTGAATTTTCACTACAACTTCATCAACTTTCAGAAGCAAATATCAACGAAAATTATAATACAAAATACTTGAAGTGGAATGTTTTAAAAGCAGACGAATTTATACAAAATTTATCCATACATTCGGATGAAATCCTTTCTATGAAAAATGAATTATATAGTGAAAACTGCAACATAAATGAAACAGTTCAAAATTTTACTTCTTTTCTCTACAACAAAGCACAAACTTATTTCGGTAAAACCAAATCAAACAAACAAACACATGAGAAACACAAACAAAACAAATGGTTTACAAACGAGTGTCACGAAGCAAAAACACAATTCAAGAAACAAAGAAATCGTTTTATTAAACACAGAAATGAACAAAACAAATTAATTTTTCTAAATGCAAAAAAGGAATATAACAAAGTTAAAAAGAAGGGAAAGCGAGCATTTAAACTGAAGGAGCAAGAGTATCTCAAACAATTGGCGTCAAAAGATCCTCGAGCCTTCTGGAATAAAGTTAAAAAGCAATATAACATAAAAAGCAAAGCATCGGAAAACATTACAGAAAAAGATTTCTTCAACCATTTTAAGAATCTCAACGAAAATGAAAATAACAGCCAGAATAGTAACCAAGCAGACGACAATCCAAACTTCGATAATTTTCTAGACTCTGAAATCACAGAAGAAGAAATAAAAAGAGCAATATTTTCGCAAAATAATAACAAAAGCAGTGGAGAGGACCTACTTATCGCAGAAATTTTTAAAAGCGCATATCCACTTATATCAGATTTCATCAAAGAATTATTCAATAGGCTTTACTCAAACTCGGAATACCCCGCCGCGTGGGGTAAAGGGATAATAGTTCCAATTTTGAAAGGGGGTGACCCCGATAATCCAAATAATTATAGAGGCATTACGTTAATAAATATCCTCAGTGAAATTTATTCACAAGTTTTATTAAATCGTCTCACCAAATGGTCCGATGAAAACGAAAAGATAAATCCTAGCCAGTTCGGCTTCCAAAAGAAAAAGTCAACAGTAGATTGTATATTTATCTTGCATTCAATTATCGCAAAAACTCTTAATAGCAAAAAGAAATTATACTGCGCGTTCATTGACTTCGAAAAAGCTTTCGATAAAATAAATAGAACATTTCTCTGGCAAAAATTAATTCACGAAAACGTAAGTTCCAAATTGGTAAAAAGTCTTCAATCAATGTATAATAATTATGGTTAAGTCATGTGTACGTCATAACGGAAAACAATCGGAATACCTGGAATCCCACATGGGCGTTAAACAAGGCGATCCGAGCTCAAGTTTGCTTTTTGTCTACTTTATCAATGATATAACGAACAATATTAACACAAATTTAGAAGGCATTTTCACAGCAGACGATTTAAAAATTTTCATCATGATGTTTGCAGACGACACAGTTTTATTTGCACAATCGCCAACAACTCTACAATCAATGTTAAGCGATTTAGAACGCTATTGTAATAATTGGGGACTCAGAATCAACACAAACAAGACTAAAGTAATGATTTTCGAACAAGGGAGGCATAGTAATTATGATTTTATGCTTAACGGTTCCCGCTTAGAAATAGTTTTGGAATTTATATATCTCGGCATTAACTTTTTTAAAAACGGAAAATGGTATCGTACGCAACGGAAAATAGCACAAAAAGCTTCATTCTCCTTGCACAATCTTTTTACTACTATGAATCAATTATCCCTAGACATAAAAGAAAAAGTTGATTTATTCGACTCACTCGTTTCGTCCGTATTAAACTACAGCGGCGCCGTATGGGGATATAGCGAAGCAAAATCTGTTGAACTAATACACTGTAAATTTCTTAGAAAATTGCTAGGAGTTAAACGATCCACAAACCTAGAAGCTCTATATGGCGAAACAGGGAGATATCCCATGAAAGTATACCGTCAAATGATAATGTTCAAATATTGGAAAAATTTATTAGCATCAAATAATATCCTACTTAAAACTATCTACAATACACTAAAAAATGATGCCGATAATAATCAACAATATAACGGATTAAATTGGGCATATCATATAAAAAATTACTTAAACCAAAATGGAATGACTAATATTTGGGAAAATCAAAGCATAACTGACAATCAACTTTCGACATTAAAACAGCGCATACACGACATTTATGAACAAAGCTGGAATTCCAAAATTCAAAATTCATCAAGATTATCATTATATAGCAATATAAAACAAAATCTTAAACAAGAACAATACCTAAGCTACATAAAGAACGACGCTCATAGAATAGCACTAACAAAATTCAGAGTAAGCTCACACAACTTAGCCATCGAAACAGGAAGACACGCAAACATAGATTTACAAGAACGAAAATGCACTTACTGTAACATGCAAATGGTCGAAAACGAATATCACATGCTTTTGGTCTGCCCTAAATATAAACATCTGAGAGAAATCTATTTACCGAAATACTATTACACTTGGCCAAATAATCAAAAACTTTTTTCCCTTCTAAACAGAAACTCATCTAAAGTCATTACAAAATTATCGAAATTCATCTTTAGCGCTTCAAAACTTAGACAAGAAAACGAACAATAAATAATGATACTAATCAATCTATCACTTTATTTATCAAAAATATTACTACAATAATTACATGACATTGTATAATGAAATATGGACAACAATGATTATGAACACTACAAGGTTACATCAATCTTATTATACCGTTTCCATCCTGTTAAACATGACAATTGCAATATTTGTTTTGTATGTATACATTCTCTTGTTAAAATATTATGTTTAGCACATTCACACTTGTTTTCTGCACTTCACTATGTTTTTTGGCTCAAAATATGTTTTGTATTTAATGCCAAATAAAATATATGTTATGTTATGTTTGGGAAAGGGTTAATAAGCTTTGAAATCATGAAATCGGTGATGTCAGTTTGTAGTTTGATGTTGTGTCTATGATCATGTGTTGATAGTTGAACGAGGCGTGAAACCCCAATCAATTCAGTTAGATTCACGTGTTGACACATTTCAAAAGGTCTGTGTGGTGTTAATGTCACGTGTGTTATATGGCTGTCAGATAACTAAAAGAATGCCGCAAATTGATTGAGATAACGTGTCAAACAACTTAAACTTTTCCAAACAACATACTTGAAAGCCACTTACTATAATCGGGTAAACGTTATGAGAATTTAAAGACTCTTGACAGAGGAAGTATTTTCTTTTTCTTGCAAATTTTTATGTATTCATCCGTATAAACAGTGTTGTTTTTTAAAATTAAATTTGGATAAAAATGACTTATTTCAATAAAATAAAAAGATCTAATTAAACCTAACGTCTGCGACAAATTTTAATGTTCTTAAAGAAATAATAATGTTTGTGATAGAAAGGGCCAGCTTTCAACCTCATTTGCAAAACGTTTTATTCAGCTAAAAATAAAAGAAGAAAAACTAAAACTAAATCTGCATCTTATCATTGACTTGTTTACCAAGGTCTAATATTTTTAATTTTAAATTTATGAAAGCTGACATAAAACTATTTCTTTTTACATTTAAGACAAGTATAGATCTTTTGGGATATTTCAGAATTTTTCTAAAGCACGTTTTATGATTTGTCTCAAATTATTGTATCCAATTGATGGATTGACCCATCGAAGACGGAAATCGATGCTTTTAAACAAAAAATCGTAACTGTAGCTTGTTTTAAGCTGCCGTTACGAGGTTTTTGTTGAAAGATGACGGATTATTCTTCGGTAAAGATCATAAGATTCTTGACGCCTGTGTTTTCAAGAAGTCACTTGTGTCATTAATATGTGTTAGATTGGATTTAGAAAACGTGTCTCCTTTATCACAAACAATGGATATAAAAAATGTGAAATAAGAGTCGGTTGGATTTAAATTTTTATATCAATTGACTTGTAAATAATGTAAGTATTTTTTGTATTAAGATCGGCCCGTATTCGCACTGTGACCTGCGCAGACAGACAAATAATAATTTAAAAGCACAATATATTTCTCTGTATACATTTATTTGATTTATCTCATACAACAACATAGTTGTAACATATGATTTAATACATCTTCATGATAAAAAGGCAAAACTTATCACTTGGTTTATTACGGGAATTCAAATAAATGCACTTTCTGTGTCAGGACATTGCTAAACTACGAAGCCGTTTTATACACAAAAGTACACATATAAAGTATAATTTTATCGGAAATTCATTTTTAAAGTTCAACAAACTCAATCTAACGACTAAATTGAGCTAAATTGGTAAGATTGTTTGTACTATTTTGACTATAAATATTCCTTCCTTATTAGTGGCTAATTAACCTGCGCTTTCGATAGACGGCCATTAAATTGAAAACGTGCGTGAATGACGTCATATCGTTATAGCCTGGAACCTAGATATATATGATGGTTTGACGCGACAGAACTAAGTGAAAATAACTCAAGGAAAGAAGGTCGGAACCTGAGAAAAACTCTCGTTTATTTTCTACCTTTGCATGAAACTTTGCAGGAAGATATTAGATTGAAATGTATCCTTCAATAAAAAGCATAAAACGCTAGTTGTTGTTCTTTAAAATTAAATTAATCATTCTTTTTTTTAACAAAAAATGCTAAACGTATCTTCTTTTCTCACATATCTTTAGATTTTTCATGATATTGAACTTTAGACAAGTCCTGTTTCAAATGTGCTGCAACTAACACAAATGCATCGAAATTGTATCATATACGACGTGGCTATAAAATAGTATAGGGAAACATTGAAAAAAAAGGGAAATTGCTGATATCATCAATGTCATCTTTTCCCCAATATGTTTATGCTATTGCATAAAAATACTGCAACAACTATCCAATTGGACTCTACCAAAATGTCCCATTTGGATAAAGTTAAACCCATTGTAATGCATGTTGACCCATTTTGACTCCCTAAAATTTAAAAGCTCTGAAAAACGTGGAAAATGAAGAAATTACTTGTGACAAGCAATATCTGCATTTCCCACAATGTTTCAAGCGGCGTTTCTTCCTCAGAAGTTCCTTTGAACGCATTTATTTTACATCGTTTGGGAAGTAAGTTTCTTCAATCTATTTTAATCCCTCTCGATTGAACATCCTGGAAAATTACCAATACTCGTGCCGAATGTATGGGCCAATGAGAAGCCAAGAACAACCTCTGCTACCGGGGATCGAACACGGAACCTCTTAGGCGCAAGGCCGACGCTCTACCTCTCGACTACGGTCACCACTTGTTTCGATGATATGTAGGTAAAAGGTTGTAAAATACTACATTAAATTAAATATAATTGTTACGAAACATTTCCCCGATAAAGAACAAAAAGATTTCTATAAATATCACTTTGTCACTGAGTCTTTCTGGTCCGGAGATTCTGTGCTTACGGCATTAGCAGTATCCCCAGGCGTCCTTTGTTGAATTTGAGAAAAGCACAAATCAAGGAAATGTTCTTGAATTAAGCCATTAGTGTTTTTTGAACATGATTTGTTCCATTAAAAGTACACAAATAGATAATAAGTCTTAATCCTTTCAAAAACGACAAAATTTTAGGGTGCTCAAAATTCAGAGGTGTTGCAGACGACAATTTAGACTGTATGATTTTTTTCTCACATTTTCAGTCTTTTTATATAGGAAAAAAGGGAAATGAAGAAGTTGCTTGTCAAAAGCTCTTTCTTCAATTTCCACAATGTTTTCCAATGCCAGTATTGTATATTGAGTCAAAAAGAGTCACTATGTGGTAATGGGTTAACCTATCCCTATAGTGGAGCGGGATACTGTAAAAATATTTCAAATGATGATACAAGCATGAAATTTGCACCATATATTCTTCAGATCGTACAGATTTAAAAACAATTTCTGGCCACTTCAATTTCCGCCATTTTCAAGATGGCCGCCAAAATCCAAAATGGCCGCCACTTTGGAATGGGGTATACTCAGTAAATCCGTCATATCTTCGCTTCTGATGGACATAAAACAACAAAATTGGTATCAAATTAAAGCTTGGTTAATTTCTAGTTGTATGGGTAATCCAATATGCAAATTATGTCACTAGTATATTATGAATATTAATGAGATATGTTCCTACCAATGTTTTTAAAGCAAAAAATCGGTAAAAAAAAGAAAAAAATCAAAATTTGAATGTTGCAGTTTAAAGAAAGTGATATATAATAATTGCTTTGACCTCGTCATACTATTAATTATCATTAAAAGATGGCAACTTAATAGCCATTTTCAAGATGGCCGCCATTTTAAAAGATGGTATGAATAGTAAATTCGTCATATCCTCGCTTCTGATGGATATAAGACACTAAAATTGTACATTAAAGGGGCTCATTCTATGTTTTTATGCTTCCGAACTGTTCTGGAACTCAAATTTGTGCATGGAAAAACAATTAGCAATGCATAAAAACCTCAATCTCGGCGAAAAACATATTTCCTTTGCTATATATCAATCCTTTACAAGCGTGTTTACACATTCTATTTTTACTTCAAAACAAGACAAGGTCACGGTCAACGAGACACACCTCCGCGATATTAACACACCGTACAACCGGCTGTGTTGATGACTGTGACCTTATTTGCGAGGAATACGTGAAAAGGTTTATTTTGTACAAGAACTGAACATTTATACGCGTATTTATCAACTATAGAATACCAAAGATCCTTTCGTTTATTTATAAAAGTAAATTCATTTGACCTACCATGCACATTCATCATCAGATGCCGAATCTGTCTTCGCTGACTTTCTACGCAGCCGGTTGTACGGGTGTGTTAAATCTCGCTGAGCACAGATGACGTATCTCTGACGTAATTATTTTTTGAAGGTTGGGCATATGTAGCCGTTATAAAACAAAAACAGAACGACCAGCATGTTATTAATTGACTTGGATTTTAATACTTAATAAAGCTCATGGAGTGCTATTAATGGACATAAATGATCTACCCCTTCAGGTTGGTAATTTCATTCGTTATTTCTGGTTTGTAATTATTGTGCCATTTGCATTTTCGACAGCCTAGCTCGACCCCCTTTAAATTAAAGTTTAGTTAATTTTGAGCTATTTGGTAAAGGCAATAATAATGTGAATTATCTCATTGGCAAAATAAATACGAGGGTTGATTGGTAAGTAGTGAGCCTATCATAGAAGGGATCAAGCAAGTATGTCCATTTTCAGCCCCTGTATTCTCTGGCTATATAAAGGTGTGCAGCCGAAAACTGGTGTCACTTGGTCACTTTATGTTGAAGAGGTTTCACTATAAAGTAAACCGGGGAAGTGGCTTTTTGCAAAATGGACAAGGTTGCTGAAAGAGCTGTGATTCATTATCTGTATAAAAAGGGTCTAACTTCAAAGGTCATCTATATAGATATGATTTCAACACTAAGGGATGGTGCCCCTTCGTGTGCTACAGTAAAGAGATGGGTAGGGGAGTTCAAGCATGGTAGGCAGCATCTTCAGGACGACGTCCGCCCTGGAAGGCCTGTCACCGTTGCAACACCAGAAATAGTCAATAGAGTCCATGAATAAAGGGCCAAACAATTAATGGACAGTATTATGCATCACCTTCAAGGCAACTGAGGGAAACCATCCAAGCCCAAACGCCGTGGAAAACTCAACAGAGGTGTACTGTTCCACCAGGACAATGCCCCTGTTCACAAATCTGCCATTGCCATGGCTGCCATCAATGACTTTGGGTTTGAACTAGTAGAACACCCGCCTTATTCACCTGATCTTGCTCAATCAGACTTTCACCTGTTTCCACAGTTGAATAGATCTATTGATGGTACCCACTTTCAGTCAAATGATGACGTCATACATGCAGTGGTGGCCTTTCTTAACGATCAGGAGAAGGAGTTCTACAAAAGTGGCATTGAGGCCTTAAAACATAGATGGCAAAAGTGTACACACAAAGAAGGGGATTATGTTGGAAAATAAAATCGTTTTACAGTTACAATTCAAGCCTTTCTATGTGAGGCTCACTACTTATCAATCAACCCTCGTATGTATGAATATTACTGAGATAAATAGAGGTAATATATTAGATTATCAATGTTTTTTTTTCAAGCAAAACCCATTGAAATAGAATAAAAAATAGCCAGAATTTGAATGTTGCAGTTAAGAGTGTGTCAAGTAACAATTTCTTGACCTAGTCACACTATAATGTACCATGTCAAGATGACAAATCCAATATACAAATAATATCATCAGCACATGTATGAATAATAATGAGATATTTTTTTAATAATGTTGTTTATAGCAAAAATTTTGTAAAATTGAAAAAAATCAAAATTTGAATTTTGAAGTTTATAGAAAATGATATATACATACAAAAAAAAAAAAAAATAAACTTGTCATTCTATTTAATATCATAGAATAAAGATTCCAGCAGAGCATATTAATGAACATTAATTATGAGATACTATACTTATCAGATACGAAAGCTTTATATAAACTATTATCTGTGCATTTTTTCTACTGTAAAACTTACTATGAAATATTGACGCCATGTTAAATAAACAAAGTAATAATGTTGAAGTCATATGACTTTCCTTAAAATTACCATTAATAACTTATCAGTGTTTTTTACATATCAATTTTTGCCATTCCTAAAACGAGTATAGGAATCAGATTCTCTATGAAAAAATATATATAACTTAGAAGTTATTGGTATTGTGACATTGCTTATAGTTTAGTGTCGAACGTAAGAATAAACGGACTGTGTTGAAGGGATTTTGTCAATAGCACGAGATCAACATTTATGCCATTCTAAGTCAATATTCACCTCTTCGTTGAGTTGGCTATGAGTTTCATAATGTAATCAAGGTTTAAAATTACTGAAAAAAAATTAAATAGACCACAAACATCCATGAATTATTTGCATCAAAATCTTACCAGTTGCATGAACAAAGATATGCGTGGAAGGCCTGAACGATACCATCTGCAGTTCCCTGTCCAATTAGACTACTTGCAACAACATTTTTAATCTGTCTGCAGCATTCAGCTATAGCTACAAGTGCCATGCATTTAGGTATCTAGGCAGGATTTATACGGACACAGTAATTGCTGTTGTGATACTGTTGATTGACCCTCATAACACATGTCCTACCTGGAAAACAGATTGACATGCTCCGTAACAGTATCTCGAGTTGAGATAATAGCATCATATGCTCTTTGCTGTCAAGCAAATAAAATCAAAGCATGCATCATCTACTGCACAACATGTGCTCGACCGATCATGCATGATAACCACAAATGTCTATTTCCTTTTGTGATACATTTTCTTTGGTCGTGCTTAGGTTACGGAAAGCTTATGAAGCTTCGTTGAACAAATATCATGATTGCCATGCTGACTTTTTGCCCTTGTGAACAAATGCGTATACAGTATCACCTTGAGAAAGCATGGAAGAAAGGCAGTGTTTTAACAAGAACCAATAGACTTGCAAATGAAATAAATCAGTATCTATCAAAAGTTGTTTCCCGTTCCAAAGGCTAACCATATAGCAACAATATTCAGATCTCTGTTGGCTGCTATAACTAGCAGAACAACATCGTTATCAAAATTACTGTAATAACAATGAGAGTTTGATATTCTTTCTAAGATGCATGGTTTGCATGCTTTGCGTGAACAAGCATGCGAGAATCTGCATTTTTTGGTTACATGGGGTTAATAGATCATTCTTGTAGATGTTCTTATTACATTGAATGTCATCTCCTTTTGTTAGTAGTATCTGTGCAGTGGTTTGAGAAAGAAACTGTTCAATAATTTAAGAGTTCTTCTATTCAAAACACTTTCGACAAACACACCAGGTTACTGTTCTGAAGGTTTCATCTTTCAGACTATCTCGACGACATATATCGAAGACAATATCAACCCTGGAATATTTCCAAGCACATGACTCAGTATGAGGTACAGTCACAGCTGTGGTATAATCATCAAATGTTTTTCCTGTCCTGGATGTATTTGAATTTATCATAGCTACTCCATCAATTATAATAGCGTCTGAATGTGGTTGTAGAATTTTTCCAAGTCACATTTTTGGTTTTGAAATGAAATAATAAATATAGAAAGTAATTGATTATCATCTTTTAATCTGTTCAGCTTATGCTTAGCTGAACAGTTTTGTATCAAGCGCATACATATCAGCTGATTCCTTTTAAAAAAAAGATTCCAAAATTCAACAATAGTACATTTCAAGTTTAATGAGTTTGCTCAAGATATCCTTCAGAAAATAAAACATGACCCAATAATGTTTGTTACTCATTCTAGATTGCTGCCGTCCCACAAAACTTGAAAATCGCGAACCGTTCTACTTATTTCCGTTCCATCCACCGTGTAAGAGCTGTCTTATCTTCGGTCAGGCCGATAGCACCTCCTTTGCCTTTAACAACTGTAATATCTTGCTTATTAACAGCAATCATAGAAAATTATTTTTCGGTCTTACAAACAGCAAAACGGCCTCTTCAAAATTCTATGAATTTACCAGGATGCAATTTCTCCAGGACAAGCATGTCCCGTAGATGGACGGGTAGCTATCGGGCATAATTGACTATAAGATTATAATTGACTTATATTTTGAGGTACTAAATACATTGGTTACATAAGATAATATCTATATAATTATTTGAAATACTAAAAGATCTGATGTTCAAGAATGAATAAGTATAACAGAGAACACTTCTCTGGTAGTTATCATTTTCGATATCAAAACTGACTCTATCTTACCGAATAGTTGACTTCACGGCTCTTGCTGACAATTTTTGGGATTAAAAATGAGTAACGCACTAATATTAATAAGTATGCAAATTACTTGATTTGCAAATTTGGGCTCAGAAAAATGACATTGACTCGGGTTCAATTTGGAACTAAATATGTTTATATATTACCGAATGTGAGATAATACGGATTTCCAAGGCGTTTAAAGTTTAAGTAGAAGTTTCACGTTTGCTTTATATAGTATTTGAAAATGTTTGTCCATAAATATGCTATTTAGCTGCTATCTTGATATGGTATATCATAGCGTGACAAGGTCAAGCAATTTTTATGTGTCACTCAATAATCGGCAACATTCATATTTTGACTATTTTTATTCTGTTTCGATGGGTTTTGTTTGAAAAATAGAAACAAACATGGATAAAACATACTTATTATAATATTATCTCATTACTTTTCATGCAGAGATTATTCACATATTACATTTACTACGTAACTGGAAATTCACTAAGCTTTAATTGGATACCAATTGTGGTGTTTTACGTCCATCAGAAATGAAGATATAACTAAGTCACTATTTATACCCTCTTTTAAAGTGGAGGCATTTTGGCATTATGGCGGCCATCTTGAAAATGGCTATTTAGCTGCCATCTTTTAATGATAATTAATAGAATGACAAGGTCAGAGCAATTGTTATATATCACTTTCTATAAACTGCAACATTCAAATTTTTCTTTTTTCTTTATTTGTTACTGATTTTTTTGCTTTAAAATCATTAATATGAACATATCTCATTAATATTCATAATATGCTAATGAGATAATTTGCATATTGAATTAACCATACAACTAGAAATTAACTAAGCTTTAATTTGATACCAATTTTGTTGTTTTATGTCCATCAGAAGCGAAGATATGACGGATTTACTGAGTATGCCCATTCCAAAGTGGCGGCCATTTTGGATTTTGGCGGCCATCTTGAAAATGGCGGAAATTGAAGTGGCCAGAAATTGTTTTTAAATCTGTAAGATCTGAAGAATATATGGTGCAAATTTCATGCTTGTATCATCATTTGAAATATTTTCACAGTAAATCTCATTAAGCCGCTCCACTACTACACGTTGACTCTTTTTGACTCCCAAAAAGATAAAGGCATCCATTGGAAAACAATGCGAAATTCAAGAAATTGCTTGTGACAAGCAATATCATCATTTCTCACATATCTTAACCAAAAGGGCTAAAAAAGTTTAATTTCATTCGCTTGGAATTGTCGTCCGCAACATCTTTGAATCTAAAGAAGTCTAAAATTTGGCTGTCTGGTAATAGTCTAAGTGTTATCAATGAATTCGTTTTTAAAAGGTACGCAAATCAAAATGTACGACCAAGTAAAAAGTAATTGGCAAAATTATACAGGAAATTTATACCGGCTTTTAAACAATACGTGATGCTAATTAATACATAGGCGTAGGAAGGTTTATAATATTGGGGGGGGGATGTTAATGTAAATGGAAATATGGGTATTTTATGGTGGGCCATAGGGGGCCAGGCCCATTTTCTAAATTATTGGGGCGGGGGGCAGGCCCCCTGGCCCCCTCTTCTTACGCCTATGTTATAGTTATAGCATTCGTAGCATGAATGTTCATTTTAGATAGAGACAGATTTTATTTGGTAAAAGATGTTGCCAATTTGTGTAACATGCATTAAAAGGCAAAAAGCATTGAAGCATGTTACAAAGACCGTGTCTATCCAATCAAACCTGGGTGAACCTTCTCCCAAACGACAAAATTTTAGGGTGGTCTAATTTTATATCTGCTGAAGTCGACAAAATGTATGTTCTATTACAGGTAAAATTTGTGAATAATATAGTTCAGAACAATATCGAGGCCAAGGGAAATGCATTTCTGCTTTTGCCTCAATGGTTTCCCAAGCCAAAATAATTATGCATGTCAAAAGCAGGTCTTGGTTTAACGCAAAAAAATGAGATCTGTGATCTTTTATTTCCAAACTGAGCCATGCTTAAACATTGTTGGCAAAGAGAGGCAAAATGTTGAAAATGGAAGCATTAATAAAGTTAAATGACCAATCAATGAAAATGCAAAATTATCATCATAATTTTGTTTCTTACAGATTGTGTTTTAAGATCAAAGTATTGTACTTTAGTTTGCTCTTAAAACATTATCACTAATGAAGTACTCGATTATAAACATAAATAAATTTCCAATTAGTGGATATTTAACATCATTATTGGCAGTAAGATGTGCTCTCCCATATTTATATATATAGTTTATAATTACTTGCAGTTTACCATATTTAGCATTGACAAATATTCCTTAACCAATATCTAGATAACAATAATTAGCGGTGTTCTAAATGGGTACGAAATATTGCATTTAAAAAACTATCACCCTCTCTTATCTGGAGCTCTCATGTTCAATGAAAGATACAAAATAAAAAAAAATATCTCCCCAATATGACGATCCTGATATCATAGTACTTAGATAGATTTGATAATTATTGAGAAAAAAGAGGATATTTAATACAGATTTGAGAATTAGTACGAAATGGAAAACTCCTTACAAAACCGAAAAAGGGGATGGGGGATCTCAACATACGTGACGTTTTCTTTGCTAGTTCTATTTTGAGCGAACTACAGAACCAGCAAATTTTGTTGATTTACCATCAGATACCATCCTTTGAATCAAGATTTTTGTCTCAAACGGTCTTGGATTTGTTAGGTACTGTCGACTCAGCACTAGCCAATGTAGCTAAATTCCTATCAAAAACCATCCTCTGAATCCTGATTTTAGTATAAAACGACATCGGAGTTGAAATTTAGTGTCTAATACAGGACTAGCAAATAGAATCGAGTTTCTAATAAAAAAAACACCTTCAGAATCCAGATTTTAGTGCAAATAGGCCTGGTAGTTGTTAGTCAGTGTCGACAATAGAACTTATAGAATACTATCAGGTACCATCCTCTGAATCCAGATTTTTGTCTAAAACGACCTTGGATTTTATTAGGTACTGTCGACTAAAATTCGAGTCAATATATCTGAGTTCCTATCACATACCATCATATGATTTCAGCTTTTGATATAAAACGGCTTTGGACTTGAAGTTAAGTGTCTACCATTGGACTAATCAATCTGCCTAGTTCCTATCAGAAACAGAGTTTGATATTAAACGTCATTGGAGTTGAAATTTATCCTGTACCATAAGACTAAAAATAAAGTTGAATGCCTATCAGATACATCCTCTGAATACAGAATTTTTTGAAAAACGCTTTCGGATGTGTTAGATACTGTCGACTTTAGCACTAACCCATGTAACTGAATTCCTATCAAATACCATCCTCTGAATCCAGATTTAAGTATAAAATGGTCTGGGTAGATTATTACTGTCTACTAAAGGACGACCCAATGGAATTGAGTTCTTACCAGATCCGATCCTTTGGGTCCAGATTTTGGTGCGAATAATCCCAAGAATTTTTAATCAGCTTCGATAACAGAACTAGGAAATTTTGTTTATTTAATGTCAGATACTATCCTTTGAATCCAGGTTTTAGTCTTTAATGGCCTTGGATTTGTTAGGCACTGCCAACTGTAGAACTATCCAATATAACCGAGTTCCTAATAAATGCCATCCTCTAAATCCTGATTTTGGTATACAAACGGCATTTGCGTTGAAATTCGGCAGTTGAGTTTCTATCAAAAACCATTCTCTGAATCCAGATTTTGGTGTTTATAGGCCTGTGAATTGTTAATCAATTTCAACTAAAAACGTAGCAAATTTGGTTCAGATACCATCCTCTGAATTAAGTTTTTTTTTTCTAAAACGGCACTGGAGTTGAAATTTAGTGTATACTATATAACTTACCAAATGATTTTAGATACTATTAGATACCATCCGCTGAATTTTGATTCTGATGCAATAGACCTGAGAGTTCTTAATCAGTATCGATTATAGAACAAGAATATTTTGTTGATTTACTATCAGACACAATCCACTCTCAGTTCTTCAGATTTTTGTCTTAAACGGCCATGAATTTGTTTATGTACTGTCGACTAAAGCACTAGCCGATGTAATCAGTTCCTGTCAAACATCATCCTCTGAATCCAGATTTTGGTAATAAATGACATTCGAGCTAAAAAATAATGTCTTTTTTATAACTAACCAATAGAATTTAGTTCCTATCAGATACCAAGCTCTGAATCAAGATTTTAGCGAAAATGGGATTAGGAGTTGTAAATTAGTGTCGACTATAGAACTACCAAATTTTGTTCATTTACTATAAGAAAACATCCCCCGATTATAGATTTTTGTCTAAGAAGGCCATGGGTTTTACCAGGTACTGTCGACAAAAGTCCTGGCCAAGAAAGCTAACTTCCTATCAAAATACAATCATTTGAATTCAGGTTTCAATATAAAACATCTTTGGACTTGAAATTAAGTGTCTACTATAGGCCTAACCAATTGAGCTGAGTTCTTACCAGATACGAGCCTCTGAATCTACAGTTTGGTATAAAAGTGTATTAGAGATGAGATTTGTGTATGGGGTTCTTTGATTTGTTTGTGTTCTGTCGACTAAGCACTAGCCAATATAGCTGAGTTCCTATCAAATGTCGTCCCCTGAATCCAGATTCTTGTCTAAAACGACATTTGGGTTGAAGTTAAGTGTCTATTGTAGCACTAACCGACGTGGCTGAGTTCCTTTCAGATACCATCCGCTGAATCCAGATTTTTGTGCAAATTCAAATTCAAATTCTTTATTCATATATGTACAAGGCCTCTGGCCCATTATACAATAATACTGTATACAATAATCATCATGAAGAGTAGCAAATATAATACAAGTCATATCAACATAAAGATTGCAATTAAAATGTTTGAATTATGATTGATCGATAGAAACAATACTGAATTATGACATCTACAGATTTGTATTGCCAATCATCAGTTTTGATCGTTCTAGGATCAATTAATGAATCCATTAAGAAACAAAGAGATTAATTAATTATTCCAATAACTGGTTATTTTTTGTTTTCTTCAAATCCTATTCAAAAGAAAACATACAAGATAAATTTTATTGTGTTAAATATACAAGAAATCACCATCATTTTCAACAACAAAATATAGATATATACAGATGAATAATATTCTGAAATAGTGCGTCTTAAAACTGGAAAGCATGAGTAAAGGTTAGCCATTTCTAGACGTCGCATAGTCCAAACTGAAAGGAGTTGCAGATAAAAGAATGCATTGTGATTATATTAAGTGTAGAGAATACGTATATTATAATATGAACATATAGAGGAAAAGGAGAAATTGCTGATACTCAGTTATTTCTCCTCTTCTCTCAATTTTCCAACAAGTTTTTTTTTTACTAGACGGCAAAACTAGGTTCTGTTTGAGAGAATGTTAAGGAAAACCATAATGAATAGTTTTGATAAAATGGAGGTTCATCGCTGGATAATAGAAAGTGCTGGTGACTAGCATTTTCTCACCATCTCATCGACGTTCCTCTTTGCTTTCAGAAATGCCGTTTGGTAACGTTATGTCATTTTGGTAATAATTATAATGTTTCTAAAAAGTGACCTCGTTCTGCTAAAGCATATGTAATAAATCTTGAAAGGGAAAAAAAATCGTCGGTGCTTTGGCAATTCATAATGTCATAGAATGTTTCATGTGTAGGTAATAGATTTAGCCATTTTTTATGGAAGTATAGTTTCCTTGTATCATTATACAGGGGGCAAAGTAATACAAAATGTAACTCATCTTCTACAGTATATACGTTTCTCTTTAAGCAAAATTTACAAAATTTACAAAATCTAAATTGCCTATCTATATTTTCGTGTCTACCTTTTTCGATAGCAAGTGGGTGTTTTGAACATCTAAAATTTGATAAGGTTTTTTTTTGTAATTAAATGGCAAATCAATAGATAAATATTTTTCAACATCTAACAGGGTCTTATAATGTTTGTAATAATGTTTGTAATAATGTGCTTTATGTGACTCTTGGATCTTTGAGATCCATTTCTGAAAAGATATGTCCTTTAGCCTTTGATTAAAAATTGATAAAAAGGAATTAGTATCTCCAATCTCTTGCGCTACCCATATATAGCTGAAAATAGACCTTGGGGTTGTTAATCAGTGTCGACTATAGCAATAGCAAATTTTGTTTATTTATTATCAGCTACCATTCTCTGAATCAAGAGTTTTGTCTGAAACGGACTTGGATTTGTAAAGCACTGTTATGTAAATAAGTTCCAAATAAAAAGCATCCTATTAATCTAGATTTTGGAAAAAATGGCATTGGAGAAAACATTTAGTGCCTGTTACAGAACTAACCGACAAAGCTGAGTTACTATCATATACCATCCGCTGTATCCAGATTTTTGAGAAAATAGGCCTATAGAACTAGCAAATATACATGCATGTAAAGTGTCTACATAAGGAGTAACCGATGGAGTTATGTTTCTATCAGATGTCATCCTCTGAATCCAGATTTTAGAGCAAAAGGGCCTGGCAGTTGTTTAAACGTGTCAACTATAGAACTGGCAAATTTTGTTCATTTAGTATCAGATACCATCGTCTGATTCCAGATTTTTGTCTTAAGCGGCCTCAGATGTGTTAGGCAAAGTCGACTCAAGCACTAGTCAATGTAGCTGATTTCCTACCAAATACCAACCTCTAAATCCAGATGTTGGATATTTTAGTATAAAACGGCCTTCTAATTGAAAGTTAATAAATGTCCACTATAGGACTCAACAATAAGGTTGAGCTCCTATTAGATACCATCCTCTTAATCTAGATTTTGGTAATTTCGGTATAAAACGGGCTCGGAATTGAAAGTTTGATGTCTAATTTCGGACTAACCAATAAATTGAGTTCCTATCAGATACCATGCTATATATCAAGATTTTAGTGCAAAATGGCATTGTGGTTATTAATCAATATCGACTTAAGAACTGACTAATTTTGTTGATAAACTATCAGATACTTTCCTCTAAATCCAGATGTTTGTCTTAAACGGCATTTGATTTGTTAGGTACTATCGACTTCACTATTTCAATTGTAATAAATACCATCCTCTGAATCCAGATTGCGATATGTCTGTGGAGTTTAAATATTGTGTCTACAATAGGACTAACCAATGGAGTTAAGTTCATTTCAGATACCTTTCTCTGAATCCAGATATGGGTGCAAATAGGCATAGGAGATATAAATCAGTTTTGATTTACTTTCAGAAATTGGATTCCCTGAATCTGGATTTTTGTCTAAAAAGGCATTTTAGTTGCCGACATTGGCACTAGCCAATATAGCTTAGTTCCTCTGAATCCAGATTTTTGTGCAAATAGGCCTAGGAATTGTTAATCAGTGTCGACTATAGAACTAGCAAATTTTACTGATTAACTATCAGATACCATTCTCTTAATCAAGATTTTTGTCTTAAACGAACTTGGGTCTGTTAGCTACTGTCTACTTCATCAAATGAGTTTCTATAAGATATCATGTTCTGAATCGAGATTTTGGTAACAAAAAGGCTTTGAAATTGAAGATAAGTGTCTCCTGAAGGATACACCAATGCAGTTGTGGTCATAACAGATACCATCAACTCGATCCGGGTTATAGTGCAAATGGTCCTGAGAGTTGTTGATCAGTGTCGAATATAGAACTAGCATATTTTGTTTATTAACTATCTATAGAATCATCCGATCCAGAATTTGGTCTAAAACAGCCTTGGATTTCTTAGGTACTGTCGACTGAATAGCTAGCTAATGTAGCCGAGTTCTTATCAAATACCATTCACTGAATCCAGATTGTTAATCAGTGTCGACTATAGAACTAGCAAATTGTGCCGATTAAATATAAGATACGATCCTCAAAATACGGATTTTTGTCAATACGGCATTGGAGTTGAAATTAAGTGTCTAGTCTGTTACAGGACTCACCAATGGAGTTGAGATCCTATCACATACCATCCACTGAATCCAGATTTTGTTGCAAATGGGCCTGAAAATTATTAATCAGTGTCGACAATACAAATAGCAAATTTTGTTAGCTTACTAACTGATACTTTTTTCTGAATGCAGATTTTGGTCTTAAAGGTCATTGGATTTGTTACATGTATTGCCCGTATCAATTAAAGGCTTATCTTTTAGAAAGCCACCTAAAAGTACAATTATAGTACTTTATCAAGTATGAAAATAAAAAGAGAGTAACGTCTCCATAAAAACGATCCACATAGCTACGGTTATTTTGCACTGCTCTTCCAAATAATTTATTCTATCTACATTTGTGGGGTATATATATTTTGCAAATATCTCAAAGGTACTTATATATCCCCTTTATTACATTTCCATTTTAGTTCGTACAGATTCGCAAATCTCTGTTGATAAACATGTATTGTAATTTACAAATTTCGAGAACTTTGAAGAAATTGTTGTCATTGAACACAAGTCATATGTTTTCAGGAAGACTCGACTGGAAGGTTAATCCATTGTCAATGAAGTCTCGGAAAGACTAGGCTTGACAGCAACTCGCCGAAACCATACGAGATGGATGATAAATAAACGATGAATTCTACCGTTCTTTCCACCAACATAAGCGATGCCAACACTTCAAACACTGCTCCAAATGCGGTTGATTATGATTCAATATCACTCGTATCATTGATTCCTGCTTGGGCTAAATATTGCGCCGTTGCCTTTATTGGTATTGCCAGTTTGATCGGGATACCCGGGAACAGTCTTGTGTCATCAATCCTACTCAAACAAGTACGTAAAACAACGACTGATTGGTTCATCATATTTATTGCTATATTTGACACTTTATCGCTGATCGTAAGTGGAACTATATCGACTCTAGTCATAACACCAGGAGTTTGGGACGTTGTTCGGTCTACAGTTCTTTGTCGTTTCCATAGCTACGTGTCCCATTTCTTCTTTATACAGTCGCTATATCTGATCACAGCCGTTGGGATCGACAGATACGTCAAGACCTGTAAGCCTCACAGTACGTTTTACACACCCAGATCTGCATTAAGAAGTAGTCTCGTAGCTATCGTCATATCTGCGGCCTGTAGTATACCGTTCTATTTCGCCACTCACCTAAACCAAGATGGTGATTGCGTTATAGATAGATCTAAATCTACACTGAGACTGGCAATACATTCAGTGGTGCTCGTCTGTGTCCTAGTTTCATCAGTAGCATTGGTAACGTGGTATACCAAAGTCGCATTACAAATTCGGAAGCGAGTTAATTTCAACCCGAAAGCTGCATCTATGAGACGTAAAGGGGGGACAGGCGCTCCAAGTGGACAGCTGACGACCAAGACTGAGCTCCCGAATAGTGCACTATCGTGCGACTCAGGAAAGTCTGAAGTGTCTATAGAAAAGGCCACAAAGGTGTTGGGTTGCAGTCAGGAACAGCTGAATGAGATTGGAAAGGAAAGTATTCCAGAAGCGAATGATGGTAAAATTACTACAGCCAGGAAGGGCAAACCTACCACAGCGTTTGGGAACAAACCTAGAGAAACTAGGGACCATTGTGAAGACGACAGAAAGGCAAACTCAAAATACAAGGTACAAAAACAAACAACAAGAGACGCGTTTTCTAGTAAGCAGAAACAAGCCAGCAAAACGACAAAAATAATGGCCTACATGACGATGGTCTTCATCTTTTCTACTTCGATGCCAGCTATTGCCATCTCTCTAATTACGGCGTTTGGTGGATTAAAGAGTAGCGAGGTGGGACGTTTTGCAATCTTTACCATGATGAGGATGTATTTCATTAACAACTTTATCAACCCAATTTTCTACATCACACTCAGTTCTGTGTTTAGGAGGAGGGTCGCCGAGGTCCTTAACACGTGTAGGCGGTAATCGGGACCCTGTCATTATACGTATCACAGTCCTTGCCTGAACGCATGCGTGTGAGAAGTCGACAAAATGTAACTGACAAAATATAATTTGAAAATTTAAGATTAACTGATTTCTATATATGAATTTATACATTTCTTAGAAGGATGAAATTGATATAGCTATGCCACAAGGGTTTAAAAAATAACCAAATTATTGAAATCGAAAGCGCAGTGACCGTTCGCAACATAGCGACCGACGATCAACTTACATGTATAATGTACAGCGGTGATAGTGAAGGGGATTCCTGTCTTGAACGATAAAATAGTAGACTAAGTGTTCGTCCTAGTTTTTGGACCAATGAAATTGCAATATATTTGAAAATTTTGGCGCTATATGTCATTTAAACGCACTGCCGGTCACGGAAATACATAGCCACGCCCCGTTTCCTGTGCAGTTATGAAAAATGATGGTTTTTTTTTTTTTTGGAAAATGATGTAATTCCAGTAAGATCCACTTGATAGTAGCTCCGGTCGGAGGCGTGGTTTGAAGAATGACAGTAGAAGCGTATGTTTTCTTTGGTTGACGAACACCAAGTCAGATGGAGTCTGTATAGTAGATTCTACGCGACATAAACGTTCAAAGGCTGTGCCTTTTGAACGTTTATATCGCGTAGAATCTACTACGCAGACTCTATCTAATACATAGATCTACCACATGGGAAAGGACAACCAAATAAACAACAACAGAAAGAAAAAAAGAAAAACACAACAATAAAACAACAAGCAAGCCAAATGTCGATGATGATAAACTAACACTTATATTCAATAAACTGCATCTACAAATGAACCATGGGTTAAGTTCGTCGAAGTCAAACTATATTGCGTCCCGGAAACATACAGAACTATCTAGAGTAGACTCAATACAGTAGATGCAAATCTATAGACTCGGAACGATGGTAGAAAATACATTTAAAATAAGTGTTGATCTCTTGGCTGGCCTGAATAATTTGGGAAAATTTGATTGTCAAGGATTCGGTTGGAAAAGTCTTGAATCTTGTCTACCTTTTTCGAGACGGGATAAAGATTGTAAAGGAGATTGTCAGCAATTGCTCGGCATATTTAATAAAGAACGCCGTCATCATTGTAGCATTCTTATGATTGTGTGATTATAATGATCCTTTCTTACAAACACAAGGATTTGGTGGAAAAGTCAGGAATCTTGGCTAACTTTTTCGAGACAAGATAAAGCTTTGGAAAGAAATTGTCATCAATCGGAAAAACCTGTTCGGCAGATTAACCCTTTTCCAACCGACAAAATGTTGGAGTGATCCACTTCAAAAACTGCCACAAATGACAACATGGATGTTATCAAAGATAGAATTTGTGTAAAATATGGCATAGAAAATATTGAGGCAAAAGAAGAAACTGCTGGTTATCAGCAGTTTCTTCTTTTGTCTCAATATTTTCCCAAACCATTTCTATTTGGGGCGTCAAAACCAGGTCTTGTTTGGGATAGGGTTAAATTAAGAAAGACATGTTTATGGTCACATTCCATAACTGCAAACTTGTGCGTGTAGATGATTATTGTCCATTACACACAAGAACTATTGGTGGGACAACTATTTGTGTAGAGACTTTCCTCCTGAACTCACAGGAACTCGTAAACAACTCTTGCCACAATAAAATATAGTGGTCCCGAGATGTAGGCTACTGATGTTTATAAACAACTTTTAACCTATAAAATATATTATGTTATTATTATTTATAGAGACGCTTGTGCAAATCATCTCGTCAATATTACATAACAATCCTGATTATCATCAATAAGATTTCGTTTTAACCAGCAAAACCTATTAAAGGCTAAGTAAATGGGTATGGCCTTTATTGTTCGGCACCACGATACCTCGCGTTAATAACACAACTGCCAGTATAGATCTCCACAAATGACCTGGCAGAGCATCTCTAGCTAAAAATCTAGAGATGCTCTGCCAGATCATTTATCGGGACTTATACTACACTGAGTATGGTACAATCTGTTCGTGTGCATACGGAAAACCAACCCAGAAACCAAGATGGACGACAGACCTACTATCTCTAGTTTAAATGCTCTGTCTTTTATTCATACTAACAACACTGATACTAGGGCTGTGACATTAGCCCCCAGAAAATAGAGGCTTAATTGAAGGTTCGTCATTTTCCAGGATGAAATAAAAAGCAAATACCATGATACATTTATACATGTATATTTAATAAATATATAATTCTATAATAATAACAATGAGGTTTTTTACAATGGATGTATGTAAACATAACGTCGTCTTTCAACAAAATCCTCATAACTGCAGCTTAAAACAAGCTGCAGTTAAAACAAGCTGCAATTACGATGTTTTCATTGAAAAGCATCAATATAATGTATTTGAACCCTTTCCCAAACAATACATGGTTTTGACATCCCTCTGTAGCACATGCTTGGAAAATAATAACACAAAAGAAAATTCTGTAAATCAGCATTTTCCCTTTTCCTCTCGAAATTTTCTATGCTATATGTAATATACATTTACAACATTTTTGTAGTCTTTATCAACTATCAAATTGGAAAAGTCTGATTATTTGTAGTTTGGGAAATGATTCAATAAATATCACTTAACAAATCTTTGGGATTTCTGCACAAGCATTAAGATTTTAACAACAATCTACTCCTTTTATTAGAAATTTCATGTTACATGGTAATGTGCTAATAATAAATATATATAGACAAATAGGCAATCAATTAAACCTTTCCAAAACACGAACTGGTTTTGACACCCATAACAGAAAATACTTAGTAAAATATTGAGGCAAAAGAAGAAAATGTTTTTATTCAGCATCATTTTCTTTTTCCTCAATAATGTATTTTTTTACACATACTCAATTTTAATAAAACCACTTTTGCCATGTGAAAGAGCTTTCAAATTGGGAAAGGGTTAAAGTTTGTCTAACAAACTATCTTGGAAAATGACAGATAAAACGAAACAAGAGGGCCAAGATGGCCCTGCATCACTCACCTGAGAGGACTTTGAGACAATCATCTTGCAAACTTCAAACTCGCACTTTTTACATGATCTAGATATCATCAAGATAAACATTCTGAACAATTTTCAAAATGATGAGTAAATATTTAGGTACTTATAGAAAAAACAAGATATGATCTTTTGACCTAGTTTTTTTTACCTAACATTAACCATTTTCTACAAGACCCATTTATCAACAAGATAAGCAATTCTTAACTATTTTCACGATGATGAAAAAATATTTTGATTTTTTTAGAGCAAAAACAAAATTTGACCTAGGTTTTGACCTCCCATGACCTACTTTATACATGCCCCAGATAATGACAAAATAAACATTCTGAACAATTTTCACATTCATTCAGATATCATTATGGTTCTAAATGCAGAAACAAGATTTGACCCTGCGACCTAGTTTTTGACCTCACATGGCCTCCTTTTTACATTGACCAGATATCATCAAGATAAATATTCTGAACAATTTTCGTAATGATTTATAAAGTAAATATTTTGGTTCCTAGAGCAAAAACAAGATTTGACCTAGTGACCTAGTTTTAGACCTCGCATGATCCACTTTTCATATCACTAAGATATCATCAAGATAAGCATTCTGAACAATTTTTGCAATGATAAAGTAGATATTTTGGTTCTCAGGGCAAAAACAAAATTTGACCTAGTTACCTAGGACCTCGAATGACCTGCTATTCATATCACCAAGATATCATCAAGATAAACATTCTGAACTTTCACAATTATTGAGTAAATATTTTGGTTCTTACAGGAAAGACAAGATTTGACCTATTGACCTAGTTTCTGACCTCACATGACCCACTTTTAAAATGACTCAGATATCATCAAGATACATATTCTGAACAATTTTCACAATGATAAAGTAAATATTTTGGATCCTAGAGTAAAAACAAGATTTGACCTAGTGACCTAGTTTTAGACCTCATCAAGGTATCATCAAGATAAACATTCTGATCAATTTTCGCAATGATACAGTAAATATTTTGGTTCTTAGGGCAAAAACAAAATTTGACCTAGTGACCTAGTTTTTAACCTCGAATGACCTGCTATTCATATCACCAAGGTATCATCAAGATAAACATTCTGAACTTTCACAATGATTGACTAAATATTTAGATTCTTACAGGAAAAACAAGATTTGACCTGTTGACCTAGTTTCTGACCTCACATGACCTACTTTTAAAATGACCCAGATTTCGTCAAGATAAACATTCTGAACAATTTTCACAATGTTTAAGTATCTATTTCTGTTCTGAAAGCAAAACCAAGATTTGACCCAATGACCTAGTTTTTGACCTTACATGACCCACACTTTGTATATAAGCTAGAAATCAAGATAAGTATTTAGGATACTTTTGACAAAGTTTTGGGACTTAATTGGCATCTCTAGAGCAAAAGGAAGGATTCTGTAATATTTGGCCTTGTGACCTAGTATTTGACCTTGCATGACCTTCCTTTGATCATGACCAAGATATCATCAAGATAAAGATTTAGGACAATTTTGACTAAGTTTGGACCAAAATTAGCACTTCCAGAGCAAAAGGGAGGATTTTACAAGATTTGGGCTCATGACCTAGTTTATGACCTGGCATGATTCACTTCTTGACATGACCTAAATATCATCAAGATAAACATTCAGAACAATTTTGAGAAAGTTTGGGCCAAAACTGGCATGTCCAGAACAAAATGAAGGATTTTAAAAGATTTGATCTTGTGACCTAGTTTTTGACCTTGTATGACCCACTTTTGATCATTTCATAGATATAATCAAGATAAAAATTGAGGACAATTTTGACAAAGTTTGGACAAGAATTGGCCCTTCCAGAGCAAAAGAAAGGATTTTGTAAGATTTGACCTCTTGACCTTATTAATGATGTAGCATGACCCACTTCTTGACTTGACCTTGATATCATCAAAATAAACATTCATGACAATTTCTACAAAGTTTGGACCAAAATTGGTACTTCCAGTGTAAAAAGATGGATTTCACAATATTTGACTTAGTGACCTAATTTTTGACCTGGCTTGACCCATTTTTTATCATGACCTAAATATCATCAAGACAAATATTCTGATCAATTTTCACAACGATTGAGCAATAAATGTGGCCCCTAGAGCAGAAAGAAGATTTGACCTAGCAACCTACTTTTTGACCCCATTATGACCCCGATTAAAATTCTTTGAAGTATTTTGAGAAAGCATGACCCATAGATCACATGTGTGAAATATGAATGAATTCTGCCAAGTACTTTAGGAGGAGAAGATTTTATTGTGAAAAGTTGACGTACAGACAGCCAGATAGACAGATAGCCAGATAGACAGACGCCGGACAACAGACCAATCACAATACCTCACCTCGAGCACTTCGTGCTCAGGTGAGCTAAAAATATAAGCAACCTATCTACCAATTCAACAACAAACAATAATTTCACTTTGAGTTAATATTTGATGTTAAGTTTCAAATTAACCCTTACCCAAAGAGCACCTAGTTTTGACGTATTTGAAAATATTTTGGGAAAACAATGAGAGGAGAAAAGATGAAATTTGATATGATCAGAAAATTCTCCTTTTCCTCAAAATTAATATACTGTAGCCATCACATTTTTTATCTTTGAAATGAATTATTCTGTTTTCCAACATAGCTTCGAAATGGGACTTATCGAAAATTATGTCATTTAAATTCCTACAGACAGACATAGCGTCGGTGTAAATGCAAAACCTTGTATGTCGGTTCTAGCGATTTTCAAAGTACAAACTTGTGTGTCCAATTTAGACAATTCTTGCAGGTTTTGAGGTAATTTTACCAATCAGTATCAATAATACATTATTTATGAACAATATTTCCAAATTTCAAGTAAAACATTTCAGTTCGGAAAAAGTTATTACACTTTATTCCCTCCCCTTTAAAATTTTCCGAAAACGAGACACGAGGTTTTGCATTTACAACGACGATATGTTTTGACAGATGGACAGACTTGCAGTCGTAAAACAATATGCCCCTGATATTTCAATATGGAGGCATAAAATGAGTATTCTAATCAGTTCTAATGTATTGAGATTACATATATATTGTGGAATTACTGACCAAATGTCATAGAAAATTGTGCTTTGTGAATTTAACCCTTTCCTAAATAGCAACATTTGGACAACAGCTTCCAATTCAAAATTATGGTGAAAACAACAAAAAAGAAGTTTGTTCTCCTTTTACAAGTGTTTATTATAGTTTAGATAATATTGAGGCCAAAGGAGAAAATGCTGTTCACCAGCATTTTATTCTTTTGGATCAATGTTTTTCTAAGCATTTTCAATTAGGAAAAGCAAAACCATATATTGTTTGGAAAATGGTAAGATACATGAAGTAAATATTGAATAGAAACCTTTCAACTACAAATTTTGTTATCCCTTTCCAAAACAAATCTTGCTTTTGACATCCCCAAATGAATAGGCTTATGGATACATTGGGGCAACAGAAGAAAATGTTGAAAACCATCATTTTCTTCTTTTGCCTTAATCTATTCTGAGCTACATGTATATGAAACACCTATTCTACCTTTATAACCATTCACTTTGTCTTCTGCAGAAGCTGTCAAATCTGGCTGCCCACAAATTTTGCTGCTTGGGAAAGGGTCAAAAGTGCATACATGGTAGAAAAGGGCAAATTTTAGACTTTTGAAATCCAGAGGCGCATTATTTAGAGCATGATTTCTTGAGATATCTTGAGAATTCTTACGATGTTTTTGGATAAAGGGTGCTTTAGAGCAAGATTTTTAAGACGTTCAATGGGAGGCGCCATGACTGTGCAGAACCCCTTGGTCAACTATGTAGAAACAATAAGAGAGAATTGAACAAATGCCCCATGGTACCATGGTATTGCTCCATACTTCATACAAATGGCATCATTATGACGTCATTTGCATGAAGTATAGAGCATTTGGAACACCTCCGTCATAATCTAGTTTCTAAAATTGCTTTCTCTAAAACATCTTAAGAATGTTTAAAAAATCTCACACTACAAAATGAGCATCAGCATTGATACCTGGTGCTATGATACAGAGAGGATTTGTCTAATACCCTTGTGAAAACAAAACAAAATTCTGCTTTGACCCTTTCTCAAACCAGACCTGTTTTTGATGTCCCTCCATTAAAAGGCTTAGGAAAAACATTGAGCCAAAAGAAGAAAATGCTGATAATCAGCATTTTGTAGTTTATGGGAGACTTCTAATTGAAATTGTCAAGACTTTTCCCATTTGGTAAAGGGTTAAAGTTACAGAAAAGCCAGCTCAAAAGCTGCGTTTTCCTTTAATGATTATGTAAAAGCTGCATATATCAATGAAGCTATAATAAAGCTGTATATTTTGATAAAAAGCTGCATATTTCTGTTTAAAGCTGCATCAAAGCTGAATATTTTGGAATAAAGCTGCATAATACGGAATATTTTCTTATGAATTATTTTGTTTGATCCTGAGTTTATTTGTTTCTGCTGCGATCGACCCTTTATAACAGTTTCCCAAAAAATACCTGGCCTCGGTTTCTCGAAAAAACTTAAGTACGTTCTCATGCTCAAATCTGAGCATCGTGCTCAAATCGCACGAAATCCACGTAAACTTCAATCGAATACCCTTCAACGTTGGAGAATACCCCTTTGAAGTTGAGCATGTTCTCATGAATACACTGAAGTTTTTTCCCAAACAAGACCTGGTCCTGGTTTCTCATATATACTCATGAGTTCATGCTCAACTTCAATTGAATACCAATCAACATTGATTGGGATTCAATTGAAGTTCACATGGATTTCGTGTGATTTGAGCATGGTGCTCAGATTTGAGTCTGAGAATGTACTTAAGTTTTTTTTTGAAAAACCGGGGCCAGGTCTTGATGTTCCTAGTAGGAATGGCTTAGGAAAACATTGAGGCAAAAGAATAAAATGCTGGTAACCAGCATTTTCTCCTTTTGCCTCAATATTTTCTTACATGCATTGTACACAAGTCCAATCTTTAATCACATACATTTTTACTGTCTGTAGCAGCTTTCGACTTAGACCACCCCATTTTTTCTCATTTGGGAATAGATTGACTCTTTTGCTGCCAATTCGCCGATAAGTGACCCGTAGAGAAACTGCCAATGTCGCTGATTGGCGCCTTTCAAAAAATAGCTTAATGAGGTGATTCAAGGTCAAGGTTACAGTCATCTGATCAAACTGCCTGATAAAAAGTATGCTAATAGGCAAAACAATTTGCAATAATTTTATGTGCAATAATTTCTGAAAGTGTCAGCTTAATATTATCAAAATATGATTTTATAATATTATACTGATAAGCCCTGCTATGTAGTTTCCAAAATTTGGCACTGGAATTAAGACAATTGTGGGAAATGTTGCAGCGAAAGAGTTAATAGGGTTATGCAGCAGGTGACTAGATTATCTAACAAAAAATCTCCAACATGTATCATAAACTAAAATGATTCTTTTTTTTAAGCCAAAGCTGCATATCTTTTATAAGTTTGTTTGAGATCCAAAAGATGCAGCTTTAGAGGCCAAGCAGAATAATATGTGTAAAATGTATTGAAGAGAAAACATTGAGGAAAAAAGGTATTCAGCTTTTTCCTTTCAACCCATTACCAGACGACAAATTTTGGACTGTTCCAAATTCAAGGGTGATGCAGACGACAATTTCAAGGGAATGAAATATGACATAATTTTGGTCCCTTTGTATGGAAAATATTGCAGGAAATGAAGAAATAATGCTTGTCACAAGCAATTTCTTCGTTTACCACAATGTTTTCTGGAAATGAAGAAATTGATTGTCACAAGCAATTTCTTCATTTACCACAATGTTTTCCATAGCCATTTTCTTGTAAGGAGTCAAAAAGTGTCATTGAGCGGTATTGGGTTAATTTTCAATGTTTTCCAAAGTGGGGCATCAAAAATCTAAGCATAATTATACAGAGCTACAGATAACAAGAGTTGTGGCAGACAACGTAACTCGCCTATACGGGAGCTTGTCACAAAAACAGCTATTTTTTTAAAAGTAGATCAAACTCCATGGTCAAGGTCACAAGGCCAAGGGTCATGGTCCCAAATGAAAGGTCTTGGCAGGAGGTATCCATGTGTGAAATATCAAGGCTCTATCAATACTAGTGCATGAGATATAGGCCAGGTTAAAGTTTTTCAAAAGTAGGTCAAACTCCAAGGTCAAGGTCACTAGGTCAACGGACATGGTCCCAAAAGAAAGGTCTTGTCGAAATGTATCCATGTATGAAATATCAAGGCTGTATCTCTAATATAGTGCCTGATATATAGACCAGGTTAAAGTTTTTCAAGTGAAGACGGGACGGGACGCGACGCCGACACTAGGGCTGTGACATTAGCTCCCCGGACATAAAGTCTCGGCTTGCTCAAAAGGAGTTTTCAATTTTCAACATGCAAAAATTATCTTATTGTTTGTCAAACCATATATTGTGGGTACTCCTTTTAATTGTCTCCTGAAAACCATTTAAATGAATATCCACAACACAGGGTTTTGATTTTGAAAATAACAGATTAAGCTTCTCTAACACCCAGTCACACTTGCTCCTGTGAGCCGTCTTTGTCTGAAATTTAGGCCTTGTCATGCATTGACAGCGCATGCAAGGTACTTTTTTGGTGGACGTTCATATGAAATTGTGGTCTGCAACATGAATTTGGACTAACCTCAATTTTATTGTTTGAACATGGGTTAAGACACCAGGAGCACACAACAGCATGCATCTTCAGAGACTTTCTAAAATCTCTGAAGACACAATTTATCGGGATGCACAACCAGTAAATGAGAGGCTATTACAATGTCTTTACCACCTCTTATCTGTTGCTCACACTACATGTATCACAAAAAGAGTTGTCTGCAGACAACACAGCTCACCTATACGGGAGCTTGTCACAAAAACAGCTATTTTTTTTTAAAGTAGGTCAAATTCCAAGGTCAAGGTCAAAAGTTCAAAGGTCATGGTCACAAATGAAAGGTCTTGGCAGGAGGTATCCATGTGTGAAATATCAAGGCTCTATCTATAATAGTGCATGAGATATAGGCCAGGTTAAAGTTTTTTAAAAGTAGGTCAAACTCCAAGGTCAAGGTCTCTAGGTCAAAGATCATGGTCCCAAATGAAAGGTCTTGTCGAGAATTATCTATGTGTGAAATATCAAGGCTGTATTTCTAATAGTGCCTGAGATATTGACCAGGTTAAAGTTTTTTAAGTGAAGACGGGACGGGACGCGACGCCGACACTAGGGCTGTGACATTAGCTCCCCGGACATAAAGTCTCGGCTCGCTGATAATTTTCAAGCAGGCAGTAAGATTACAATCTCCCTTGAGCAGATATGGATGCGCGGGCAATTTGCATGTAGTCCCCTCTAAACGACTCTGTGATGTCATCGAGCGTCCGTCCGCGTGTCTCCGGCACTTTGAAGTACGTAAACAACCATGTAGTAGCTGACACAACCACGAAGGGTAGGAAAACATAGGCACTGCCTAGGGATTGCTGAAATGAACAAATAAAAGAAGATTAACCCTTTCCCAAACAATAAAATTCTAGACCATTCCAATTTGAAAGCTGTTGCAGACAACAGTTGGATTCTGATAAAACAAACAATTTGAGTATGAAATAGCACAGAAAATATTGAGCCATTTCTACTAGGGACATCAAAACCAGGTCTTGTTTAGGAAAAGGATCATTTTTTGCAAAAACAAGCTTGCTTTTTATAACATGCAGCGATTTTGATAATAAATCAATTCTCAGTGTTAAAATTCTTAGCTGTCAGTGTTATTGCAAAACTTTGTAACAACAGCTTTAATCAAGCTGTAGTAACAAGGTTTTGCAATACACATAAAAGCTACTACTGGTAAAATACATTTGCTTGTCTGTAGCAAGTTTCAAGTTGTGCCAGTCTAATTTTTCATTATTGTGGAAAGGATGATAGAAAATATTTCAAAATAGTGTTAACGCTGCATTCAGAAGTCAAACAAATGGACTACAGTAAAATAGTTATCATGAAACCACTGTAGAAAGTGTTGTAGAAAATGAAGAAATTGTGACATTTTCCATGATGTTTTCAGGGAGTCAAAATGTGTCAATGTGATTTATTAGGTCAATTAAAGGATATCCAATCTTACCTTAAGAATGGGAAAGAGAAGTCCAACACAGAAGTTGGCGAACCAGTTAACGGCAGTCCCAATTCCTACAGCAGCCCCTCGTGGGCCCTGACCAAACAACTCAGCTGTGAAGAACCAGGGAATTGCGCCTGAAATAGTACACAAACAGAGAAGTTAGGGAGCCAACTTACAGCTGTCCCAATTCCTACAGCAGCCCCTCGTGGGCGCTGACCAAACAACTCAGCTGTGAAGAACCAGGGAATTGCGCCTGAAATAGTACACAAACAGAGAAGTTAGGGAGCCAACTTACAGCTGTCCCAATTCCTACAGCAGCCCCTCGTGGGCGCTGACCAAACAACTCAGCTGTGAAGAACCAGGGAATTGCGCCTGAAAAAGTACACAGAGAAGTTAGCCAGCCAGTTAACGGCAGTCCCAATTCCTACAGCGGCCCCTCGTGGGCCCTGACCAAACAACTCAGCTGTGAAGAACCAGGGGATTGGAGGTACGGACAAAACCCCCCTAGGACAAAACCCCCCTAGGACAAAACCCACCTGGACAAAACCCCCATGGACAAAACCCCCATGCCCTTAACTGAAAAGTGGACAAAACCCCCTTGGTTATGAAAAATGCTTTTTTTTTGTGAATATTTTAAAGAAATCTTTAATACTTATGAAATAGATATATGAAAATATGAATATTCAGTGTTTATGCTTTACACAAATTAACATTTTGAGTAAAAAGAAAATGAATTAATTTTAATAATAATTTTGAGGGTTAAAAATTACTTTCTTTGTTGTCAATTTAACAAACCTTGTTTTGATTTCATACATACTTTTATTTTTTTGTGCTTTATGAAAATATTATTATGTACATGCATATTATCAATGTATTAATTATTTGAAAAATTCATTATAAATTGATTATTATGTGGTACAAATTGTTTACATTTTAACCATTTTGGTTGGTTAGAATCAAGATCTGCTCTTGTTTGCATTAATCACAAGGAAAACTTTTTGGAAAATGAAGAAATTGTTTGAAACAAGCAAGCTCTCCTTTTCTCTCAATATGTGTATTTCACTTCAAATTGGATCAATTTAACTGTTCATTATCTGACAGTGGGGAAATGTGCCTCAAACAGGGAATAAAGTAAAGGTTATGGGAAATGGATAAAACGTTTGTTCCAATACAGTTCTTTTTTTCTCTTAATGTTTCTTTGCTTGCTGGTCTAAATTGCCTAATTTACTTACATCCAACATATGCATTTTTTTAAATCAGACAACTCTGAAATTTGGTCATCTTACCATAAAGGGTTAAATGTTGCTATATTCAACCAAATTGTATCAAAGTTCACTTTTTTGAATAAAATTTATCAAAAAAAAACATTTCATAATGTCCCAATGATAATTTAAAAACAAAAGCAAATGGAAAAAATAAATATATAATTTATATTCATTTTAATAAGGATGGGGGTTTTGTCCTAGGGGGGTTTTATCCTATGGGGGTTATGTCCTAGGGGGGTTTTGTCCAGGGGGTTATGTCCTAGGGGGGTTTTGTCCTAGGGGGGTTTTGTCCTACACTCGGGGATTGCACCTGAAATAGTTAATGAGTATTTGAGCCAGGATCTGGAAAAAGGTATCATAAGGATTTTGAGCCAAACATGGTTCAAGATCAACCTGCATATACACATAGGGTGCGGATTTGGTGCAGTGGTAATGGGCAGGACTTGTAACACAGGGGGGTGCAGGTTCGATCTCCCCCCCTCTTCAGTCTTTCCAATTAGTGAGAGGACATCAAGCATTATGCACAGAGTCTGATCAATAACCATGTTTTTCTCCACTAGCCTCTTTGTTAAATAGCTGCATAGATGTCTGCCAGTCTTCTCTTATGCTGAGACTGGTCTTGAAATATGGCTACACCAATTGCTATAAGGGACCTCAAAGATTGGTAACATCACATTTTTCTTATTATGATAAACCCATTACCAGAAGGCAAAATTTTAGACTTGTACAAATTCAAAGATGTTGCAGAAAACAATTTCAAGTGAATGGAATATTACATTTTTTGTTCTCTCCTAGTAGAAAACATTGGGGAAAATGAATAATTCTTCATTTCCCACTATGTTTTTTAAATCCCTTAATTTGTGTGGCATCAAAAAGTGTCAAAGTAGGGGAATGGGTTTACGCTTTCTGCATTTTCTTCCTTTCCCTCATTGTTTAATTTTTCATCCTAGCAACATCAAAACCAGTTATTGGTTGGGAAAGGTCAATTTCTTTTTCTTTTATTATTTTCGACATCCTTTATAGGAAAGGCTTATGGAAACATTTAGGCAAAAGAAGAAAATGCTGATAACCAGCATTTTCTACTTCTGCTTCAATATTTTCTGTACAATCCTGTCAATTAACATTATCTTTAATAGCATTCATTTTTTGTCTGCAGCAGCTTTCAAATTGGACTACCCCAGCAGCTTACAAATTGGACTACCCCAGCAGCTTTCAAATTGGACTACCCCAGCAGCTTTCAAATTGGACTGCCCCAGCAGCTTTCAAATTGGACTATGCAAGCAGCTTTCAAATAAGACAACCCCATCAGCTTTCAAATTGGACTATGCAAGCAGCTTTCAAATTGGACTACCCCAGCAGCTTTCAAATTGGACTACCCCAGCTGCTTTCAAATTCGACTACCCCAGCAGCTTTCAAATTGGACTATGCAAGCAGCTTTCGAATTGGACTACCCCAGCAGCTTTCAAAATTGGACTACCCCAGCTGCTTTCAAAATTGGACTACCCCAGCAGCTTTCAAAATTGGACTACCCCAGCAGCTTTCAAATTGGACTATGCAAGCAGCTTTCAAATTCGACTACCCCAGCAGCTTTCAAAATTGGACTATCCCCAATTTTTTGTTCGGTAGAACGTTAACCCTTACCTAAACAATTGTTTGATGTGCCTTACAGTATTAACTTGAGAAAACATTGAGGCAAAAGAAGAAAATGCCGAGAACCATCATTTTCTCCTGTTGCCTCAGTATTTTCTGTGCGATATTGTACAAAAATCCTATCTCTATCAACATACATTTTGCCATAAGAGGCAGCTTTTGAGTTGGACTACCATTTATACCCTTTCCCAAACAAGACCTGGTTTTGACGTCCCTTAGAGAGAAAGCTTTGGAAAACATTGAGACAAAAGAAGAAACTGCTGATAATCAGCAGTTTCTCCTTTTGCCTCAGTATTTTCTGTGCGATATTGTACAAAAATCCTATCTCTATCAACATACATTTTGCCATAAGAGGCAGCTTTTGAGTTGGACTACCATTTATACCCTTTCCCAAACAAGACCTGGTTTTGACGTCCCTTAGAGAGAAAGCTTTGGAAAACATTGAGACAAAAGAAGAAACTGCTGATAATCAGCAGTTTCTCCTTTTGCCTCAGTATTTTCTGTGCGATATTGTACAAAAATCCTATCTCTATCAACATACATTTTGCCATAAGAGGCAGCTTTTGAGTTGGACTACCATTTAATTGGCCGTCTGCTAAAAGGTTCAAACTTACCTGGCCCAGAAGCAAACAAGAGCCGTCAGAGACGGACGATGCTCCCCGATTAAGGCATTGTCACAATAAATGTATGCCATGCAGAGCTAATATAAAGCTAACAAATGTTAAGCCACCTTTTTCAATGACATACTTTTTATACGCAAATTTCAAGTAGTTTATTGTCAAGGGCATCTGATTTGCTACTCAAATATGAAATTTCATCAAATTCTGACCATTAGACTAGGAGAAATTAGAGGAAAACTGTATTTTACCTTAAGTCCCCTTTTCCCATGACGAGGCCTCCAATCCAAAAACTGGGAAAAGTACATCGGCATTATGTCATAGGGAGTTCACATGGTAAGTTTCATTTGATTTGGCCCAAGGGTTATAGAGAAATCGCTTCGGACGGACGGACGGAATGATGGACGGACTGACAGACAAAGCGGCGACTATATGCTTTCCCGGTAAAAGGTTCAAACTTACCTGGCCCAGAAGCAAAAAATACAATATAGACTACAACTGCTACTACAGCAATGTATTTCAACCAGCTAACGTCTCCCTGCAATTGGAATAAATCTTGTGCTAAAAATAGACTGGTTCTAGCCATTTTACTTGACAAATTGTCAGTGTTGTTATAAAATCTGGTTAAAGACAACAAAATACAATATTTTTTTATATCAAAATTAGAGAAAATATGAATGTTATGGCAGAGCACAAAATATTGAGGCAAAGGAGCAAGTGCTGGACATTAAAATTTTCTTCTTTTGCCCAAAAGTCTTTTAGGGATATGTTGTTAAAGATAGCATTTGTGTACAAATTAGCACAGAAAATATTGAGACAAAAGAAGAAACTGCTGGTTATCAGCAGTTTCTTCTTTTTGTTTCAATGTTTTCCGAAGGGACGTCGAAACCAGGTCTTGTTTTGGAAAGGGTTAAAACTTTGTATGATAAATGTATTATTTCAGTAAATTAGCAGTAAACTATATGTTCCTGACCATTTCTTAAACACTTACTGGTTTTGAAAACTGCAGTAAATCAAACAAATATTTCACTCTAATTTCTTTAATATAAACTGTGCTTAAAAGTATACAATTCCATTTTTTTACACATAGCAGCTCTTAAATTTGAACAGTCTTAGATTTTGTCATTAAGGGTTAAGGCATTCGAACTGGAGACAATATATAGGTATATAGTACAGTTAAATACCAATTATTTACCTGGAATTTGACGGAAAGTGTGAGCAAAATCATCATTGAGCACATGCCTCCTAAACCGATCAGATGTAGCGTTCTACGTCCAAGTTTATCCATCAATAACGCAGAGACAAACGTCATGGCAACGTTCACAGCCCCCGTAGCTAGGGTGGCGTATTGAGCATTCTCCTGCGTCAAGTTGGCGGAGTTTTTGAAAATATCTGTTGAGTAATATATCACCTGAAAAAATAATCGATAAAATGAATTGGAACATTTTCCAATACAAAAATGTTTTATATGTATTAGACTTTGACACATATTTTCTGATATGATTCATGGTCTAGTTTACAGTCTATTACTTCAGCATTTTATTCACTGATAACAAGTTTTCTAGTCTATAGCACCCAGTAAATTGGATCAGTTTAAAATCTAGTTGTTTGGGGATAACACTTTCACAAATGACAAAAATTAAGACTATTTCAATTCGAAATCTGCTGCAGACATTTACAAAATTGCAACACTGGACACAAGCAATTCCTTCTTTTGCCTTAATGTTTTCCCAATCTACTTATATATAAATAGGATGTCAAAACCTTGAAATACAAAATTGGTACAGGTCTTGTTAGGAAGAAGATAAAAATGTCACTGCAAAAAATGTTATGTAACTTACAGCATTGATTCCTGAGAGCTGCTGAGAGAGGTGCATCACTATACATATAACTAGAGGGAGTCTTAATACTTTGCTGTGCAACAAATCATTCACAGAAAACTGAAAATAGATATGGCAATATCATACATTGAGAGAAGTTTTGAGTTAGAAAGGTGCATCACTATTCAAACAACTTTTAAGGAAGTCTTTATACTTTGCTGTGTAACAAATCATTCACCGAAAACTGAAAATACAAACACAATATACTAATATGGCGATTCTTTATACCATCAAGAAAGAAAAACAATATTTCTATGACTATTTTGTATTTGACCTGTTAAAGCACTGAAATTAAATGAGCAGTTTTGTGTTAGATAAGTGCATCACAGTACATGTACATATAGATCTAACAAGGAAAAATTTAACAAAATTTAAAACTTCCAGCAAATGTTGACCATAACTTCTATAATAAATATATAGATCTAGAAAGAAATATTTTCATTCATAAAAATATGACCCGTCGAGCTAAAAGGGACCTTATCCGTACTCAAAAAATACAAATTTCGACAAACTTGTCAGACTCACCACAGGTCAACCTGATACTGTATGCGAAAAAAGAACATATAGTAAGGTAGAGAAAACATTCTGGCTTTCGAAAACTACAAACAAGTGAAAAGTGTCGGCCCTAGTCTGGCTGCGTGGACTGCGCAGACAGACTATGGTCAATATTTTTCACAAAACCCATAAGGTCCCTTTTAGCGCGACGGGTAACATATAATCTGACAAGAATACAACTCAAGAAAGGTGTTTACCTTTTTCATCCGTTTAATATTCTCCCTTTCTGCCAACATTTCTTCTAATTCTTCACTAACATCATTACTCTCTCTTAACCACATTAGGGCTGTAAAATAACAACAATATGTTTCTGATTTATCTGTTCCCGAACAACGAAAATTTTAGGGTGGTCTAGATTTATATTGTTTGGTCTTTTGAGGTAGAAATCTCAGATAATTCAAAGGATCTTGTTTTCCATATCATTGCTTTTCAATGAAAACAACGTATCTGCAGCTTAAGGGTGAATACTCCAGTTTTTCGGAACACTCGATCGGTCATTACTGTATTAAATTAAATGCTTCGAACCAATATGTTTCGCTACCATATTTTCAATAATAAAACACATCATTACAATTTAATATTTTCGACGGTAAAAGTGTATTTATTATTCAAAACTGATTTCCTCAAGTTGGAAATCTATTATTTAGGGCAAGACAGTCATAAAAGTGTATGCAGTTACCACTGTTTTGCGTCATTTTATTCATGTGTAGCTGATAAAATTGCTGTAATTCATTTATAAGTGCGCTGACATATACATTTTCTTTTTGAATTATTATCAGGACATGTTGCTTAAAACAATGAGGGAGTTTTATCAAATTCTATTATGTAGAACTTGAAATATTTCCAAAAATATGCAAATTTTGACATAAAACACTCCAGCTTGGTTGATCTAACCGAACATGTGAGCATGCTGTTTTATACATTTATGCGTTTATAATAGCACATATTTTGGGTTTTCTGTTCTCATCAAATGTTAGACGTTACTTTAAGTCCGTTTTCGGGACTAAACGATGAATATACATCATTTTATCAGCATTTTAGTGACCTTGGACAGGTGCAAGAAATTGTGCATTTTTTCGCTGTAGGGGTATGTGATACGAATGCCCTTAAAATTCAAACAAGATCGCTGACCATCCATTTTTATTTTATTTTTCAATTGGTAATATCATGTAATTTCAACATACAAAATATAAATAAATTCTATTATTGGGAAAAAATTTAGGAAACTGGAGCATTCCCCCTTAAAACAAACTGCAGTTACAAGGTTTTCGTTGTAAAGCAACAATATCTTACTATATATCATCGTTGTAAATGCAAAACCTCGTATCTTGTTTTTTGGAAAATTTTAAAGGGGAGAGAAAAAAGTGTAATAACTTATCCCAAACTGAATTGTTTTACTTGAAATTTGGACATATTGTCAACAAATAATGTGTCATTAATACTGATCAGTAAAATTATCTCAAAACCTGCGAGAATTGTCTTTACTGGGCACACAAGTTTGTACTTCGAAAATGGCAAGAATCGACATACAAGGTTTGGCATTTACACTGACAATGTTTCTGATTGATCCGTTCCCAAATGACAAAATTTTAGGTAGTTCCATTTCAAAAGTTGCTGCAGACAAAAATATTGATGTTAAAATGAAAGGGATTTAGCACAGAAAATATTGAGACAAAAGAAGAAACTGCTGGACATCAGCAGTTTCTTCTTTTGTCTCAATATTTTTCCCAAGCCATTTATATCTGGGACGTCAAAACCAGGTCTTGTTTGAGAAAGGGTTAAGGTAGAATACCCGTAATGTTGCCATTTGAAGATTCATAAAACATCAGATTTTTTCGAGCTGCATCATTGCATATCCAAACTTATTCGGGAACGGTCGTAAACATTCAGCAGTAGAAAGTTCCACAGACAAATGTTTTGGATGTTGCCCGGGTAATTCGGACGTTCTGTAAATCTCACTAGGGGTAAACTACCTTATGTTCCAAGACAGAAAAATTTTGGGTTTTCCCAAAACTCAAAAATCATGCATATAACTATTTCAAGTGTTTGATATCTTTCATTTTTTTGTCATGGGGGGGGGGGGCATTGAAGGAAATATAAATTTTCACAATTCCATATTTATCAACATCCAAATTGTCATCTGCAGCAGCTTTAGATTTGAACCAATTTAAAAACTTCATTTATGAAAGGATTATCTGGTGAAATAATAGTTGTAAAATTAAACCTTTTTCCAAACAAGGCATGGTTAAAATTGACATCCCTAGTAGAAAATGCTTGGAAAACATTCATGCAAAAAAGAAAATGCTGATGATCAGCATTTTTTCCTTTAGCTTCTGAGCTATATTGCATATACATTTAATCTTTATTTTCATCCATTTTGCAATGGCTTTCAAATTGGAGCAGTCAAATTTGTCATTTGCAAAAGTGTTAAGAAAAAGTCATGATGCCCCTATTGTTTCAAGTGTGATCATGACCCCCATGTTGCATTAATTACAGTCTCATCCCAGTCACATTGGGTGGGGTAATATCACCTTGATGCTGGCATGTACGCCAATGTTCTTACCTACAAAAATTAAAATTTCATTGACTTAAAATTGTCATCTACAGCATCTTTAAATTGGGACAAGACTAAAATTTTATCTTTAGGTAATGGGTTAACCATTTCAAAACCTTTCCCAAATTTTCTAGCAGTCTAATTCAAAAGCTTTTGCAGACAACAAAATGGGTGTTAATCAAGATTGGATTTGTGGACAATATAGCTCAGAAAATATTGAGGCAAAAGGAGAAAGTGCTGATTATAAGCACTTTCTTCTTTTACCTCAATCTTTTCCCAAGCCTCATCTATATAAGATAGCAAAACCAGATCTTAAGAAGGAAAGTCATGATGCCCCCATTGTTTCAAGTGTGATCTTGACCCTCATATGGCAATAATTACAGTCTGATCCTAGTAACAGTGAGTGGGGTAGTATTACCTTGATGTTGGCATGTACGCCAAAGTTCTTACCTACAAAAATTAAAATTTCATTAACTTTAAATTGTCATCTGCAGCATCTTTGAATTTGGACATTCCAACAAGACTTAATTGTCATCTCTGGTAATGGATTAAGAAAAAGGTGTGATCTAGACTCTCATGTTGCAATAGACACTCATGTTGCAATATCTAGTCTTTTTATTCATTTTTTCACATCAATTTTGTCATCTGCAGCAGCTTTTCAATTTGGAGCAGTCATATTTTGTAATATTCTGTCATTTGCAAAAGGATTAAGAAAAGGTCATGATGCCCCTATTGTTTCAAGTGTGATCATGACCCCCATGATGCATTAATTACAGTCTCATCCCGGTCACAGTGGGTGGAGCTGTATCACCTTGATGTTGGCATCTACGAAAATTGAAATTTCATTAACTTGAAATTGTCATTTGCAGCATCTTTGAATTGGGACATTCCAACAAGACTAATAAGTTATCGTTTGGTAATGGGTTAAGAAAAAGGTGTGATCTAGACTCTCATGTTGCAATAGACACTCATGTTGCAATATCTAGTCTTTTTATTCATTTTTTCACATCAATTTTGTCATCTGCAGCAGCTTTTCAATTTGGAGCAGTCATATTTTGTAATATTTTGTCATTTGCAAAAGGATTAAGAAAAGGTCATGATGCCCCTATTGTTTCAAGTCTGATCATGACCCCCATGTTGCATTAATTACAGTCTCATCCCGGTCCCAGTGGGTGGGGTTGTATCACCTTGATGTTGGCATGTACGCCAAAGTTCTTACCTACAAAAATTAAAATTTCATTAACTTAAAATTGTCATCTGCAGCATCTTTAAATTGGGATAATAGAAAAATTTCTTCTTCAGGTAATGGGTTACTCCTTTCAAAACCTTTCCCAAATTTTCTAGTAGTCTAATTCAAAAGCTTTTGCAGACAACAAAATGGATATTAGATCTAATCAAGATTGGCTTTGTGTACAATATAGCTCAGAAAATATTGAGGCAAAAGGAGAAAGTGCTGATTATCAGCACTTTCTTCTTTTGTCCCAATGTTTTCCTAAGCCTCATCTATTAAAGACGTCAAAACCAGGTCGTGTTTGCGAAAATGTTAAGAAAAAGGGCATGATGCCCCCATTGTTTCAAGTCTGATCATGACCCCCATGTTGCATTAATTACAGTCTCATCCCGGTCCCAGTGGGTGGGGTTGTATCACCTTGATGCTGGCATCTACAAAAAATAAAATTTTATCAACTTGAAATTGTCTTCCGAAGAATCTTTGAATTGGGACATTCCAACAAGACTAAAATTTTATGGTCTGGTAATGGGTTATGAAAAAGTAATGATGTCCCTATTGTTTCAAGTGTGATCTTGACCCCCATGTTGCATTAATTACAGTCTTATCCCAGTAATAGTGGGTGGGGTTGTATCACATTGATGTTGGCATGTACACCAAAGTTCTTATCAATCCTGATCAGACTGCATTGTTACAACACTGGCACACTTGTTTTGTCCTCAGATAACATCTACACATTTTTTAACCCTTTCCCAAATGGTATACATTCGGGGTGGTCCACTACGAAAGCTGTCTCAGACAACTAAATTGATATTGATGAATAATGAATTAATGTTCAATGTAGCACAGAAAATATTGAGGCAAGAGGAGAAAATGCTGATCATCAGCATTTTCTTCTTTTGCCTCAATGTTTTTCAAAGACTTTCTAATAGGGACTTCAAAACCGGGTCTTGTTTGGGAAAGGGTTAACCCATTCCCAAACAGCAAATATTTGGACTGTTTCCAATTTGAAAGATGCTGCAGATGATTGAATGGATGCTCACAATGGTAAAATTTGTGTGCAATATAGCATAGAAAATATTAAGGCAAAAGGAGAAACTGCAGGCTATTAGAAGTTACTTCTTTTGCCTCCAAATTTTCCCAAACAAATTCTACTAGGTACATCAAAACTTGGTCTTGTTTGGGAAAGGGTAAGGTCATTTCCACACAATGATGCTTTTTGACGCTACATTAGATAAAGCCTGTGGAAAACATTGTGGAAAATGAAGAATTTGATTGTGGCAAGCAATTTTTTCATGTTCCAACCTGTTTTCTACCCCAAGAGACTAATGTATGTAATATTCATTTTATTGAAGTTGTCATTTGCAGCATCTTTGATTTTGGGCAAATCTAAGAGTTGGCTGTCTGGTCATGGATTAACCCATTACCAAACAGCAACATTTTGGGGTAGTCAAATTTGAAAAATATTTGCATTTTGATTTAAAAACACACAGCCACACTTGTTTTGTCCTCAGATAATAGATCTACCTTCACATTAACCCCCATTACCAGAAATAAAAGCTTGAAAATTGTCCAAATTCAAAAATGTTGCAGACAACAATATCAAGTCAACCCATTACAATGTACCAGATGGCAAAATTTTAGACTTGTCAAATTCAAAGTCTTCCCAGATGACAGTATAACTAGCATAATTCAGTATTTTTCGGTCTTTTGGATGGAAAACATTGTGGGAAATGAAGAATTTGCTTGTCACAAGCAACTTCTTTTTTCTAAAAAATGTTTTCTAAAGCTTTGTCTGTTATAGGGGCATTAATATTGTTGATGGGTTATTCCAATAGCTAACCACAACATTTTTTGGTCGTCCAATCTAAAATGTTTAGCAGTGTCAATTGAAAGTTTATGGAATTTTTAAAAAATCTATGCATTTAAATTCAAAAACAATTTGGATAATGACGAAATTGCTTGTCACAAGCAATTTCTTCATTTTACATAATGTTTTCAAGCATCTTTTGTGAGGGTTGTCATTGTGTCAAAGATAAAATTTGTGCAGAATATAATAGCAGCACAAAAATATTGAGGCAAATGAAGAAAATGATATGAGCCGCGATCTGGAAAAACGTCCATTATAGCATTTTTAGACATTGAGTTTGAAGATCAGCCTGTTGTCGAATACAGTCCAATATGCATCCATCTTACTCTCTTTAAGTTACTACAGGTCCCGAAGAAGCTATTAGAGAACAACATGGATCCTGATCAGACTGTGCGTATGCACAGGCTGATCTGGATCTATGTTGGGCTCAAAAGCCTTAAGGGACGTTTTTCCAGATCCTGGCTCAATTATATACCAGAATTGTTTTCTTTTGCCTTTAGAAATAATTTCCCCAATCTTATTTTTTTACATCTACCCTTCTTAAAACTGCAACATTTAAAACTCCTCTCCCACACAAAAAATATGGATGATCCAATTTCAAGATTTTTTATCCTTTTGCCTAAATATTGTCTTTGCTATATATTTTGTGCACAAGATTTATCTCTACAAACACCATTTTTTTGTCTACAACAGATCACATTGTGGGAGTCTACCTTTTTGCTGTTTGAAAAATGGTCAGTTGTTCTAGTCTAAATTTTAGTCATTTGGAAAATAGCTATATCTAAATGAACCTATGACTTTCTAACCCATTCCCACACAATGAGTCTTTTTGACTCCCTAAAACATAATAGATTTGGAAAACATTGTTGAAAATGAAGAAATTGCTTGTGACAAGCAATTTCTACATTGCCAACAATGTTTTCCACTAAGAATGAGCAAAAATCTCCATTTTTTTTAAATTGTTGTCTGCAACATCTTGGAATTTCGACCAGTATTAAATAGTGCTGTTAGGTAATGGGTTAACTTGGACAGTGCTAAAGGGTAAAAAGAATTCCAAATTCCACATATTTTCAAACAAAAGTGACAGAGGTCCCATATAAGGTAAAAGTCATCAGAAAATGTTATCTGCAATTTCCATCTATGGTTGTAATTGTCACTAAAGTTGTTAAATTATGTTAACCCTTTCCTGAACAAGACCTGGTTTTGATGTCCCTAATAGAAAAGGCTTGGGAAAACATTGAGACAAAAGAAGAAAATGCTGATAACCAGCATTTTCTTCTTTTGCCTCAATATTTTCCTTGCTATTTTGTACAAAGATTCAACATTTTTCAACATCTACTTTGTAGTCTGCAGTAGCTTTTCAATAGGACCGCCCTAACATTTTGTCGTTTGGGAAAGGGTAAAATTATGTTAAATACAACATTGTGCATTATTATCATTATTGGGATAGATGATAAAGATCTTCAATTTTCTTCCTTGCACTTTTCTTTTTTGTTCCTTTTTAAATTCATTTTTACCCAGACAATAAAATTGCAAAATGACCAAATTCAAATTTGGTTGTGTTAAAACTTTTATCTAAATCATTTATTTTACAAGTCCAGAAAGTTACATGCAATAAATTTTCAAAAAAAGACAATTGCCATCTTCTTCACATTTTTCCCATTATTTATTTCATTTTCCTTTGGAAAGACAAAGATCAACATATACAAATTTTGATCATGCGAATGACTATTACATCAAAGCATCTAAGATAATTGTACTAGTGCCTTTCCATCATTAAAATGAAAACAATGAACCATATTAAAGCATTACCAGACAGCACAATTTTGAGCTGTTCCAACCTGAAAGGTGTTGCAGATGACAAGTTCAAGTTGATTAAATTTTAAATGTATTTCAATTTTGGGTTAGAAAAGTTAGAACGCATTTTTGAACAAATGAATGAAAATTTACATTTTTTGTATTTCGGGATAGAAAACATTGTCACAAGCAATTTCTTCATTTTCCACAATGTGTTCCACAACCTTGTTGGGCATAAAAAAGTGTAAATATTAGGTAGTTGGTTTACTTACCACTTTCAGCTTGTTCCTCTTGGTGTCTTGTTATAAATAGATATCTAGGAGATTCTGGACAAAATGATAGAGTGAGTAGCTGCAAGGCACACATTATCAATGGAAAACCTGCAATGAATTATCAAAAAATGAACTTTACTTATTACAAGACAACATAATTTTGAACTGGTCCAAATTCAAAGCTGTTTCAGACAAAATTTTCAAACGAATGATATTTTAAAATTTTTGGTCTTTCTTGGTAAAAAGCATTGTGGGAAATGAAGAAATTGCTTGTCACAAACAATTTCTTCCTTTTCCACAATATTTCCAAAGCCATTATCTTGTAGAGAGTCAAAAAGAAACATTGTTTGGGAATTTCCACAATGTCTCTGTATTGCTCAACTAGCTTAAAGACTTACATTTACAAATGTCAAATATAGACTTTATTTTTAACTTTGTGTAATAATTCTTAAAGTGAAACACCACTACAGTACATATTAATTGCAGACCCACACCTATTTTTTAATGACGATTTTTCATCCCTGGAAATATCTATCAGATACCAATGAAATCATTTTGTCTTTCAGAACAAGATTTTAAAGAAAAAGTTTAGACGCACAGATGCACGACAGACACACTGTCATGATATTTGCTGGCTGGCCTGATGGCCAATGGAGCCAAAAATAGTTGAATACAGTCCCCATTCCAAAACAGCAGTTGTTAAAGATAAGATTTGTGTTCAATCTAGCACAGATTATATTGAAGCATAAAGAGAAGACTGCAGTCAACAGTTTCTATTGAAGACGTCAAAACTAGATCTTGTTTGGGAAACGGTTAAATTCAATTTTACCCTTTCCCCAAACAAAACCTGGTTGTGAAATCCCTAATTCAATAGGCTTGGGAAAATATTGAGACAAAAGAAAATACTGATAATCAACATTTTCTCCTTTTGCCATACTATTGTCCAAGCTATATTGTTTGCAAATTCTTACTTTATCAAGATTTGATTGTCTGCAGCAGCTTCCAAATTGGAACAGTCCAAAATGTTGCTGTCTGGTAATTGGTTAAATTTAATTTTTAGAATAAGATGACGGTGAAAAAACTACTCACCAAACGCCAATGGCCACTTGGTTATTGTGCCAAAAATGCTGTTCAAACCCATAACCTCTGACATGAAAACACCAAAGGTGATACATAGCTGATTAAATGTTCCAGTGAGTCCACGAAACCTTGTGGGAGAGATCTCTGACAAATATAGCGGCACTGTCCCAGTGTTTAATCCTGAAAAATATAAGCAAGAACTTGATCAGCAAAAGTAATACATAGCTGGTTAAATGTTTCAATGAGTCCGCGGAACTGTTTGGGGGAGATCTCAGACAAATACTGTAATTATTCAAATAAATGCCCGGGGGTTTATTAGAAAAGTGCTAGATAGAAAAGTTAGGGGTGGGCATTTATTAGAGGTATTCTAATTTTTTTTTTCAAAACATGCAAATCAAATGTCAATTCGTTGACTGGAAGTTATTCAAGAAAAAGTTTGCAAAGTTTTGTTACAAGAAATGTAAAATATGATTTTTGGATAAAAATCCTTCATTGTAAACAGATTGGGGGACAGAAAATACTCTCTTTCATTGCTTTTATAAGTGATCTTTAATTGTGACTTACAATATTTTAATCCAAAATTGGGGGATGGGCGTTTATCAGAATCACCATTTCCTGCTTAAATTGTGCTTGAAATATGCATATTTTCAGCTGAGAATTAGGGGATGGGCGTTTATTAGAATATGGGCATTTATTAGAATAATTATGGTAAATTACTAATGTTTAATCCAGCAAATATAAAACATACAATATCTTTTAAAAGGCTATACATAGCTGATTAACCCTTTTTCAAACAATTTTTCTGTTGTTGTTCAATTTAAAAGCTGCTGAAGACAATAAAACGGGTGTATTCAAAGACAAGATATATGTTCAATATTGTACAGAAAATATTGAGGCAATAGGACCAAATGCTGGTAATCATCATTTTCTTCCTTTGTCTCAGTATTTTCCCATGCGTATTCTATTAGGGATGTCAAAACCAGGTCTTGTTAAAGCGGCACCCTTCCAGTGTTTAATCCTGTAAATATACAATAGCGAGATCTCAGCAAAAGTGATATTACGATTACCAATTGATAGCCTGGGTCCAGTCGTCAATATACAATTTGGTCTGTAAGATAGCGCATAAAAAATCAATACCCGTTACATATTGCGTCATCCGTTTTTGATCGTGTTGATATTGACGCCTGGGAACAAGCATGGTATTTTCCAATGATAAGCCGATAAACCGAATGATCTATTTTTAGCCGTATAATCTATGTAAAGCCTATCGTTTTAAAACGAGGCTCGTTAACGGGATAGAGGCAACATCTGCTATAATGGATTGAATTATATTTGAAATGTTGATAGATAATTAAATTTCTGCAAATTCTAGCATTTTCTCATTATTTTCCCATAATTTTTCTAAGGTGCTTCTTTCGTTTTGCTTGTAAAAATCACATATTCAGTGTCAGGTTAAATTTGGTTTTGCACGGATGAATAGATTTTTGATAATGCATTCTGGGGAAAATGTTGAAAAAATGTTTAATTAAAATGTTCAAAACGTGCAGACAGTGGTCTTTATGTGAGCCATGGCAAATCCAATGCTGATAGATTAGCCATTCCCAAACTGCATATATTTATTCTGTAACAATTACAAAACAGTTTTTAGTTCGAACACTAGTTCGTTTAACTATCAAATTCCTTCATATTTACGACTGAAGGAGAAATTAATGTTGTTAATAATGGTATGTTCTATTTCTTACTTTCGAAAAAAATGAAGATATTTTGATACTCACCATTTTCTCCTTTTGTCTGAGTATTTTCTTGCATTATTTTAAACAAATCCTACCTTTATCATCTCAAATTTTGTCGCCTGCAAGCATCTTCTAAAATGGGAAAGTCTAAATTTCAGCCGTTTGTTAAAGGGTTAATTGGTGTATAAGATGAACAGACTGATAAGAAGAGGTGTTATGTTTTATTGTCTACTGTAAGTGTGTCACACATTAACCCATTCCCACACATGCATTGACGCTTTTGACACCCCACATGATAAAGCTTTTTAAAAACATTGTGAACAATGAAGAAATTGCTTGTGGCAAATAGTTTCTTCATTTCTCGCAATATTTTCTACATAAAGAAAAAAATTGTTACATATCATTTACTTGAAATTGTCGTCAGCGATATCTTTGAATTGAGACAAGATTGAAATTTTATTTTCTGGTTATTAGTCAACCCTTTCTAACAGGAACAAAGCTTAAGATCGACTGATCAAATTTGAAAACGCTGTAAACCACAAAATTGTTGTTGATAAAGATGGCATTTGTTCACAGTAAAAAAATATTGAGACGAAAGGAGAAAACTGATTGTAATAAGAATTTTCTTCTTTTTTCTCCATCTTTTAGATCAAGCGTTTCCAATTACGGTCTTTTTCGGGGAAGGGCAAACCTTTTCTCAAACAAGACCTGGTTTCAACGTGTTTAATTGAAAGGGCTTGTGGAAACGTTGAAGCGAAAGAAGAAATTGCTGATAAACATCATTTTCTCCTTTTGCCTCAGCCGAGCCCGGATAGCTCAGTCGGTTACGTCGGAGTTTGTCAATCCAGGGGTCTCGAGTTCGAACCCCGGCTTGGCCAGTATCCATTCTGACATTTGACAAAAGTCATTTGTCTCTCACCAATGGGTGTGAATCATCTATGTGAGAGAGCAGCTGGAGGCTCGGTTTGGATATTGTGGTTGTACTGGTGCGAGAAATACCAGGAACCCACGATTAGGTGCTCCAGCCGCCGCGATATGACCCTGGTAGTTGAAAACGGCGTAAAACCCCAATAAACTCAAACTCCTTTTGCCTCAGTTTTTTCTAACCTGCTTGGTTCACAAATGCTTTTCTGTTCAACATTCCTGTCAGCAGTATTTAAAATAAAACGGTCAAAATTTTTGCCGTTTTTAAAAGGGTTAAGCGACGGACACCATAGGATTTGTGGCCAACCGTTTAACCCTTAGCAATAACACTTTACCAAAAGATATGAAATCCAATAATTGTTGAATTGTGCAATATTTGTTAGCCTTATGAGAATTATCTTCAAAAAGACGGGTACCTGATTTCCATGAAGAAATACGGGGACCAGTCTAGTCCTTGGGGATTTCTGTTACTAAATATAGCACTAAATAAATTTCTGAACGAGTTATCGTTCGTGATTTCATCCCCAAAAATTGGCGAAAATCATAGATGGCAGTGCGAAGTAAATTCGTTTGGCCCCAGACGGATCTTTGGACCGGAGAAAGTAAAGGAGGGAAAAATGATCTGTCTGGAACCCAGTCTACCAATTGACCTTGCGCAGCTTAACCTCTATTAGCATAAATTATACATGTCACAAGTTGAATAAAAATAGCTTCGGGTAAATCCGTGTATGACAGACGAATAAAGTTTTTATTGAAAGAGTTTAATTACGCTGACGTCATTGCAGATTGGTTTCATGTTTTGATGTTAAGCGAGTTTCTACTAAGCTGAAGATTGTGGGTTCGAGACACACATAGATTTTTTTTTTTCATTTTGAATTATAGTTGCACTTGATTTTACCTAGGAATATTCTTGTATTAAAAAGTATTTAATTTCATTTTAAACTATTTCATTGCAACGATGTGGCTTTTTAGTTTTGGTGTTTTTTCCCCTCAAAATTCAAGAATTTTATTCTCATTTCCTATTTACAAAATCAATTACAAAGCAATAGCATCCAAACCTTATCATCTTCAGAGTCTGTGTCATCTCTCGGATCTATTGGAAAGCTGTCGATATGCTGGTCCATGTAATATTGTCTCTTTCTTTACATTTTCCATGTGCGCGTGAGTTCGTCTAATGGCCAAATACGTGGACCTCTTACGTAAACAATGTAATATTGCACAAGACCAATGTGATATCACGATGAAAAAAAAATGAAAAAAAGAAAGAAAAAGAGGCTATAGAGGGATTTGAACTCGAATCGCCAGATTAAAAAATAACGACCTATTCCTAATGACCATTATTGCATTTAGGTAAGAGGTCCAAGATAAACGTTTCATAGGATTGTTTCTTTCCGGAAACAACCGAAAAACCTCGTAAATGAACGAATGTGAACGAAAAATTATTCATTCAGCGTTAATTTATGCTTTGCATAAGGTAAGTGCCGGGTCATTTGGTAATCTTAATACATAGCTGTTAAAATGTTAAGGTTAGTGCAAAAAATCTAACTCAGGAGAAGATCCCCTTACTGGTGCCTGTCAGACAATACTGTTAGTAAACACTAGATTTAAATCAGATTGATCAAAACCAGGCATTGTTTGAAAAAGATTTTACCATTCAAACTCTTTTTGGCATCACACACCATAAAGGCTTCGGAAAACATTGTGGAAATGAAGAAATTGCTTCATTTTCAACAATGATTTCATTATACACATAGAGACAAAGAAAAGTGAAATTACATTCACTTGAAATTATTTTCTGCTAGGCCAGTCTTAAATTTCCCTTCTGTTATAAGATAAAACCCTTTCCAAAACAAATTCTGGTTTTGATGGCCATAGTATAAAGGGCATGGGAAAACAATAAGATGAAAGACGAAAATACTTGAAACTAGCATTTTCTCCTTTTGCCTCAAAGTTTTCTATTACTATGTGCACAAACCCTATCTTTATTAACATTCTATCTTATTATCTACAGTAGCTTTAATCCATTCCCACACACTGGTGCATTTTGACACCCTGACACCCCACAAGAAAAAGGCTTTGGAAAATATTGTGGGAAATGAAGAAATTGCTTGTTACAAGCAATTTCTTCATTTCTCACAATGTTTTCTATAAAAAAGAATTAAGAATTGAAGTAAAATTATATAAAATCTGTACAAATTGTCATCTTGAACATCTTTGAAGGTTGCTGTCTGGTAATGGGTTTAAATCAGAACATCCTAAGTTTAACCCTTTCTCAAACACCTAATTTTAGGGTGTTCCAATTTGAAACCTGCTGAAGACCAAGACATTTTTGTTGATTAGATAATTATGATTTGCTTGAAATATAGCACAGAAATCTTTGAGGCAAAAAAAAAACAAAATGCTTGCTAATTATTAGCATTTTCTTCTTTTATCTCAATGTTTTCCCAAGCTTTTTCTAATAGGGGTATCATAAGCAGTTTGGGAAAGGGTCCAGGACATGCATGTTGTGTAAACATGGACGGGAGCACCATCTGCTTTATTGTAACTGGACAAACAACATAATTCTAGTAAAACAATAGCACATACTTCCATATGATAACAATATATTAACTTATCAATATTTGCTTACTTGTCCCCTTTGGCAAATTACATCATACCTTAACCCTTTCCCAAACTGCAAAATTCTAGGGTGGTTCGAATAGAAAGGTGCTGCAGACGACAAAATGTGTGTTGATAAAGAAAGGATTTGTGTATAATGTAGCACAGAAAATAATAAGACAAAAGCAGATAAAGCTGGTCACCAGTATTTTTTTCTTTTGCCTCAATGTTTTCCGAAGCCTTTTCAATGAGTGGCTTCAAAAACATGTCTTGTTTGGGAAAGGGTTTAAACCTTTCCCAAACAAAACCTGCTTTTGATGTATGGCACCTAATAGAAAAGGATTGGGGCAACATTGAGACAAAAGAAGCAAATGTGGATGAACAGCATTTTCTCCTTTTCCCTAACAATTGTTTTTACTAAATTGTACACAAATCCTATCTTTATCAATATCCAGCAGCAACAGAAACATTCAAATAGGACCAGCCTAAAATTCTGTTGTTTAGAAAGGGTTAACCCTTTCCAAAACAAGACCTGGTTTTGATGTGTCTACTAGAATCTAGATAAGGCTTTTGGGAAAACTTTGAGGCAAAAAAAGAAAATGCTGATAATCACAATTTTCTCATTTTGTCATTTTTTTTCAGTGCGATAATTTACACAAATTATATTTCTATTAACATCATTTTTGTTGTTCCCAGCAGCTTTCTGATTAGACAACCAAAATACATGTATATATTGTTGTTTGGAAAAAGGATCAAACCTTTCCAAATACAAAATAAGGATCCCTTTCATAGAAACTTCTTAGAACATTGCTGAAAGAACAAACTGCTGATACAAGCATTTTCTCCTTTTGCCTCAGTGCTTTATTGCCATTTTAACTTTTGAAGTGAAAATCAAAAGCTTGAATTCTCAATTTACTATCATCTACATCTTCTGTCAAATTGCCAATACTGCTTTAGATGACAAAATTCATGCAGAAACGGAATGTGTGTGCTTTGTACAATATAAGAAATAGTCATAGAAAAGAAAAAAGTCTTGGTTAACAGTAGTGTTCCTTTTGCCTCAATGTTTTTCCAAGTGCATTTTGCTTGAGACACCAAGGCAATATTGTGTATGGAAAAGAAGAAAACTGAGGGGGAAAATACTGTGCATGTACCTTATGCATTCTATGATAGAAATACAATATTTCAATCATCAAGATAAGTGATTATTAGATCATTATGACTTGATAGCTAAAATGTGCCCAACAGTTAAGATAACTTTACATTCACATTTTTAATAGGATTACAATATTTCAATCAACAAGATAAATGATCATTATAACATGATAGGTAAAATGTGCCCAACAGTTAACATAACTTTACATTCATTGTCTCTCAATCTTCAATCACTTATCAAAAATCTACAGAAAATTACTTGAGGAAGATAAAATTAATTTCATAAAAACCCTATTACTTTGACAGGTCATTAATGTTTTAATCATTAGAAAACAATATATTGGTAATTACTACATGATAATTAAATTATCATTACAAAGATTGTGTAAAATCAGTTTTTATGATTATCTTATCAGTATCTTAATCACTTTTTGACTTCCAGTTTATGCATCCCCCCCCCCCCCCCCCCAAAAAAAAAAATGACATAGTTTTGACATCACTAAAAGAACAGACTAGAGAAAAAATTGAGGCAAAAGAAGTATAATGTTGATTAACATTTACTCCATTTCTTACAATAATTTCTGTGCTATGTTGTACACAAATCCTGTTTTTATTAAGATCTGTATTGTCATCTACAGCAGCTTTCAAACTGGATACTTTGAGTTTTGAGAAAGGGTTGAATGTAAGATTTTTTGTTAAAGCTATTCCTAATTAGTTCTGTTCCCCCTAAAAGATATATGAAAAATAAATAAATGAATAAATAAAAGAGCATTAATTCATACTTATTTTTCTTAAGACAATACCTGGTGCTAGTCAATAAGAGAATTTTTGGAAACATAAAGGGAAAAGGAGAATTTACTACTGGCAACCAGCATTTTCTACATTTACATTTGGGTTTTACCTCTTTCCCAAACAAGACCTTTTTGAACTCCCTAAGAGAAATTGCTCGCGAAAACATTGAAACAAAAGAAGAAACTGCTGATAACCAGCAGTTTCTCCTTTTGCTTCAATATTTTCTGTGCCATATTGTATACAAACCCTTTCCTTTTGTTCTCTGGAGCAGCTTTCCAATTTGATCACCCCAAACTTTGTTGTTTGGGAAAGGGTTAAATAATACCAAGAAAACTCCTCATTTTATGAACACTTATTATGTCATCTGCAACAATTTCTAACCATGCAAAAATGCTGACTGTTCCACTTTGAAAGCATCTGTAGACTGACAACAAATGAATTTAGAAAAAGAGAGGATTTGCCTTCAAAAAGGCAAAGAAAATATTGAGACAAAAGAAGAAAATGCTGGTCATGAGCATTTTATTCTTTTGTCATAATGTTTTGACCAGCATACATTATCTTAGGAACACCAAAATCAAGTTTTGTTTTGGAAAAGGCTACAGACAATTGTCCATCAAACCAAATAATTTCCAATGTTCAACCATGGCCCTACTGCAAACATATCATAGATCAAGTTCAGTTTGGGAAACTGTGGTGTATGTTGTAGTGCAGCAATATTTTCTTAATCCTTTCCAAAACAAGAGCAGGTTGTGACCTTCCTAACCAAAAAAAGCTTTGGAAAACATTGAAGTATAAAAGGTAGTGCTGATAACAAGCAATTTCTCCTTTTGTCTCAAGATTTTCTTTGTTACATTGTCAACTAATCTAATCTTTATAAACACACATTTTGTCCTCAGACTGCAGCAGATTTCAAATAGGAACAGTCAATATATATGGTACATGCGAAAGATAAAATGGTTTAATACATAAATGGTATTACAATTACTCATTTCTCCTTTCCTTCAAATGTTTATAATTGGTGAAAAAGAAGCATTCCATTCAAAAGAAACAGTGTTATGACCAAATCTTATATATTCATGAAATAATATCATAATCATTTTAATGTTTCGTCATTTCTCTCTTTGAAAGGAAATGTGTAGTATAGTTTCATGTTACTTGAAACTTATCATCAACCAAATGTTCAAAGTCACAGCTAATCAAATGGACTAAATTATAAGTCATAAAAATGTTTTTTCTTGTCATAAAAATGATATCAATATTTTGGCTGGCATACTTATTTTTGGGAAAATAGATAGAGGATATGTTAATTATGAATAATTATTGCTAATTAGACCCACACTCTATACATACAGTAGGGATGACCTAGGGGCCAGACCCCTAAAGGAAGATGGCCCCCTGATAAGATACAACATTTTTTATCACCTGGACTAATTATACCCATGTCATAAATAGGAAGCTGCCATTTAAGGAACCCTAATTAATTTAACCTGCCTGCTATCTAGTTTTTATTTACAATATAATTATACAGTAAATACTGTAAGAGTGGTCAATCATTGATACCTGATTGGATTCATGTGCCTGATTTAATTGGTGATGTCCTTTTGGAAGGATTCTGTAAAGGAAGTGTCAACTTGGACAGTGGGTGGGGTAGTGAATATATAAACTGGAGCTTATCAATGTTAGTCATCAGTTCTGATAAAGCTTGACAACTGTTAACATCTACAAAAATATATACCAAGTTTCATATTATGACTTATGATAATCTGATATTCATATTTATAGATTATTGATAATTATTAAAATCATAATCAATCTTTGATATATCAATTGATCAGATTATCTAACAATATTTGTGTTGTGTGTTGATTTGGAGACATTTACCAAGAAAACTTAGCATATTTGCTTGTGACTTTTCTGTGAATTTGTACAATTTGCATTATTAACTTGTGCATTTTAGAACTTTAAGGCAACATTAAATTGTGGTGACTATTTTATAAACATATATAAACATTTAATACATATGTTACATGTGACACTATCAAGAACTGGATTTATATATATAACAACATAGAATATAAATACCATTTTAAAAATAATAAGAAGTGAAAAAGAAAGTTTGATAAAAATGGATTTAATCAACAATTCCTGTCAGAGATACGGAGCTATGACCTACGATCCATTGACAAGATATCTGATGTCCACACAAGAAGCCAATGTCGCCAATGATCGAGGGAGCGTCTCTGATGCTCGCTACAATCCATACGGGGAGAAAACATCGCAACTGTTTGGTACCCAGCTTGATACAAGTGCCTATAAGATGGGGTACCAGTATGGAACCAATCCGTATACAAATGCAGAAAGTAAGTTTGTTTCTTTTACTGCCTTGCAATGCATAAAGATTTAACATATTATCAGACTGTTCAATTTTAGACTGGTCAAAATTCAAAGAATATGCATACGAAAACTTAAAGTGGATAAAATTTCACATTTCTTACTCTTTTTCATGTAGAAAATATTGTGGGAAATAAAGAAATTGCTTGTGACAAGCAATTTCTTTATTTTCCACAATGTTTTCTGAGGCCTTTATCCTGTGGGAGTGTCAAAGGCATCACTGTGTGGTACTATTGGGTTAAATACAAAATTTATGCTTTAAGAATATTTTCAATACAGAACCATATTTATATTACATGTAGCTTGTTCAACTTTTCCAAACAATAAAATCTAAGACAAATATGTCTCCATCAATGATGGTTTCTGTCAAGACAATTTAATTAGACATTTTTATGAATTTAATAAAATTAAGTCAATGAGTCATGGAGGTCTTAAGAAAAAATTGCATCAATATTTAAACCTTTTCAAAACAGTGACACTTTTTAACATACATGTACATACTATAATACTAGAAGAAGCCAGGGAAAACATTGTGAGATAAGAAAAAATTGCTGATAAACAGCAAATTTCTTCTTTTCTTTAAATAACATCAGCACATGCTGTAACATACACATGTTCTTCTTTTGCTATACTTTATATTTTGTGGTCTGCAACTCCTTTCAAATTGGAATGAATTAAAACTTAACTGTTTAAGACAGGGTTAAATAACTGTTTAAGACAGGGTTAAATAATGTTTCCTGTCCTAGACATATTCCTTAACAATGAATATTTTGAAATATTAAGGATAATTTATTTTCCATTACAGACTGGGGCCTGGCTCACTACCAAACTCTACAACATCAGCCGATGTACAACTTTCCCCCGACACCACCGGATGATGATGAAATCAGCAACTTGAGCTGTACCAGCAACACAAACAGAGCCAGCCTTGACAGCCAGAAGCTCGCCAACAAGGAGAATAATGGACTGTCTGCATTCTTACCACCTGACAACACAAACAGATCATCAGTCTCCCCTCAGTCTGCATTTATACCAATCCAGAACAAAAACAGAACATCACTCTCACCTGATCTGACCTTTAACCCTCTTGAGACCAAAAATACCATCAGATCAAGCCTTTCTCCAGGAGAAATTAAATCTAAACAGGAATTTGTGGTTCCCGAACATTACCCAGCTCAAGATTCTAGCAGAGAGAGTATCGACACTAACTCAGTACAACAACATTCTAATAATGAAGAGAAAGAGTGGCATTACCAGTTATCTCCATCATTTGAGAAGCCCCAGGATCCACTCTACATGATGCCACCATCACACTACCCAGAGACAACAAACGAAGGTCAACACTCTCCCCCAAGTTTCTCTTCTAACTACGAAAACAGTTCTTCTACCTTTGAGAATAATTACACACCCATTACATCAGAATTCAACCAAACATCAGAAGTACAGAAGGCACCATCTCCAGTCACTGAGTCTCAGAAACAACCGACTACAAAATTAGCGAAACCCAACCAAGATGGACGAGAGTGCGTCAACTGTGGAGCCACCTCCACACCATTATGGCGTCGTGACAATAACGGACATTTTCTGTGTAACGCTTGTGGACTCTATCAGAAGATGAACGGTACCAGCCGTCCCCTCGTCAAACCAAAACGCAAACTCTCCTGCGGCAAACAGTCGGGTGTCAGCTGCTCTAACTGCAGCACAACAACAACAACTCTATGGAGACGTAACGCTGATGGCAACCCAGTCTGTAACGCATGCGGTCTTTATCACAAACTCCACAACAAGGACCGACCACTCAAGATGAAGAAAGAAGGAATACAGACCAGAAACAGGAAAATGTCAATAAAAAGCAAGAAAGGACAGAAACTTGCACTTGCCATTTCCGAATCCGACCTCATCAAAAGATCGTTGGAATTCCAGTCTTTCCCACAGAACTTCTCACACGCCCTGGGTCACCCGCACATGTCTGCCTACATGAACAGAGATCAGAGTTACGCCAGCGCATACCACCCAAACGGAACGATGAACGCAGCAGGAATGACAAACGCCTACAACCTGAACAATTTCGCATCCCATCTACAGTCGAGCTACTCCCCCATGAGCAGCATGACAAACAGTACATCCGGATACACGCCTAATCTTTATTCAGGATTCAACTTTCCTCCGACGTCAAATATGTTGAACTCATCCCTGGCATTGTGTTGAAAGTGTTGACACTAACTTCTGTAAGACATTAAATATTGTGTTTTTATTTATTAATTGCTATGTCATTCCTTTTAAATCAAAGAATTAAACAGGTGCAATGCTAGACAAATATAAATCTGGTTGCTTTGGCATGAAGTGTAGAATTAGATCAGCCTGCTCCTATGAGAAGTCTGATCTTATTTCTCACTACCTGCTTGTTTCAATTCAAGTTAACCCTTTACCAAACAACAAAATTTTAGACTGGTCCAAATTCAAAGATGTTGCAGACGACAATTTCAAATCAATGATTTTTAAACTTTTTTGTTCATTTTGTGTAGAAAACATTGTGGGAAATGAAGAAATTGCTTGTCACAAGCAATTTCTTCGTTTTCCACAATGTTTTCCAAAGCCATTATCTTGTGGGGAGTCAAAAAGAGTAACTGTGTGGTAATGGGTTAAACAATGGTAAATCAGTTGCCAAAAATCCATGTCTAACGTTAACAATCATTAAAAGCATTGAAAGAATAGGAGAAAATCCTGGTTATCAATATATTTCATGCTTTTTCTTTCATTGTTTCAAATTGCAGCTTTCAAACAAGACTAACATTATGCCTTCTTACATTTACCAAGTTTAACTGTTAAAGTACTAACATATCTGATATTGAAATGAATTATAGCAAAATGTTTTAGACAATATGTCCCTTACTGTACAAAACTTACTAGTTATTTTTATAGTTTTACAGGACTCTTTCTTTGTATCTATGATTTTAATCATAATTTGCATGTTTCATACAATTAATACTGGTTAGTTTTTCTTTCAGCCTTTTTATTCACTCTTTCCCAAATGAAAATATTTTTTGATTGTCCACTGTTACATATCTCAAAATGAAGGATAATCAAGATAGGCTTTTTGTAGAATTTACCACAGAAAATATTGAGGCAAAATAAGAAAATAACGCTAATCAGCATTTTCTTCTTTTACCACAATGATTTCCAAATTCTTTTATATTAACGACTTTAAAACCTAGTCTTGTTCGGGACAGGATTAAATATCAAGAACAAACAATTTAGTTACACAGTTTGCATAATAATGAACAAATAGTAATATATATGTTGAATGAATTATTTTTATAATGCAACTATTTTTTCTATGCAAAGTGCAAATAAATGATTTTTATAAATCCTCTGTTATTTCCTTAGTATTCACCCTTTCCAAAATAAGCTCTGATTTGATATTCCTGTAGACGATGCTTTTGAAAACATTAAGGCAAAAGGAGGAAATACTGATTACCAGGATTTCCTTATTTCATCTCAATATTTTCTGCATTGTTAATATAAGAAGATTCTATCTTTTTCAACATCTATTTTGTCATCTGCAGTTACTTTTAACCCATTACCACAAAGTGACTCCTTTAGACTCCTAACAAGATAATGGCTTTGGAAAACATCATGGAAAATGAAGAATTTGTTTGTCACAAGCAATTTCTTCATTTCCCACAATGTTTCCTATCCCCAAACACCAAAAAAAGATGTAGAATTCCATTCATTTGAAATTGTCATCTGCATCATCTTTGAATTTGGATCAGTCTAACATGCTGTGGTCTGGTAATGGGTTAACTCAGAACAGTCTAAATTTAATATGTTTGGGAAAGGACTAATCCATCTGATCAAAATACTTGGTTTAACCCACTCCCAGAGAGTGATACCTTTGATAAACCCACTGGATATTGGTTTATAAAACTTTGAGGAAAAGGAGAAAATGTTAGGATGAGTGGGCATTATTTCTTATAAATTCTTTCAATTAGGAACAGACTAAGAAATAACTGTCGTTTGCGAAAGGACTAAACCATTATAAAACGACAAAACTTCGAACTGGTCCAAATTCAAAGATGTTTCAGAAGACAATTTCAAGTAAATAGAATTCTATAAAATTCAGGGGCTCGTATTACCAATGATCGTATGTTTGATTTTTGCATAATTACTTGTAACAACAGCCCTGATTGGCTCAGTCGGATTTCTCGTGCAATCAGATGTCTTGTTACACAGTTTACACAAAAACTTGATCGTAAGATGTTTAGTAATACGGGGCCCAGGTCTTTCTGAGTAGAAAATATTTGTTGGAAATGAGGAAAGTGTCACAAGCAATTTCTCCTTTCTCTGCGATATTTTCCCAAGACTTTTCAATCATAGGTTAACTACTAGTAACCCTTTCCCAAATGACAGAATTTCAGGTTGTTCAAATCTGAAAACTGCTGCAGACATCAAAATGGTAGTTAATAAAGATATGATGTGTACATTATAATCTGGAAAATATTGAGGCAAAAGGAGAAAATGATTTCTTCTTTTGTCTCTACTTTTCCTCAAGCCTTTCTGTTACAGACATCAAAAACCTGGTATTGTTTGGGAAAGAGTTAATTTACCTGCATTTATTCCTAGTATGAATCGGCCCACAATTAACCACTCGTAATCCTTCAAGTATTTTGCTGCTACCTCCCAAATAAGGCCATACACAAGAATTATTTTGTTACATAGTAATAGGTCTTGTTTGCAAAAGGGTTAATTTAATTTACCCGCATTTATTCCTAGTATGAATCGGCCCACAATTAACCACTCGTAAGCCTTCAAGTATTTTGCCGCTACCTCCCATATAAGGCCGTACATCTGAATAAATTTATGTTATTACATAGTATTAGGTCTTGTTTGCGATAGGGTAGTTAATTTACCTGCATTTATTCCTAGTATGAATCCACAAACAATTAACCACTCGTAAGCCTTCAAGTATTTTACCGCTATCTCCCATATGATAAGACCATAGTACACTAGAATTATGTTGCCACATAGTAGGTCTTGTTTGGGAAAAATTTATCTTACCTGCATTTATTCCTAGTATGAAGCGGCCCACAATTAACAACTCGTAAGCCTTCAGGTATTTTGCCGCTACCTCCCAAATAAGGCCATACACAAGAATTATGTTGTTACATAGTAATAGGTTCTTCCTGTAAATACAAAAATAATCAACCATTTCCCAAACTTCAAACAATTGCCCAGGCGTTTATTAGAAACATCGATATTATAATGGTTGGTATTAAAGTCAGGACAGGAGTCACTGGTGGTGAACTCGGCCAAAGCGTGGGCATTTTTTCGCCATCATAGTATTCCTTAGGTGTTGTAATAAAATATCCTAACTACGGCTTCGATAAAGCCGTAGTTACGAGATTTTATAACAACACAGAGGGTTTGTCAATACATATTGGTAAACCCTGTCTAATTTTAGAACAAATTCATTGTTATTAGAAAAACTATCCAATCAGATCTTTGAACTCACATTTAAACGCAAAATATCTGTACCTTGTTGTAGCGAAAAACGTCACTCGCTTTGGCCGAGTTCACCACCAGTGGAAGTGGGAGTTTATAAAAGATATTCAAAGTTTTTTAGTCAAACTCTGGGAATCAAGTGTTAATTCATGGCCTCAAAGTTCATTGCTTTTGGAAATAATGTTTAAGACTTACATTATCTTAATCCATAAACTGGGGATGAGTGTATATAGAATCAGCCTTTTTGGCTAAAATTGTGATTGAAATGTACAGTGTACCTTCCGTAAATATTCGCCCAGTATCCGGATGTAACACCTCCCAACAACCCTCCAATACAGTATATAGATACAGTTATGGACCATAACATTGTTTTGTGTTTTATTTAAGTATTTTCTAGTTTAGTAAACGGCTAAAGTCCTACCTTCCGTAAATATTTGCCAAGTTTCTGGCCATTACTCGTTAGACTGCCTAATGAATGAAAGTTTGAATTTGGGGTCTTTTTGGAAGACACATTGTGGGAAATGAAAAAATTGCTTGTAACAAGCAATTTCTTCATTTTCTACAAAACTTTCTTAGCTTTTTCTTCTTAGGCGTCAAAAACCGTCAATGTGTGGTTTTGAGTAAAACGTTGTACCTTCCATAAATATTTGCCCAGTATCCGGATATACCACTGACTAACAACCCTCCGATACAGTATATAGATACAATTATGGACCATAATATTGTCATCAAACTTTTGTCCAAGTATTTGTCTAATATGTTGTTCTTCAGAGAAGGGATGAAATCTTACCTTCCGTAAATATTCGCCCAGTATCCGGACGTTACACCTCCCAACAACCCTCCAATACAGTATATTGACACGGTTATGGACCATAATATCGTCATCAAACTTTTGTCCAAGTATTTGCCGTAACGTTCATGATAGGTCTGGTTGTAGAACTTGTGCAATGCCTGAAATGAAAAAGTTCCTAGTTACACTGGTGGTGAACTCGGCCAAAGCGTGGGACGTTTTTTCGCGATCATAGTATTCCATCGGTGTTGTTATAAAATATCGTAACTACGGCTTCGATAAAGCCGTAGATACGAGATTTTATAACAACACAGTCGGTTTGTCAATACATATTGGTAAACCCAGTCTATTTTTATAACAAATTCATTGTTATTAGAAAAACTATCCAATCAGATCTTTAAACTCAAATTTAAACGCAAAATATCTGTACTTTGTTGTAGCGAAAAAAGTCCCTCGCTTTGGCAGAGTTCACCACCAGTGAGTTAACCCTTTTTGAAATGGGAAAGTCCATTGTTTACCCAAACAACAACATTTTGGGATGATTCAATTGGAGAGCTGATGAAAACGATAAAATAGATGCAGACAACAAAATAGATGTTACTGAGGGTACAATTTGCAAGTACAGTCAAAACTGTGTTAGCGGCCACCTGTGTTTAGCAGCCAAACTGTCGTATGCAGCCAGTCCAGGTCCTCCCAAGCAATTTTACTCTTTAAAGTAACTGTGAATAACACTAAACTGTCTAATGTGGTCAGTGGCCAGCTTTAAATGTCCCAATTGCTATTTACCTTTATCCCGTTAAGCAGCCATGCACAACAAATTGGTGGCAGGCAATGTGTGAAATATTGATAACACATCTGGCAATTTGCCTAATCATGTGTATAAACCATGAAAAGGTGTGATAAACAGTTAGATGTCATATAAAAGTTTACCCTTTTTACTTTACAACACTTGCATTTTCTTCATATTAATAGGGCCAGTCATACAAGTAGACACTTACACCCAGTCTTCAGAATATTATTTTCTGTGTTAAGCAACCAACTGTCGTATGCAGCCAATTTTGGTGTGTCCCTTGGCTGGCTGTATACGACAGTTTCGACTGTAATATAGCTAAGATAACATTGTGGCAGAAGGAGAAAATGCTTATTATCAGCATTTTCTTCTTTTGCCTCAAAGTTTTCCCCAAGTCTTTCCTACTTAGAATATCAAAACCACTTCTTGTTTGAGGAAGGTTTAACCTAATTTAACCATTTCTGAAATGGTAAAGGCCATTGTTAACCAATTACAAGATTGCAAAATTTTGACTGGTCTAAATTCAATGATGTTGCAGATGTTAATTTCAAGTTAACAACCTGTTACCAAATGGCAAAATTTAGACTGGTCCAAATTGAATGATGTTAGAGATGACAATTTTGAGTTAACCCATTACAAGATTGAGATAAGGATGGGTTGCAATAAGGGGTCAAAAAAATAGATTTTCTTTAAATTTCGTGGATTGATAGGGTTACATAATATATTTAATTTGTATGTGTAAAAAATCTGGTTTCGGCTTATTTTTTGAGATATGGGTAAATAAAGTGGGTGGGGTAAGATGGACTGAAACACAGTAGGGGTTATTCTAAGTCGCATATCTTTTTTATTTTTAGCCCAAGATGCGTGAAAATTTGTATGCATGTTTTGTGATATATGCGTTAAACATTTAAGGGCTTACATTAGATATTCCATGTATATCTTTTCTGTAATATTCATTCTTATTTCTTTCAAAGAATTTCGCTATTTTTTAACGACCAACTTTACCAAACTATCTGCACACGTTTTATTTGAAACCCGATTTCTATGAAACTTTACAGATATATTATCCAGATATTAATGTAACTTTGTGTGAAATTTGAAAGAAAAGCGTTGGCCCGTTGTTGAGATATTTGACCTTGACCTTCAAAATGAATTCAAAACTCGGGAAATGCCAAAATGTGATAGTTAAAGCGCCAATTTTATTCATAAGGATTGGAAACATGGTTTCTTTTTATTGTTCCTAATGAGTTTCGTAGCAATATTTACTTTTTTGTATCGTACAACCCATTCGGAAGAATGGGAAAGAAAACAAATTCTTTTTACTTCTCAGTTTTTTTATCAAACTAAATATTGCACATGAAACATGTCTACGCGGAAAGCGCTGTGATTAATATTACTACCACAGGTGAGTGAAATTAAATAATTAGCATTATGTTAAGATTGCTAGAACTACCAAAGCTTTATATGCAACTTGGATTTTCTAAGAGTTAATATTCATTCACTCATATCATGATGGACAAGAATTATCAATTTGCTAGGAGAAAACTAATCATTTTCAGGTTGTATTTCTTATGTGGTTATAAAGAAGACGTATTGTGAATGATTTTACTAAATGACCGAATGTGCTTACAATTAATTAACTTAAGCTAAATATTTATATAACGTTATATAATTTCAACAAAATGAAAATAATGTTAAATGTATAGACAGGCCTTAAACAAATATCTGTCTATCAATGATTTCATTGATGAAATGACCGGGTAACTCTGAGAGGTGACCAAGTTTGTTATATTGATTATATCAATTTCAACGGTAAAATCATACAATAAAAAACCCAATCGTGTGTGAAATGCATTCTTTTATGAATGGGCTGTCACATGCCATTCAACCCTAACCTTTTTCCCAACAATTTGAAGTTTTAACGGACATTCCCAAATTTGATGTTATTTTGAAGGTCAAGGTCAAATATCTCAACAACGGGCCAACACTTTTCTTTCAAATTTCACACAAAGTTACATTAATATCTGGATAAATCATCTGTAAAGTTTCATAAAAATCGTGTTTCAAATAAAACGTGTGGAGATAGTTTGGTAAAGTTGGTCGTTAAAAAATAGCGAAATTCTTCGAAAGAAAGAAGAATGAATATTACGGAAAAGATATACATGGAATATCTAATGGAAGCCCATAAATGTTTAACGCATATATCACAAGACACGCATACAAATTTTCACGCATCTGGGGCTAACAATAAGAAAGATAAGTGACTTCGTATTACCCCTACTGTGTTTCAGTCCATCTTACCCCACCCTCTTCATTTACCCATATCTCAGAAAATAAGCCGAAACCAGATTTTTTACACATGCACATTAAAGATATTATGTAACCCTATCAATCCACGAAATTTAAAGAAAATCTATTTTTTGACCCCTTATTGCAACCCATCCTTTTAGACTGGTCTAGATTTAAAGGCGTTGCAGAAAATAATTTCAAGTGACCAAAATTTTACGCTTGTCACAAGCAAATTCTTCATTTTCCACAATATGTTTGCCAAAGTCTTTATCTTGTGGGTAGTAAAAAAGAGTCATTGTTTGTGAATGGGTTAACACTGTCTTAATGTTTTTCTAGGGTCAGTATTTTCTAAGGGACAAAATAGCCATGACATGTTAGGAAAAGGTTAACCCATTACCAAACAGTGACTCTTTTTGACTGCCCTTAAGATAATGTCTATGGAAAACATTGTGGAAAATGAAGAAATAGCTTATGACAAGCAATTTCTTCATTTTCCACAATGTTTTCTACCCAAAGGAACAAAAAAATGTAAACTTTCATGCGCATGAAGTTGTCGTCTTCGTGATCTTTGAATTTGGAGAACCCAATCATTTGTTGTTTGGTAATGGGTTAAAGAAGGCTGGTCTGAATTAACCCTTTCCTAAACAAGACCAGGTTTTAATAGAAATGGATTGGGGGAAACATTGAGACAAAAAAAGAAAATGTCAATGACCATCATTTTCTCCTTTTGCCTCATTATTTTCTGTGATATATTCTACACCATTTATTCCGTAATTAATATTAATTTTGTTGCCAATAGCAGCTTTCCATTTAGATCACACTAAACTTCTGCTGTTTTCGAAAGGGTTAAAAGAGTTTTATACAAATGTTATATATGACAGCAGACTTGGATTCTTTTATATAAACAAAGGAGTAGCAAACACTTGGGAAAATCAAAGTCCATCTTTTCATGTTTTGCACAAAATTCAGCTTGAAACAATTTAACCCTTTCCGAAATGACAAGATTTTAGGGTGTGTAAATCTGAAAGCTGCTACAGACATCAAAATATTTGCTGATAAAGGTATAATTTTTGTATCTAATAAAGCACAGAAAATATTGAGGCAAAAGGAGAAAATGCTTATAATCAGCATTTTCTTCTTTTGCCCCATTGTTTTCTCCAGTCTTATCTATTAGGGCTGTCAAAAGCAGGTCTTGTTGGGAAAGAGTTAACTTGATGCACTGCTTCAAGGGTTTTTCTTTCTATGAAAGTGGGTCCAAATATATGGTTAGCACTTTCTCCAGAGCAACAGATACTGTAAGAGGGGGTAATTTAGGACATTTTTTATTTTCTTTAAAAAACAACTATTTTGTGGGTTCTCATTAGAATCGTCTCAACACCAATGAGTACCAATGCTGCCATGGCAGTGGCAGATGCAGAGGCAGCAGCATGGATCAAGGATTTCTGTTAACCCTTTACCAAATGTCAAAATATTAGGGTAATCCACTTCAAAATCTGCCACAAATGACAAAATTGATGTTATTAAAGATAGGATTTTAGTAAAATATGGCATAGAAAATATTGAGATAAAAGGAGAAACTGCTGGTTATCAGCAGTTTCTTCTTTTGTCTAAATGTTTTCCCAAACCTTTTCTACATAGGATGTCGAAACAAGGTCTTGTTTGGGAAAGAGTTAAAGGGGTTTGAAACATACAAATAGGGGGGGGGGGGGGGGGCTGTTTTCCAGTCATTACACAATTTTGACTGAATTTCTGCATGAAAATGAAATGATCAGGCTACAGAGGGGGTGGCCCCTTGACCCCTGCCCCCCAACCGCCTCTGGGTCTGCCACTGCAATGACATAGGGTTTGACGAACAATAAGTGAAATGCTGCATTTTGAAATGTTTTCAATCCCTCTCTTCTGTAGCCCTGGTACTTACATCAATGGGTGCGTTCACGATGCCAGTGTTGTATCCAAACTGGAATGAAGAGCCTAGAGTACATGCTGCCAGCGCAAATGCCAAATGTAACGTAAATGGCTGCAACAAAGAAACAGAAAATACATGAAATATTCACTGTCAGTGTAATTGCAAAACCTCATATCCACAGCTTGATTAAAGCTGAAGATAAGAGGTTTTGCAATAACACCAACAAAATGTTATGGGCTGAGACTTAGAATAATTTAGCCAAACTGATTTTGGGAACTTGCCTACTGCATGGCTTTACTGAACAGGATTTAACCCTATCCCAAACAAGACCTGGTTTTGATGTCCCTTAAATAGAAAAGGCTTGGGAAAACATTGAGACAAAAGAAGAAACTGCTGATAACCAGCAGTTTCTCCTTTTGTCTCAATATTTCCTATGCCATATTTTACACAAATTCTATCTTTAATAAATTCCATTTTGTCATTTGTAGCAGTTTTTGAAGTGGATCACCCTAACATTTTTTTGTTGTTTGGGAAAGGGTTCAATAAAAGTTCCTAAACAAGCCCTGCTTTTATATCTTTATATCTTTAGTACAAATAGGAAAACATTGAGAGAAAAGAAGACTGTTGATAATCACAGGGTTCAACCGTAACCTGTGCCCAACAGAGGACAAATGGCTGTGTTCCCAAAGAAAATGTTCTTCCTCTTTTTGAAATATGTCAAAATGCTTAATTTGTTGATGAAGAACAAATGTTTCACTTACTGTGCTTTTTTTGCCAAAATGAGCTAATTTGTGTGTTAAATTTTTTCCAGTTTGGCCAGACTTCTTTCCCAAAAAGGAAGTACGAAGCTAGGGATACGGGCTTATTATATCATATCCCTTGCCATCCCCCCCCCAACAATTTTAACCCTTTCACATACAAGAATAAATAGTTTCAGCAATTTCTCCATTCACTCAACCTATCCCCTGCAATATCCTCCGTATTTTCTACTTTTGACATAACTAATATTTTATAGATAAATTTGTCTTCTGGAAATAATTTCAAAATGATCTGTCTAAATTTCACAGTACGGAAAAGGATCGATATTTATTTTCAATAAATGATATGATGAGTTAACTTGTTAGTTTAACCCTTTCCCGAAGGACAAATTTAAGACTGATCCCATTTCACTGCTGCTGCAGACAACAAAAGGTATGATAATACAGAAAAAAATAGTGTACATTTCATTACAGAAAATGTTGAGACAAAAGGAGAAAATGCTGGTCACCAGCATTTTCTTCTTTTGTCTCAATGTTTTCCCAAGCCTTAAACTTACGCTCTACGTATCAATGGTAAGCGTCCAGCTTCTTGAGATCCACCTCTTTGTTCATTTCTGGTAGACTGGGTGCGCATAGCAGCTTTTTGTGAATTCATTTGGGTGATTTTTCCAATTGCTTGTTGAATCTACTATGAAAGGTGTTTATGTTAGGTGCTATGACAACATTGTTTGGAAGATTATTCCATGGTTCCACCACTCTAATTCGGAAATTATTTTTTCTGACCTCTGTTTTTGCTTGGCCTTCGAATAATACTAGGAAGGTCAAAACCAGGTCTTGTTTGGAAAAGCGATAACCAGAAGTCCTTCGACCTGTCCTTACTGGACTCCCTAGAGATACCTGCAGAAACCTGGGGGAAATGGCTTGGGATAAGGGCACGTATCCAGTGGCAGATCCAGGATTTCTGTGAAGCAGAAGGGGGTTCGTTTTTACACAAAGGGGGTTCGTTTTACTAGTATCACAAAATTTTGACTGAATTTCTGCATGAAAATAAAATAATTAGGCTTCATAAGGGGGTTCTTTTGAACCCCCCCAACCCCCCTCTAGATATGCCACTGGTATCTCTAGTAGCCCCCAAAGGCTAGAGATATGGACCCGCATCCCTAGCAATTCCCTTTCCAAAAATGGCTTGGAACAACCCTGGAGGAATGGCGATGATGACAGAGACATTGATGGTCAATTACAGTCAGTTGCAAAAAATGAGGAGGGATGGTAATACCAGAGACATATTATTATGTTTATCTATGTTTCTAGTAATACTCAGGGGAGACACTAGTTGCAATAATGTAACCAAAACCTTTTTATTATAGAGTATTATTATATTCCCTGAGGAATGACAACAGGTTAACCATTTTTCTGTCAATCTATCATAGTTTATTGTTGAAGTCACTTTCAAATAAAATTCAATTTAATATTGAAGCAGACTACCCTCCCATTTTATTCTAATGAGACATTAAATTTCCGTTGGAAGATAAAATTCATAACAATTCTTGTTGACACTTTTTTACGAAATTTCTGACATGGAATATGTTTTTATGGGATTTACTTCTGATAAGATATGTTGGTATTAATAAATTTATGTAAGAAAGTGTATTTTCCACTTGTTTGCCTTGCTCCAAAGAAGCAATAGGACGGAATCGTAGCCACAAACCAATACCCATCATCAAGTTTGTGGCTATGATATCGCAGCTAGGGAGACACAGACAAAAACATAAATGATCATTATGTTCTGAAAATTAGGTGCAAATTGGTCCATTTTATTCTGAAGATTAATCTAATCTTAACCCATTACCAAACAACAAAATTTTGGACTTGTCCGAATTCAAAGATGCTGCAGACGACAATATGAATTGAATGAAATTTCACTTTCTTCATTTTCCACAATGTTTTTCAAAGCCATTATCTTGTAGGGAGTCAAAAAGAGTCATTGTGTGATATAGCGGACGAGAATTGGCCTGGCAGAGCACTCCATTCGATTAGCATGGACTGCTCTGCTAGGTCATTTACTGTGAGGTATAATGGGTTAAATAATAACATGAAGTACAAAGCACAACATAGAAAGCCAATCGATTCTCACTTGTTTAGCAATTGCTATGCTGGGCCTAGGACTTTTGAATTGTGCTCTCAACTGAGCTCTCTGGTAATCGTTAATTAAACTGTCTCTTCGAAGCGACGGGTCAACCAAACTCTCCCTGCGAACCGATGGGTCAATTAAACTATCTCTTCGAGGAACTAAACTTTCTCTTCGAAGTAGCGGTTCGTCTTCCATTTTGTGTGATAATTAGTCACATTGCAGGTCACATGGTACTCATGTGACCAATTACCTTACTTGATTTTTATTGTAGCATTGTATTAATCGAACAGATTATAGGGTATACCTTTACATTTTATTCATTTTGCACACTTTATCCTAAGATGATTTTTCTTTCTACAATGATTTAATCTAAGTATTTTTTTTTAAAAATCATTTGAATGATTTATCGGTCTAATTTCGAAACGTGATTTGAGGTAAGTAATCTCAGTCTTTTATTCCAAACAAACAAATCAAATCTAAACAACAATGGCGACAGCACAAGAGCCGGTGCAAGAAGAAGACGCGTCAGAATTACAATTTCCTCGAGGTTGTGTCTTTTTGAATAAGCCAAACATATCTTAGCACATCGTTGTTTTATTTTCTTCAGCATTGTTCAGTTTTTGTTGATTCGATGATTCAATTCAAACCTTTTGAGCTAGAAATAATGTAAGTGTCATGGATCATGGCTTTTCAAAATGAAATATTTCACTAAATGTTCATAAAGCCATAAAAATATTTCCCTAAATGTTCATAAAACCATGTGTACTTGGTACTCATAGGCATCCCCAAGTCAAAGAGATTTTAATGATTACCAACGACATACAGTTTGGATTTGAATTTGTTAAAATGAATGTGTTCAACTTCTCTTATCTGTTGCTCTGCTTTTATTTCAAGTGAGGATAGAATCAGTCATAGCCTCACTTTCATTTTTTCATCGAGGGTACTACCTCGGTCTTTATTGTTACAGGATACCATTTTTGAGGCAGAATATTTCAAAAATCCATCATTAAAATTCATAAACAAAACTCTTTCTTTAAAGAGTGTGATTTGAAGTTTCTAACTACCAATGCATTTTTAATAATCGGGCGTAGTCGGCGAGATATTAATTGTGAAAGTCGGTAATGCTTTAACGAAAAAGACCGAAGCTTTCACCTCCATGGAATGAGTGCAGGTCCGCATTTTATGACTGACGACGTTTAACCGGTTTTTGATTGACTGAAGGGATTGTGCTGATCAAATCAATTGCTCTACATGATTCAAATGCATTCCTTACGATTTCATATATTTTGCTTCTAGAGTTCGGTTTTTGACATATATTTAAATTTTATTAGATTAGTAATAAATTAGCTAATATCATAGTCATTCTATACAGTCAAAACTTGTTGTATCGACTTGTGGGCTGCTGAAAATACCTCAACTTATCCGGAATACGACTCATGAATATGGATCAAACAACAATATGAATGAGTCGACTCTGCGGTTATTATTACGATGTTGAAGTATTTCGAATAATATGTAAACGGAAGCTTATGATGTTGTTGACAAAATTTGACTAACAGGTGTCGTCTGCAAACAGCCTTTCTTTCGTATGTATTTTTCACGGTTCATACAATCTTATGATGAACCGACAGCTGAATGTTATCATCCCAGTTTTACACACCTTTCAATCAAGATTTAAAATCCCTATTGTTCGAAAATGTGTAAATCTCCTCATTTGGGGGTTTGACAGTCTGGACGAAGTGACATTGTTAATCAGTTAATGAGCTGAACAGGTAAAATTAAGGTGAAATTTCGACTCATCCGGAGTCAACGAAACAAAGAAGGGACAAAGTTGGGACTTTGGAAAAACTTCCATACCAGAATATCGACTCATCTGATGTTGACACAAGTTTCGACTGTCGTCAATTAAAATTTCTAATCTTGGTTCAAGCATGCTAACATTCGCAGAGGCCCACTCAGACATTAACATATTTTTTGGGACAAACATTGATTTACCCTTTATTATGGCACATTCATAATAGTTGTAAATTTCTATTTTCAGAGTTTGAAAATGCAGAGACTTTGCTTGTGTCGGAGGTGCAGATGTTACTTGAACACAGGTATACAACTAGGGTTCTCAATTATCAATCTAGAGAGGAGAATTTGGGGTTGGGGTGACCTAGTCCAATTTATAAGCCTTGATATATTTTTATCGTTGTTGTGAATATTAGGTCTGATCAGATCGGCCATTTCTTCTAAAGTGGTTTCAGGCGGAGGTTTAGCCCTCAATCTAATACCTCAGTAATTGAAATTACAATCTAAAAATGGTATGGATAGAAAGATCAATCAATGGTTTTTGACTTCAGTGTAATTTTTAAATATAAATTTACCTTGTTTTATTTAAATCCAACCAATTTTCCAACAACCCTAAACAAGGTGATCCAGTCAAATGAACCCCCTTTCTTGATTGATTATACAGTGTTTTTAGCTCACCTGAGCACGATAGTGCTCATGGTGAGGTATTGTGATACCGCTGTGTCCGGCGTGCGTCGTGCGTCAACCTTTGGCTTGTGTGCATTCTAGAGGCCACATTTTTTGCCCAATCAGCCTGAAATTTGCTCAGAATGATTGTCTTGATGAAATCTCGGACAAGTTCGAAATTGGGTCATCTGGGGTCAAAAACTAGGTCACGGGGTCAAATCTTAGAAAAACCTTGTGTGCACTCTAGAGGCCACATTTTTTGCCCAATTAACCTGAAATTTGCTCAGAATGATTGTCTTGATAAAATCTCGGACAAGTTCGAAATTGGGTCATCTGGGGTCAAAAACTAGGTCACGGGGTCAAACAGTGTTCTCCCCAGCCCAATAAGCTGTATCGGCCCCACTACAGCTTCATGGAAATCAATGTAATGCCACTACAGCTTTAGAACTACCCCACAGCTTAATTTCTTCAAAATGGTCATCAAATAGAGGGATTTGTAGACATTTTATGTCAAAAAGTGATAAATAATGCATTCTTATAAAATTAATTGTAATAATTCTGTATAAAAACATTATGGGAAAAGAAGAAATTGCTCAAATTGAGCATTTTCTTCCTTTCCCATTATGTTCTTATTCACAATTATTTGCATGAACACAATGCATTTCAAGGTTTACCAATGCTTATAATTTGCAACTACAGCTTCAAATTATTCTGCGGAGAACACTGAAATCTTAGAAAAACCTTGTGTGCACTCTAGAGGCCACATTTTTTGCCCAATCAACCTGAAATTTGCTCAGAATGATTGTCTTGATAAAATCTCGGACAAGTTCGAAATTGGGTCATCTTGGGTCAAAAACTAGGTCACAGGGTCAAATCTTAGAAAAACCTTGTGTGCACTCTAGAGGCCACATTTTTGCCCAATCAACCTGAAATTTGCTCAGAATGATTGTCTTGATAAAATTTCGAACAAGATTGAAATTGGGTCATCTGGGGTCAAAAACTAGGTCACGGGGTCAAATCTTAGAAAAACCTTATGTGCACTCTAGAGGCCACATTTTTTGCCAAATCGACCTGAAAATTGATCAGAATTATGGTCTTGATAAAATCTCGGACAAGTTCGAAATTGGGTCATCTGGGGTCAAAAACTAGGTCACAGGGTCATATCTTAGAAAAACCTTGTGTGCACTCTAGAGGCCACATTTTTTGCCCAATCAACCTGAAATTTGCTCAGAATGATTGTTTTGTTGAAATCTGGGACAACTTTGAAATTGGGTCATCTGGGGTCAAAAACTAGGTCACAGGGTTAAATCTTAGAAAAACCTTGTGTGCACTCTAGAGACCACATTTTTTGCCCAATCAACCTGAAAATTGATCAGAATGATTGTCTTGATCAATTCTCGGACAATTTTGAAATTGGGTCATCTGGGGTCATTCGGCAATCAACCTGAAAATTGATCAGAATGACTGTCTTGATCAATTCTAGGTCACGAGGTCAAATCTTAGTTAAACCTTGTGTGCACCCTAGAGGTGTACAAAAAGTTATATTATATCAGGTGAGCGCCTCAGGACCAATGGCCCTCTTGTTTCTCCTTCTTTTCATGGGTCTGTGAAATGGACTTGTTCCCAATGCCAAAAAGGTTCAGTTTTCCCCAAATTTGATTGGAAAATTCCCAATGCAAAAGTTCTACCTTGTTTTTAACCATTTCCCAAACGACAACAATCTAGGGACAGGGAAATTGGGTGTTATTAAAGATTGGAATTGTGTATTATGATATAGTCAAGAAAATATTGAGGCAAAATGAGAAGTTGTCGGTTATCAGCAGTTTCTTCTTTTGCCTCAATGTTTTCCCAATCCAATTCTTTTAGGTGCATCAAAACCAGGTCTTGTTTGGAAAAGGTTTCAAAGAAAATTAGATTAACCCTTTCACTGCCAAATATTGACCTTTGACGCGTCTCTCACCACTGAATTAATTCAAAGAAATTTCCAAGAATCGATACCCTGTACACAAAATCATGCATAACTTTTTACTCATTTGATGGATTTCTTTCAAATTTTCAGGACATACAGACAAATGAAGCATCTATATGTGACCAAAATTTCAAATTATTCATGAAATGACAATATTTTTATCTTTTTTATCTAACTCACAAATTGTTACAATCTAGTAGAACAATGGAAAAAATTGGGTGAGCAAACTTTGACTAAATGTTTTCTTTGAAAGTATAATAATTTGATGGAACAGATTGTTAAATTGTCAACTAAACGTAATTTCAAACTATCCCGAAGCCTTTTCCAGCATTTTTGGTGTCATTCATAGTGATATTTACAGCTTGTAGGCATAATTAGCAAGTGTATGATCAAATGGCAGCCATATTGTTGTCTTTTGTCTTGGAAAATTCCCCATAAAAATACCAACAGCTTACTGATTGTAACACAAATTCTACTGTTTCACCTGTCAAACGCTAGTACTTTGATTCCTAAAACGGTGCTATAAGAAAAAGAATGTGTGAAAACCACTTAGCTGTAAAAAATATTCACATATTTCGCCCCCATAAATTTGTCGACTGAAGTCGCCTATGACAGGGAACGGTAAAGCGACAAAAGTCGCCTAAGAGTTAAATGCCTTTCCTACATATCCTGATGATCAGCATTTTCTTTATTTGCCCCAAATATTTTCCCATGCCTTTTATCTTGTTTGGATAAGAGACTAAGAGTTAAACTTTTTGGACTAGTTAAGATTTTTGCCATTTATGGAATGGTTGAATAATGAATTCTTTACAATTTGTCCACAGAAAACAGCAGAATGAAAGTGCAGAGGAAGAACAAGAATTGTCAGAAGTGTTCATGAAGACGCTACAGTATACACAGAGATTCTCCAAATTCAAAAACAGGGAAACCATTGGGGCTGTTAGAAGGTGGGATAACACTAAATTTGCACATTAACACTTTCCCAAACAAGACCTGGGACCCGTATTATCAACGATCTTACAGCCACGCTTTTGTGTAAACTGTGTAAAAAGACACCTGATTGCATGAGAAATCAGATTGGGCCAATCAGGATTGTTCATACAAGTCATTACGCAAAAGATAACCATACGACCGTTGATAATACGGGATCCTGTTTTTGACGTCCCTTATAGTAAATGCTTGAGGAAACATTTAGGCAAAAGGAAAAAATGCTGATAACCAGCATTTTCTCCTTTTGCATCAATTTTTTCTGTGCCATGATATACACACATCCTGTTTTAAATGACATCAATTTTATTGTCTGCACTCTGCAGCTGCTTTCAACTTTGAATATTGTCAATTATGGACATTTGGGAAAGGGTTAAAAGCAAGTTGGGCTTGTAACTTGACAATATTTATTTGCCAGAATGGAGATTTACATGCCCTTGCAAAAACAAAATGAATCATAGCTCATAAAGACCTTACAATATACACAAAGATTCTCCAAATTCAAAAACAGAGAAACTATAGGGGCTGTTAGAAGGTGAGTTAACCCATTACCAAAGGCAAAATTTTAAGCTTATCCAAATTCAAAGATGTTGCAGACGACAATTTCAAGTGAATGGAATTCTAAGGTTTTTGGAATTTCTGGGTAGAAAATATTGTGGGAAATGAAGAAATTGCTTGTCACAAGCAATTTCTTCATTTTCCACAATATTTTCTAAAGCTATTTCTACAAAAGGTCAAAAGGTGTCATTGTGTGGGAATGGGTTAACACTCAATTTTAGCATTAAATGCAAGTTGGGCTTGTAACTTGACAAAATTATTGGTCAGAATGCAGATTTACATGCCCTAACAAAAACAAAATGAATCATAGTTCATGAAGACCCTACAATATACATATCGTCGGTGTAAATGCAAAACCTCGTATGTCGATTGTCGCAATTTTCAAAGTAAATCTTCTGTGTCCAGTTAAGAAGATTCTCGCAGGTTTTGAGGTAATTTTACTGATCAGTATTAATGACACATTATCTGTGAACATTATGTCCAAGTTTCAAGTAAAACCTTTCAGTTTGGGAAAAGTTATTTCACTTTCTTCCTCCCCCTTTAAAATTTTTCGAAAACGAGATACGAGGTTTTGCATTTACAACAACGATATGATGGGAGAGTTACCAGAAAATTTTCAAAAATTTTGACTTACTTGTCGAAGAAATTTCAAGTGAATGGAACTTAACATAAGTTGGTCTTTTAGAGTAGAACAACATAGTGGGAAATGAAGAAATTGCTTGTCATTTCTTCATTTTCCGCAAAGTTTGCCAAATCCTCTTTCTTATGGGGCGTCGAAATGCGTGTATGTGTAGTCAATGGGTCAAATCAGATTAACCCATTACCAAACAACAAAATTTTAGCCTATTCCAAACTCATAGGTGTTGCAGATGAAAAGTTCCATTGAACAAAATTTAACATTTTTGGTCTTTCTTGGTAGAAAACTTTATGGGAAATGAAGAAATTGCACAAGCAATTTCTTCATTTTCCACAATGTTTTCCAAAGCCTTTATTTTGTGGGGCGTCCAAAAGCGTCAATGTGTGGGAAAGGATTAAGTTGCAAAAGTGTGAGCTTCCTCCAATATTTTCTTTGTCATGAAAATCATATTTTCTTCTTTTGAGATAAATCATTTTCATTTTGTAATCTTTAACTCCTTTGATTTTAGTTAGGTCAACTGGGTATGTTGGGTATGCAGTGTTCTCCCTAGCCCAATAAGCTGTATCGGCCCCACTACAGCTTCATGTAAATCAGGGTGATGCCACTACATCTTCAAAAGTACCCCTCAGCTTAATTTCCTCTGAAAGGTGACCAATTAGGGGTATTGCTAGACAGTTTATGGCAAAAAGTGATATTTGATGCATTCTTATAAAATGAAATGTAATAATTACGAGTATGTATAAAGACATCATGGGAAAAGAAGAAATTGCTCAAATTGAGCAATTTCTTCTTTTCCCATGATGTTTTTATTCATTTTTTTGCATGAACACAATGCATTTCAAGGTTTACCAATGATTGTAATTTGCCACTATGGCTTCAAATTATACTGGGGAGAACCCTGGTATGTATAAACCACATTTTTGTGTGGCGGGGGCCATGGCTCAGTTGGTAGAATATCAGACTCTCACTCGTGACTCACATTGTGAGGTCCCAGTTCAATCCTCGGTGGTGGGAGATATCTTTTGAGACAAAATTGTCTCCCACTGATGGTTTAATATCATTAACCCTTTCCAGAACGACAAAATTTTAGGGTGATCAACTTCAAAAACTGCCGCAAATGACAAAATGGTTGTTGTTAAAGATAGGATTTGTGTAAAATATGGCACAGAAAATATTGAGACAAAAGGAGAAACTGCTGGTTATCAGCAGTTTCTTCTTTTGTTTCAATGTTTTCCCAAGCCTTTTCTATCAGAGACGTCAAAACCAGGTCTTGTTTGGGAAAGGGTTTATATTATCAACCTATGTGGGTGAGCAACTAAAGGCTTGTTTAGGATGTTGTGGTATCACTGGTATGGGAAACGACAGGAATCCATGCTTGTGTGCTCCAGCTGCTGCAACATGACCATAGCAGTTGAAAACAGTGTTAAATCCCAATCAACAAATCAATCATTTTTTATGTGTTTTCAGCTTATTGATGCAGAAAAAGTTACACAAGTTTGAGCTGGCAGCCCTCGCTAATTTATGCCCCGATAACGCAGAGGAGGCCAAGTCCTTGATTCCAAGGTAAGAGTTTGTGGTGAAACAGAGCATTTGATATAATAGAGGATGAAATATTCTATTTTTTTTTATTTCAAATCAAAACCCTATGTTGTGGGTACTCATTTGAATCGTCTCTACAAGACGATTCTAATGAGTATCCTCAACATAGGGTTTTGTGAACATTTAACCCTTTCACTGCCAAATATTTATTTCGGACGCGTTTCTCACTGCTGAATTTATTCGAAGATATTTCCAAGAATTGATACCCTGTACACAAAAACATGCATAACTTCTGACTCATTTGATGGATTCCTTTCAAATTTTCAGCACATACAGACAAAGTAAGCACCTATATGTGACCAAAATTTAAAGGTTATTTATGAAATGACAATATTTTTTTGTTTTTTTATGTTGTGGGTACTCATATATTTCGCCCCCATAAATTTGTCGACTGAAGGCGCCTATGGCAGGGACCCCCTGTAGTCGACAAAAGTCGCCTATGGCAGTGAAAGGGTTAATGAAATACTTCATTTTGAAAAGCCATCATCCCCACTTTTCTGTAGATCTGGGTGAAGTGTTTCTTCACATTTCTAGGTACTCCTAAAATATGGAACCAAAGTTATACACATCAAGGATAAACATGGCGCAACAAGTACAATAGAAATCCTTTTTGGTTTCAAACCTTTTTAGCTTGACTTTTCGAAGAAAATGAGAGCATATACTGTCACCCGGGCGTTGGCGTCGGCGTTGCAACAAAGGTTAAAGTTTTTTCAATCATCAATAACTTCCATACTATCAAAGGTATTCAACCCAAACTTGTAATACTTATTCACCATCACACCCTCTACCTTACTATCAGGGCCCATGACCCTGGCTACACTATATTTGGAGTTATGCCCCCTTTATACTAAGCATCTTAGAAAGTCGAGCGCGCTGTCTTCGGATAGCTCTTGTTTTATTTCAAATCAAAACCCTATGTTGTGGGTATTCATTTGAATCGTCCCGTAGAGACGATTCTAATGGGTACCCACAACATAGGGTTTTGTGAACATTTAATGAAATACTTCATTTTGAAAAGATCCCCACTTTTCTGTAGATCTGGGTGAAGTGTTTCTTCACATTTCTAGGTACTCCTAAACAGTGCTTCTGAAATAAGTTGCCCGAGTTGTCCGACTTGTCCGTGTACCCCAGATTACCTGTGCGGACAAGCAGATTTTGAAAGCTAGGTTGTCCGTGGACAAGTGAAAAATCTGGTTATGATAAAGAGGTTTTTTTTTCTTTTTCTCACAATTTTTTTCATACAATGTAATTACTGATACTTAAATGTACAAATTGTATTGTAGACAATAGTTAGAAAGTCATAATAGATATACAATAAACAAATGAAGCTATTGAAAAGTATATGAGTTTTGTACGGACAAGTTGATTTTTGATACGGACAAGTCAATTTTGGATCAACACTTGTCCGTGGACAAGTAGATTTTCAAAATATTTCAGAAGCACTGCTAAAATATGGAACCAAAGGTGGACATTATATACATCAAGGATTAACCCTTTCCCAAACGTGAAAGCTGCTAAAGACGAGAAATTATATGTTAATAAAGATATGATTTATGCACAATATAACTAGGAAAATATTGAGGCAAAAGGAGAAACTGCTGGCTATCAGCAGTTTCTTCTTTTGGCTCAATGTTTTCCCAAACCTTTTCTATAAGGGACGTCAAAACCAGGTCTTGTTTGGGAAAGGGTTAACACGGCGCAACAAGTACAACAGAAATCCTTTTTCAACTTGGTCACATATTAAATGTTGCGTCGTGATTCTCCACTCCTTATTCTGATTTCATCTTCTGCGTCTGTCCTGCGTCATCTGAAAAGGGGATATGTTTGTACGTAGCTACTGATACTTTGGCTTCAAATATTGGCATACATATGTACAACCACATCATAGGATTAAAGACCATTTTAGAGAGCAGCTAAAGGCTCGGTTTGGATATTTTGGTAGTGCTGGTGCGAGAAATACCAGGAATCCATGTAAGGTGCTCCAGCTGCCGAGATATGATCAAAGTAGTTGAAAATAGCTTTAAACCCCAATAAATCAATCTAACAGAGCAGCGTAGATCATAATCAGACTCAACATGGACTTGGTATCACTTGGAATCATTGTTGTCTAAATTCATACAATGTATAAACACGGTGTATAATCACGTGACTCAGAATTTCCGATAATCTTCAATATCTTTTTCAATACTTGTCCAATTTGAATTCGGTTTGAAGTAGAGAAGGTAGGGAAATTCTAGGAATAAGCTGGACGTGTTGGATTTTTGAAAAAAACAACTGATAAAAAAGTTATTTAAGATAAACCAAAATTTTGGTTTATCTTCAATAACTTTTTTATCAGTTGACTTTTTAAAAATCAATCACGTCCATCTAATGCGTGACGTCTGTCCACATTCTCTGCTTCAAATCGAATTCAAAACAGTCCAGTAATTACCAGTAATTGAAGATTTTCTGAAAATATTGTATCACCGTGATAAAGGCCCCTTTTCCAAACTAACAAAATTTGAACCAGCTCAGTTCGAAAGCTGCAGCAGACCACAAAATCCATTTAGATAAAAATAGTATTTGTGCAAAATATTCAACAGGAAATATTGAGGCAAAAGGAGAAAATGCTGATAATCAGCATTGTTTTACTGTGCAGTCTGTGCTTCCCTGTTTTCCAAAGCTTTTCCTATCAAAATTGACAAAACCAGGACTTGTTTTGGAAAGGGTTAAAGGCCCCCTTTACAGGTCCAAATTCCAATGTTTTTTGAACAATTTTTCGTTGCAGTTTGGAAGGAAGATTTGAGGATGAAGAATTGCAGCAGATTTTAGATGACATTCACACAAAACGAAGTTTTCAGTATTGAGATGTTTTCAACCCATTACCAGACGGCAAACTTTTTAACTGGTCCAAATTCAAAGATGTTACAGGCCACATTGTTTGGTCTTTCATTGTGGGAAATGAAGAAATTGCTTGTTACAAGAAATTTCTTCATTTTCCACTGTGTTTTCCCAGGCATTTTAGTGAGGGGTCTCCTTTTGCATTGATATTTTCCGTACATAAATTCTATTTTCCATTATCATCCATTTTGTTTCTGCAGCAGCTTAAACCATTACCACACAGTGACGCCTTTTGACTCCCCACAAGATAAAGGCTTTAGAAAACATTTTGGAAAATGAAGAAATTGCTTGTGGCAAGCAATTGCTTCATTTCCCACAATGTTTTCTATACAAAATGACCAAAAATGCAAAAAAAAATCACTTGAATTTGTCGTCTGCAACATCTTTGAATTTGGACTAGTTTGAAATTTCGTCGTCTGGTAATGGGTAAAACCTTTACCAAACAGAAAAGTTTCTGGGGTAATCTAATTCAAAAGCTGATGAAGACCACAAAATGGATGTTCATATTTGTGTGCAATCTGGCATGGAAAATATTGAGACAAAAAGAGAAAATGCTGATCATCAGCATTTTCTTTTTCTTTTGTCTCAATGTCTTCACTAGCCATTTGTCTTAGGGAGGTCAAAACCAGGTCTAATTTGGGAATGGGTTAAAAAAAGTGCTTCACAAGGCACCATTTCATATAGCCCTCAACTTGCCTGTATTGATGTCTGAACTTGTGCTTACAAAGATAAGATTTGAGTACAATAAAACATGGGAATTTTAAAATTAGACAAAAGAAGAAAATTCTGTTATAGATCAGCGTTTTAATCTTTTCTCTAGATATATTAAAGATTGTTTGGGGATGTATTTATCAATGATTGTTATAGTAATCATATCCCAAACAAAATCTGGTTTTTGATCTTCATCTCTAAAGAATAGGCTTTACAAAACATTCAGAACTTTCCCCTTTGTCTTAATATTTCTATACTATATTGTACACAAATTCAATCTTTGTCAAGACTCATTTACATTGGACAACCCTAAGATTTTTTTGTTTGAGAGAAAGGGCTAAAGGCTAAACAGTAAACATTATGTATATACCTTCATGTTGTCATGTCTTTTAAACGTCATAAAAAATAAAAGTATATTCCAAAATTGTTTGGTTTGGTGCTTATTATTAGGTGCAACATCAGACTCTCACTCAGTAAGTCCCGGGTTTGATACTCAGCCTCACCAAACATCCTTCTGACATTTGTTACCCACAAATAATTAACTCTATCCCAAGCAAGACCTGTTTTAGATGTCTTTGAATAAAAAGGCTAGGAAAAGCATTGATTTTGTGGACAACACAGGAAATCAGAGGAGCAATAGGGAAAAATCTTGTGCTGAAAATAGACTGGTTCTACCAGTTTTACCTGATAGATCATTGGTATTGTTTTAAAATCACTTAACTACGGCTTGTATCAAGCCGTAGTTATGGGATTCTATAACAACACCTCCGAAATTACGTCATTGTTAACTGAGAAAAGGCGTTCCCTATTATTCAAATGTATTTGCATTTCCTTATATAACCCCTTCCTGGACGAGGAAGCAAGGAAATTGCTTCATGCCCATCTCCATGTTTTGTTGATCATTTATGTAAATTTTCATCAAAATCGGTTAAGCTGTTTAAGAAGAGTTGCACTCATGAGAAATGCGGATGGACAAAATCCAAGTAAAATTATTTCCCTTAACCCATTACCAAAGGACAAAATTTTGGGGTAGTCAAATTTGAAAGAAGTTGCAGACGACATTTCAATGTGAAGAAATTTCGAAATTTCCTAGCTTTTTGGGTAGAAAACCTTGTGGGAAATGAAGAAATTGCTTGTCACAAGCAATTTCTTCGTTTTCCACAATATTTTCCAAAGGCATTATTTTGTGGGGAGTCAAAAGGAGTCACTGTGTGGTAATGGGTTAAATGACCTCAATGGAGGGAACTGGTGACTGCCCTATCCCTTTCCCAAACAAGACATAGTTTTGATGTCCTCGATAGAAAAGGCTCGAGAAAACATTGAGGCAAAAGAAGAAAATGCTGATAATCAGCATTTCTCCTTTGGCCTCAATATTTTCAATCCTAAATTGTACACAATTCATATCTTTACCTACCCCGATGTTGTAGTCTGCAGCAGCTTTCAGATTGGATCACCCTAATATTTTGTTGTTTGGGAAAGGGTTAAGCTCCACAAGGTTCAAGGAGGATCTAGAAAAAATGAGTTCGGAGAGCAAAGTAATTGCTTCATGCACATCTCCATGACATGTTGATCTGTCATGTACATTTTCATCAAAATCATTTCAAAAGAACTGTGCTCACAAAAAATGTAGCACAAGAATAACAAGGCAATGGTTTTTAGCATATTCTTCATTTGCCTCAATACTTCCCACACATTTTCTGTGAGTTAGATTGACAACAAAACCAGATTTGTATCCGAAAGAGTAAACAATGTTTCAAATTTTTTCTTATATCTTGGATAGAAACGACTGCAGCTAAGGCAAGAATTTGATCTTTAACCCTTTCCTAAAGGTAATATTTTAGACAGATCTAATTGACTGCTACTATAGACAACAAAATAAAATCTATTTTTGATAAATTGCGTATATTACAGCACAAAAATATTCTTACAATTTGAGGCAAGAGCCGTCATAGACGGATTATGCTCCCAGGTAAGTGTTTGTCACAAAATATAAACTATCATACATTAAGCTCCCTTTTCCCACGACAGATTTTTGGTACACACATTAGTTATAGAATATGGTCTAGAACATTCTTTTTATCACATGAGTACAAAATTTCATTTAATTCTGCCTATTAGATGAAGAGAAATTAGAGAACAAGAGGACCAAGATGGCCCTACATCGCTCACCTGAGAGGACTTTGAGACAAACATCTTGCAAACTTCAAACTCACACTTTTTACATGACCTAGATATCATCAAGATAAACATTCTGAACAATTTTCACAATGATGAGTAACTATTTAGGTTCTTATAGCAAAAACAAGATTTGACCTTTTGACCTAGTTTTTGACCTAACATTAGCCACTCTCTACATGACCCATTTATCATCAAGATAAGCATTTCTGAACTATTTTCACAGTGATGAATAAATATTTTGATTTTTTAGAGCAAAAACAAAACTTGACCTAGGTTTTGATCTCCCATGACCTTCTTTATACATGCCCTAGATATTGTCAAGATAAATATTCTGAACAATTTTCACAATCATTCAGATATCATTATGGTTCTAAATGCAGAAACAAGATTTGACCCTGTGACCTAGTTTTTGACCTCACATGGCCCCCTTTTTACATTGACCAGATATCATCAAGAAAAATATTCTGAACGATTTTCACAACAATAAAGTAAAAATTTTGGTTCCTAGAGCAAAAACAAGATTTGACCTAGTGACCTAGTTTTAGACCTCGCATTACCCATTTTTCACATCACCAAGATATCATCAAGATAAACATTCTGAACAATTTTCGCAATGATAATGTAAATATTTCGGTTCTCAGGGCAAAAACAAAATTTGACCAAGTGACCTAGTTTTGAACCTCGAATGATCTGCTATTCATATCACCAAGATATCATCAAGATAAACATTTTGAACTTTCATAATGATTGATTAAATATTTTGGTTCTTAGAGGAAAAACAAGATTTGACCTATTGACCTAGTTTCTGACCTCACATGACCCACTTTAAATGACCCAGATATCATCAAGATAAATATTCTGAACAATTTTCACAACAATAAAGTAAATATTTTGGTTCCTACAGCAAAAACAAGATTTGACCTAGTGACCTAGTTTTAGACCTTGCATGACCCGCTTTTCACATTACCAAGATATCATCAAGATAAACATTCTGAACAATTTTCACAATGATAAAGTCAGTATTTTGGTTCCTACAGCAAAAACAAGATTTGACCTAGTGACCTAGTTTTGAACCTCGCATGACCCACTTTTCACATCACCAAGATATCATCAAGATAAACATTCTAAACAATTTTCGCAATGATAAAGTAAATATTTTGGTTCTCAAGGCAAAAACAAAATTTGACCTAGTGACCTAGTTTTGAACCTCGAATGACCTGCTATTCATATCACCAAGATATCATCAAGATAAACATTCTGAACTTTCACAATGATTGATTAAATATTTTGGTTCTTAGAGGAAAAACAAGATTTGACCTATTGACCTAGTTTCTGACCTCACATGACCCACTTTTAAAATGACCCAGATTTCATCAAGATAAACATTCTGAACAATTTTCACAATGTTTAAGTATATATTTCTGTTTTGAAAGCAAAACCAAGATTTGACCCAATGACCTAGTTTTTGACCTTACATGACCCACACTTTGTTCACAAGCTAGATATCAAGATAAGTATTTAGGATAGTTTTGGGACTATATTGGCATCTCTAGAGCAAAAGGAAGGATTCTGTAATATTTGAACTTGTGACCTAGTTTTTGACCTTGCATGACCCACCTTTGATCTACTCTCCAAAGCCGAGTTCTATTGATTAACCATCAAATATGACCTCTGCCGTTTTTGGTACGCCAACAGCCTATTTGGTCGTCATAATCTAATTATAGCACATTATTTGAATTATCGAATCAAATTCAATCAGTTTTATCTTGCATGATCATTACGTATACATTACGTCGCTTCTATTTTTAGCTGAAGCCGGTAACATTTGAATTATCGAATCAAACTCATTCAGTTTTATCTTGTTTGATTACGTATACATTACGTCGCTTCTATTTTTGGCTGAAGTCGGTAATTAGAAGCGTCAGCCAATGAAAACTTTTATCATAAATTTCAATTGTTTATCAGTTTATTGGCAACGATTGGATACTGAAATCCCGCCAAGGCCCCGAGATTAGACGTGAAATGACCCCGCGAGAACAGAGCTCATTCTATCGAAATGGAATGAAGAGATAATGTGCTCTGTTCTTAAGAGAGTACCTTTGATCATGACCAAGATATCAAGATAAAGATTTAGGACAATTTTGACAAAGTTTGGACCAAAATTGGCACTTCCAGAGCAAAAGGGAGGATTTTACAAGACTTGGCCTCATGACCTAATTTATGACCTGGCATGATCTACATCTTGAATTGACCTAAATATCATCAAGATAAAAATTCAGGACAATTTTGAGAAAGTTTGGGCCAAAACTGGCATGTCTAGAACAAAATGAAGGATTTTAAAAGATTTGACCTTCCAGTGCTCCAGCTAGGCCCTTTTAGAAGGGCGCGGCGCCCTGCCTTGCCCTGCCGTCGAAGTGCCGCGCCCTGCCCTGTAAATTGATTGTAAATTTTGCCCTTACTCGCTCAATAAGCCATTATCTTGTGTATTGTCGCCTCGGAGCCTCCCTTAATTGATAATGAAAACTCGCTGTGATCACTGATGCGTTTAGCGGGTAATTTCGGGGGATAACTGTTTACAACCTCATTACAAACAGAATTAATGCAAGGCGTGGCTAATATCGACAAGCCGACCAATCACAACGCGTGATTCATTATCGAGTGGGCAGTTTTCCGATAATCTGTTGATGAGAGTTAGCGCGTGCCGTAAAACAATTTTTCAACTATAAACAAACACTGATTAGCGACTTAATCCGTACGAATGGTCATTAATTAACAAGATTGTATGGATGATGATTAACTTTGTCACCTTTCACGGAGAAAATTTCAGATTAGTTGTAGGCTGCGATAAGATATTTTACATTTTGGAAAATTGCCGTTTCACTCGGACAGTTTCGTCCCATTTTGTTTTGCAGTTTTCATGGATCTTAATTCATAATTGTAATTCACAGTCTTTGCGAGAGCCACGGACAAGTCATTGACTGGCAAAATTCAGAGTTGACTGGCCAAAATGTCCGACGTATTACTTCTATAAAATCAAGCTTTAAAATTCTAGTTAACCTACCGACTTCTAGTCCAATTATTTATCCATCACCAAATAGATATCTCAAATCTTAAGTATTTGTGTAACTGATTGTAGTCTTCCACTCGAGAATATATGACCAAAAAAATGTGTACCAGAAAATCAATAGTTTACATCCCTTAGCATAGAGCGTGACCCTTTACTTGGAATGTAGTCAATTTGTTATTCCCTTTCCCCACAGAAATAAAATATGATAGGCTATTTGTTGGTTAATAATAAAAGACAATTTGATTTTTGTTTTGGTTATTCTCCTATCTTCTGAAAACCTGAATTGGAAAGTCTCCCTTTCAATTAAACACACTTCTACATCCCATTTAACCCTTTACCAGATGATTTTTTTTTTCATAAAAAAGGAGATCCAAATTAGAAATTTTCCAAATTCAAAGCAAGAGTATATATCACAAGAGCCATGTTCAAAAACGAAGAACTATTTATGCATTAGTGAAATAGAAATTGAATACAAGGAAGAAATTGAGCATTTCATATATTTTCCCTCTTCCCCATGCTTTCTTCACCCTTTCCACATTGAAGCAACAAATGTTGAGTGGTCTAAATTGAAAGAAACCGCAGACAAAAAATATTACTAAATGTAACAGGCCCGTAGGAACAGAGGGGGCTAGGGGGGGGGGGGCTAAGCCCCCCTAAAGTTGGTCAAAAATGCAGAATTTTCCTTATTTCACACTGAAAATTTTGGGAAAATCCAATTTAGCCCCCACACATTATTCAGACACTGAGGCCTTAGCGCCCCCCCCCCCTATGTAATTGCTTCCTACGTGTCTGTGTAAGGAATTTATCACATCCTGCCCTCCAGTCTCTAAATTTTTTACGAACTCTGTAAAGAATTTACAGCATGGACAGCAAGAAATCAAGACAGTTGAGAGTTTATCCAATAAAGTATTTCAATGGTCTGGAAAGATTTTTTTAGCATTGTTGTAGGATTTTTCTTAAATCGAAACAATGGTCTTTTGAATTAGGAATCCGGCCGTTTTTCGGCCTTAAATGAACAGGCCTAAAAGAATACTTCTAGGTACCACCTGTCTGATGAGACCCAAGGAGGGGTTGAAATAGTCTCCCTATGTAAATACTAAAATCCTATTCAAAACCCACCAGAGCCCATTGTTAAGCCTTTAATAAAATTCAAAATTTTCTAGGGGAGACCCCCTAAACCCCCCTGGTGGCCCTAAATGAACAGACGTAAAAGAATACTTCTAGGTGCCACTTGTCTGACGAGACATATAGAGGGGTTGAAATAATCTCCCTTTTTGAATACCAAAATCCTATTTAAAACCCACCAGAACCCATCTTTAAGCCCCTAGAATTCAAAATTTTCTTGGGGGAGACCCCCCAAACCCCCCTGGTGGGAGGGGGGTGCCCCCTCCCACTCCCTCCCCCGTCTCCTTTCAGGGCACTTGGCACCCTGCCCTTTTCAAAACCTAGCTGGAGCACTGCCTTGTGACCTAGTTTTTGACCTTGTATAACCCACTTTTGATCATTTCATAGATATAATCAAGATAAACATTGAGGACAATTTTGACAAAGTTTGGACAGGAATTGGCACTTCCAGAGCAAAAGAAAGGATTTTGTAAGATTTGACCTCTTGACCTAATTAATGGCATAGCATGACCCACTTCTTTACTTGACCTTGATATCATCAAAATAAACATTCATGACAATTTCTACAATGTTTGGACCAAAATTGGTACTTCCAGTGTAAAAAGATGGATTTTACAATATTTGACCTAGTGACCTAGTTTTTGTTCTGGCTTGACCTATTTTTTATCATGACCTAAATATCATCAAGACACATATTCTGATCAATTTTCACAACGATTGAGCAAAAAATGTGGCTCCTAGAGCAGAAAGAAGATTTGACCTAGTGACCTACTTTTTGACCCCATTATGGCCCCGATTCAAATTCTTTGAAGTATTTTGAAAAAGCATGACCCATAGATCATATGTGTGAAATATGAATGAATTCTGCCAAGTACTTTAGGAGGAAAAGATTTTTTTGTGAAAAGTTGACGTACAGACAGATAGACAGATGCCGGACAACAGACCGATCACAATACCTCACCTCGAGCACTTCGTGCTCAGGTGAGCTAAAAACTAATTTTTACACTAAGGCCCCTTTTTCCATGACACAGCCTCAAATTAAGAAACGGATATAAAAGTCCCTAGGAATTATCGCAGGGAGTTCACATGTGAAGTTTCATTGAATTTGGTCCAAGGGTTGCTGAGATCTGGCTGTGGGCGGAAAGACGGACACACGGACAGCGTGGCGACTATATGCTCCCCTGAATTTTTTTCGGTGAGCATAAAAATGCTGGTTAATGCTGTTTTCTTCTATCATTCAATTTTCTTCTAAGCCTGTTGAACCAGGCTTTGGGAAGTTAATAAGTCAAGAACAAGCCAAAGTACTAAATCATGATTGCAATTTACTATAATGAATCGTACATACATAGAAGCACTTTAATCACATAGCATGATATATCACAAATAAATAAAATAACAATAACTCAAAAACTGGAATTCGGATACTTCAGAAAGACTCGTTTGTTCCCATGTTTGTCTCTGGACAACATAGCCTACTTCTAGTATATAGGATCTTGCTACAAAACATAGTCAAGCTGGGCCATCAAAGAAGATGGTAGATAGAACAAAAAATCTTTTTATGGTTTTGGCGGAGTTAATGTCATAGCCCCAGTGTCGGCATCTGAGTAAGTTATAATAGATATAAACTTAAACCCCCTGTACTTTAACCTTTTCTCAAACAAGACCTCAAAATCAGCTTTTTCTTCTTTTACCTCAATATTTTCTGTGTCATATTGTACACATTTCCTTTCTTTACAGCCACCTATTTCTACGCCAGCAGCAGCTTTCAACTTGGATTAGTCTAAATTATTTTTGTTTGGGAAAGGGCTAATTATAGTGTAGTAGAAGTCACTGGATGTAGTCCATGTACCATAACAGTAGGGGGAAGATTTTCTGTCAAACCCTCTAATTGCTGTAAATATGTATCTCTTAGCGCCTTGTCTTCTGGCGGGCGAGGAAGATATACAAAACTGACGGACATGAAACTGTTTTGACGTCCCTAATAGGAAAGGTTTGGGAAAACATTGAGACAAAAGAAGAAAATGCTGAAAATCAGCATTTTCTCCTTTTGCCTCAATATTTTCTGTGCCATATTGTACAAATTTCCTTTCTTTACAGACACCTATTTCCTCGCCAGCAGCAGCTTTCAATTTGTATAAGTCTAAATTATTTTTGTTTGGGAAAGAGCTAATTAGAGTGTAGTGGAAGTGACGGGATGTAGTCCATGAACCATAACAGTCGGAGGAAGATTTTCTGTCAAACCCTCTAATTGCTGTAAATATGTATCTCTCAGCGCCTTATCTTCTGGCGGGCGAGGAAGATATACAAAACTGACAGCAGTCAAACTGGAATACGACACAATCAGTTTGTTTATTTCTACCAGAAACGCGGAATTGATCTGATTGTACTCTTGCAATCTGGAGTCAGAATAGGCTTGGGAAAACATTAATGCAAAAGAAGAAAATGCTGAAAAGCAGCATTTTCTCCTTTTGCCTCAATATTTTCTGTGCCATATTGTACAAATTTCCTTTCTTTACAGACACCTATTTCCTCGCCAGCAGCAGCTTTCAATTTGTATTAGTCTAAATTATTTTTGTTTGGGAAAGAGCTAATTAGAGTGTAGTAGAAGTAACTGGATGTAGTCCATGTACCATAACAGTCGAGGGAAGATTTTCCGTCAAACCCTCTAATTGCTGCAAATATGTATCTCTCAGTGCTTTGTCTTCCGGCGGCCGAGGAAGATAAACAAAACTGACGGCCGTCAAACTATTTTGACGTCCCTAATAGGAAAGGTTTGGGAAAACATTGAGACAAAAGAAGAAAATGCTGAAAATCAGCATTTTCTCCTTTTGCCTCAATATTTTCTGTGTCATATTGTACACATGTCCTATCTTTACTGACACATATTTTGTCACCAGCAGCAGCTTTTAATTTGGAATGGTCTGAATTATTTTTGTTTGGGAAAGAGCTAATTAGAGTGTAGTAGAAGTGACTGGATGTAATCCATGAACCATAACAGTCGGGGGAAGATTTTCTGTCAAACCCTCTAATTGCTGTAAATATGTATCTCTCAGCGCCTTATCTTCTGGCGGGCGAGGAAGATATACAAAACTGACGGCCGTCAAACTGGAATACGACACAATCAGTTTGTTTATTTCTACCAGAAATGCGGAATTGATCTGATTGTACTCTTGCATTCTGGAGTCGGAATAATTCACACTGTGGTCAAACTGCTGCGCCGTGACGTCATGCGGTATACTGTCCCAGGTGACTGTCTGAATCTTAGCTAAAATCCTGAGTTGTCGTAAATAAGCTTCGAGTTTTTGTTCTTTAATCTGGGACTGCTCGTTTTGTGTGTTTATGAAGAGAAATACTCTCAGTTTAGTGTGACTTTTCCATCCCGGGACCATGTTTAGGATACAAGCGAGTTGAAGTAGAAACAGGCAGGTGTTGTCAAAGTAACTAGCAGTTTCAGGTCGGAAAAAATTGACTGGCCACACATCAATGTAATTGGTCCCCTTGGAGTTGAGAATGGCTGACTTATCTAGCATGTTGAAATGGCGACACAACAATACGTTCTTCTGCATCTTTAAGGAATCCTCAATCAACTTTACATACTCTTCTCCAGTCAGATCTTTAGGACCCGATCTCAAACCACCAAAATGCTCGCCCAGATTCATGGTACTCTCATCAGCAGCTCCGAACAATCGACGTCTCCTGGGTTTACGACGAGCGACTGAATCCACTGGCTGGGCGTCATCGTAAAATCCGAGACACACAGTATTTGTCTTCATTCCACCGAGTCCAGCCGATCTGATCAAGTGAACGAGTCCTTCAGGTACAGTCTTTGTCAACGTCAGCTCTATAAACGCCTTAATATTCAACTTATCCACCAGCCTCATCCAACGAGGATTCTCATCAAGTAATGGATCCCTATCGGGATAATCATTCAGTTGTCCAAGCTTCACATGTCCCATGATATAAAGTCCCCCTTTCTTTATATCGTTTATAAACTCAATCAGCTCTACACACTGTCGCGGTCTCGCAACCATCAACAAAATCTGTGGACGCCAATATTTTACATGGCCTTTTCTGATGTCTAACATTAGGAGGTACTTTCTGACTTGGTGAAATATCAAGGCTTGGCTGATGGAGCCCCATTGAGATGGTAGAGATCTGAAGTGTAGCACGATGATCAGCGTCAACATGATAATAATGGCAATGGACGTGTAGATTGGGTTGATTAGAAAACACATGGTTATACAGCCAATCATACCCAGTAGTGATGTGTGCCAGCTGAAGTACTTGAACGTCGGCCTGAAAATATAAGGAGGTCAAGTATGCTAACCGTTTCTCAGACAACAAAAAATAAAGATTTTTTTTGAGAGCTGATGAAGATGACAAAATGGGTCTTGATAAAAACCTGATTTGTGTAAAATTCAACACAGAAAACATTGAGACAAAAGGAGAAAATGCTGATTAACAGCATTTTCTTTTTTTGCCTCAATGTTTTCTCAAGCCTGGTATGTCAAAACCAGGTCTTGTTTATCATTAATGACGATGGACGTGTAGATGGGGTTGATTAGGAAACACATGGTTATACAGCCTATCATGCCCAGTAGCGACGTGTGCCAGCTAGAATACTTGAACGTCGGCCTGGAATGTATACAAGATATTTTTGTTATAGTTCATTATAAATGACATGGCAGAGCATCTCTAGCTTATTGATGGAGATGATCTGCCAGGTCAATTATCGTGACCTATGACCCTTTCCTAGACAACAAAATTTAAGGGTGGTCCTTTTTGAGAGCTGATGAAGATAACAAAATGGGTCTTGATAATAACATGATTTGTATAAAAATTTAGCACAGAAAACATTGAGACAAAAGAAGAAAATGCTGATTATCAGCATTTTCTTCTTTTGTCTCAATGTTTTCTCAAGCCTGAGATGTGCAAATCAGGGTCAACATGATAATAATGGCGATGGATGTATAGATGGGGTTAATAAGGAAACACATAGTTATACATCCGATCATGCCCAGTAGTGATGTGTGCCAGCTGAAGTACTTGAATGTCGGCCTGAAAATATAAGGAGGTCATGTTTGTTAAACGTTTCCTAGACAACAAAACATAAAGGGTTTTTTTGAGAGCTGATGAAGATGACAAAATGGGTCTTGATAAAAACATGATTTATGTAAAATTCAACACAGAAAATATTGAGACAAAAGGAGAAAATGCTGATAATCAGCATTTTCTTCTTTTGCCTCAATGTTTTCTCAAGCCTGGGATGTCAAAACCTGGTCTTGTTTGATAATAATGGCGATGGACGTGTAGATGGGGTTGATTAGGAAACACATGGTTATACAGCCTATCATGCCCAGTAGTGACGTGTGCCAGCTGAAATACTTGAATGTGGGTCTGAAAATAAACAATATTGTAAAACTGTAGGACACAGAAACAGACTTGTAGACAGACAGGATGACATAGCTTGCTTATACAGGAGCTTGTCACAAGTCAAGGTCATGAAGTCAAAGGTAATGTTGATTAGAAAACACATGATTGTACATCCAATCATTCCCAGTAGTGACATGTGCCAGCTAAAATACTTGAATGTGGGTCTGAAAATAAACAATATTGTAAAACTTTAGTAGGACACAAAACCAGACTTGTAGACCAATAAGACAATAAAGCTTGTTTAAATGCAGGAGCTTGTCACAAGGCAAGGTCATGGAGTCAAAGGTTATGTTGATCAGAAAACACATGGTTATACAGCCTATCATGCCAAGAAGTGAAGTGTGCCAGCTGAAGTACTTGAATGTCGGCCTGGAATGTATACAAGATATTTTTGTTATAGTTCATTATAAATGACATGGCAGAGCATCTCTAGCTTATTGATGGAGATGATCTGCCAGGTCAATTATCGTGACCTATGACCCTTTCCTAGACAACAAAATTTAAGGGTGGTCCTTTTTGAGAGCTGATGAAGATAACAAAATGGGTCTTGATAATAACATGATTTGTATAAAAATTTAGCACAGAAAACATTGAGACAAAAGAAGAAAATGCTGATTATCAGCATTTTCTTCTTTTGTCTCAATGTTTTCTCAAGCCTGGGATGTGCAAATCAGGGTCAACATGATAATAATGGCAATGGACGTGTAGATGGGATTGATTAGGAAACACATGGTTATACATCCTATCATGCCCAGTAGTGACGTGTGCCAGCTAAAATACTTGAATGTGGGTCTGAAAATAAACAATATTGTAAAACTTTAGTAGGACACAAAACCAGACTTGTAGACCAATAAGACAATAAAGCTTGTTTAAATGCAGGAGCTTGTCACAAGGCAAGGTCATGAAATCAAAGGTCTTGTTGATCAGAAAACACATGCCCAGTAGTGACATGTTCCAGCTGAAATACTTGAATGTTAGCTTGGAATGTAAACAAAGCATAATTGTAAAACACTAATTCCCTGCTATCATAATCAGTATATATTTCTAACGCTACACCTTGAAATTGCTGCTTTTCAACAAAACCCTTATAACTGCATTGTAAAACAAGCTGCAGTTACAAGGTTTTTGTTGAACAGCAAAGACATTTGCCATTAACATCAATGTATGACCTTAACTATTGGATTTCGAGAAAGATTTAGGTCCCGAAAAACAAAGTTATAATGTGTATTTTTTGGAGAGAGAGAAGCCGACTCGTAGACATAGAGGGAAAAGGCAATAATTATGCCTCTAGTCTAATAATAACTATTGGTCCTTACCTAAAATTTGGTGCTGAAGCGAGGTCCAGAGCCATACAAGCCAAGTTGGTAGATGCATATGACAGCAGAAAGAACACAGAGGTTGCTGGAGCTATGGCGTTTAGGGAGTTTACCAATAACACAAGCTAGAAAAACAAACAAGAGATGTTTGTAAAACATGTATGCTCCCCTATGGGCCAAGTTTTAATGCAAAGGTTGCTGGAGCTATGACGTTTAGGGAGTTTACCAATAACACAAGCTGGAATAACAAACAAGAGATGTTGGTAAAACATGTATGCTCCCCATAAGGGCCAACTTTTAATGCTGCCATTGAACAACTATAGCAGTCCAATAAAATAATTTGTCAAGTATGGAAATCTACGAAGAGCAATATCTCAACAAATATTATCAGCAAAGTTATGGTTCTCGGAATGACATTTTCCCATCAATATAATAGCTTTTACGAGAAGCTGTGTTCATTTCACATAATTTTTTTAGTGCATTTTCGGCCCATTGTAACAAAATTAATTTGATACACAAACGTTTTCTGTCAGGGTTCTAAAGTGTATTTATCCAATAGAATTCAATATTATATGCAAGCTTGTTAAGGTTTACAGACCCTGAAAAAATCACCACTTTCTAGCCGTACGAAATGCATCAAATTACACACAAATGTAAATACACTTTAAGGTATCCAACCCCTCAAAAGCACCAAAGAGCCAGAGGAGAAATTTGAAAAGTGCCAGTAATTCCTAAACTGTGTTACATTTCCATTCCAAATACAAACATAAGCATTTTGCACGGTTTAGAATTTTGAATTAATGCATACTTATGGAAATATTTGACAAAAATGTTAAAAATTACCTCCCTTGCATACGAATATAGAGTAAAATAATTTTTGTAGATTATTTTCTTCTTGAAGCATAATCTTGAAATCCGGCACGGTGAATCTACTTATGTGAAGTGTATTTACAAGAGTGTGAAATTTGATGCATTTCGCACGGCTAGAGGTTGTAGATTTTTTCTGGGTCTGTAAACCTTAAATAAGTTGATTCATCGTGTCGGATTTCAAGATTATGCTTCAAGAAGAAAATAATTTACAAATATCATTTTACTCTATATTCATATACAAGGGAGGTAATTTTGAACATTTTTGTCAAATATTTCCATATGTATGCATTAATTCAAAATTCTAAACCATTCAAAATGCTTATGTTTGTATTTGAAATGGAAATGTAACACAGTTTAGGAATTACTGGCAATTTTTAAATTTCGCATCTGGGTCTTTGGTGCTTTTGAGGGTTTGGATACCTTAAGTAACTTCATTTACCGGACTGCATTTTTGAGTCATCATCTTTGGTACCTTTAAGGTTTTTCAAAGCTCTTATAATAAAGATGTCAAAATAAGGCAGTGTTTGTGAAAATAGTCTTAGTTTATACATTATTTAGGTAAATTTTACTCTAGAAAACAATGCCAAAATCTCACCTGTACCAAAATCTAGGACATTAACACATGAACATCTACATAATATTACCAGACAGCAAAATTTTAGACTAGTCTAAATTCAAAGATCTTGCAGAAGACAATTTCTAGTGAATAAAATTTCGCACTTTTTTGTTCATTCCTGGTAGAAAACATCGTGGAAAATGAAGAAATTGCTTTTCACAAGCAATTTCTTCATGTTCCACAATGTTTTCTAAAGCCTTTATCTTGTTGGGCGTCAAAAGGTGTCATTAGATCTATGTGGGAATGGGTAAAATCAAAACCCTATGTTGTGGGTACTCATTTGAAAGCTCACCTGCACCAAAATCCAGGATATCAGAACAGCTACATATGGATTACCTCCCTTTGTTGTTATTGTTGCTGGTCTCAATACAAACCCTGCAAAAATATAAACATTCAAAATTAAACCCTATGTTGTGGGTACTCCATTGAAAGCTCACCTGTACCAGAATCAAGGATATTAGAACAGATACATATGGATAACCTCCCTTTGTTGTTATTGTGGCCGGTCTCAATACAAACCCTGCAAAAATATAAACATTCAAAATTAAACCCTATGTTGTGGGTACTCCATTGAAATCCAACCTGTACCAGAATCAAGGATATTAGAACAGCTACATATGGATTACCTCCCTTTGTTGTTGTTGTAGCTGGTCTCAATACAAACACTGCGAAAATAAAGATATTGCGGACCTTCATTGAAAAACAGTAAGAGAAAGAAAGAAGATGCTTAATTTACTAATTCCATACATTAACAAATGCCCCTGAAATGGCCAATTTTAAGTTTTCAGACAGATAGACTGACGGACATGAGTAAAACAATATGCCACTGATCTTTTGATACAGGGGCATAAAAAGGTTTGAATGAAAGAAGGTGTAAAACACCATGGATTTGATGGATGTAGTAGCATCTTTTGAACAGCACAAATTTTCATCAATAATTTTTATCAGCTTCTTTTATCAGCATGTAACAAGAGCTGTCCAAAGACAGCGCGCTCAACTTTCTAAGTTGCTTAGTATAAAGGGGAAATAACTCAAGATATAGTGGAGCCAGGGTCATGGGCCCTGGTAGTAAGGTAGAGGGTGTGATGGTGAATAAGTATTCCAAGTTTGGGTTGAATCCCTTTGATAGTATGGAAGTCATTGATGTTTGAAACTAGAAGACCTGAAGGTCTTGAGTCGCTCCACAGGCCTGAGTTTCATGTAATATTTAATCCAAGATTAGATTAGATTGTTCAATGCTTGTGTTTCATAGAGCAAAAAGAAAGTTACAAAACTAGATTGTTCAAAATGTTTTGTTCTTGAAGCAAAGGAATTAAAACTATATGTTTGCCATTTGAGAAAGGGTAAAATGAAATGGTAGAACATTCCAGCTTTGGATGATACTAGCAATTAAAACTTTCCATCTTCCAAACAGATCTAAATTGACAGACCATTGATTACTCCAAAATATTTCATATTTCTAAAAATAGATTTTGAGCTAAAAATAGAATTGGGGAAATACCATATTCCAAAATTAATGCAAATGGCTGATGAAACCTGAATTTCTTGTCATATCAAGTTTTGACTAAATTTTTCAAAACTTGTTGCTCTTAAAGCAATTACAAAGTAACTAGAAAACTGAAAACACACTCGTATAAGATCAATTGGTTACCAAGCTTTGTCTTTAATAGAGTGAGTTTGGCTGTTAGAGTGAGAAAAAAGTTACAATTAGCAATTTTGTCAAATTGAAAGGCATATAACTGAAGATTTTATATTCCTATCTAGCTAAGAATCACACTTAAGCAAGATCTTAACTTCACCTACATCTTGTTTAAGTTTTGACTTGATTGTTCAATATTTGTGGATGTAAAGAGTGTAAAATCAAAGTCGAAAACAGCAATTTTGTCAAATTCAAGGGCAGAAAAATCATGATTTAAGATTCCTATGAAGCTGAAAATTACAAACATGCAAGATCTTATGGCCAGTAAGATTACATGAAAGTTTCGTGTTGATTGGTGGATATTTATGGTTGTTTGAGTAAAAATAAGGTCAAAAATGGTAATTTTGCCAATTTCAAGGGCACATAACTCAAGACATAATATTCAGATCAAGCTGAAAATTGCACTCAGGCAAGATCTTATCAGCACCAACATTCTGACCAAGTTTTGTCTTGATTGATAAATATTTGTAGTGGCTAGAGTGAAAACAAAGTCAAAACAGCCATTTTTTAATTCAAGGGCAGATAACTCCAGACTTTCTGGTTCAATCAGAATGAAATTTAGGAATCTGATAGAGGACCACCTAGGGATCATTCATGTGAAGTTTGATTGAAATCCATCATGTGGTTTCTGAGGAGAAGATTTTTAAAGAAAAAGTTGACGACCGGACGGACGGACGCACGCACGCACGGACGCACGCACGACGGACACAGCGCCATGACAATAGCCCGCTGGCCTGAAGGCCAGTGGAGCTAAAAACTTTAACCTTTGTTGCAACACCAACGCCGACGCCCGGGTGACAGTATAAGCTCTCATTTTCTTCGAAAAGTCGAGCTAAAAACTAAACTAAGAATTTCTAAGTCCAAAAAGGATAAAAAAAAATCCTCTAAATTAAATGTTAGAGTAATGAATTACTGCCTAGAGGCTGATATTATAATCACAGAAGCATTTGCACAGTTTCAGAGCAATAGAATTTAGGACAATTATTGTACATAGAAAATTAGCCAAAGCATCACACCAACACAGCAACATCCTACTGTGACCTAATCAGCCAAAACCTATTCTTTAACCCTTTCACAAAAGGCAAATTTTTGGGTGATCCACTTCAAAAACTGCCACAAATGACAAAATGGAAGTTATTAAAGATAGTATTTGTGTAAAATATGGCATAGAAAATATTGAGACAAAAGGAAAAACTGCTGGTTATCAGCAGTTTCTTCTTTTGTTTCAATGTTTTCCCAAGCATTTTCTATTAGGGACGTCAAATCCAGGTCTTGTTTGGGAAAGGGTTAAATAGTCACATTAAAAAGAACACTTACAGAAAAGTTGATCACAAGCCAAAGCTTCTAGGATTCTGGAAGCACCTATTAGGTTCCCCAGAGCAGCAGAAAGAGTGGCAGCAAATATACCAATGATCACAAAATAGGACCACACATTTATATCTTGTAGAAATATGTAGTTGTTTACTAGAAGGTCTCTGAAATATTGCAAGGAATAATAATAGCATTGGATTATGTACTAACAAGAGCCGTCATAGACGGATTATGCTCCCCGAATAAGTGTTTGTCACAAAATAAAAATTATCATACATTAAGCCCCCTTTTCCCATGACAGATTTTTTGTACACACATTATTTATAGGATATGGTCTAGAACATCTCATTTATCACAAAAGTACAAAATTTCATTGAATTCTGCCCATTGGATGAAGAGAAATTGGAGAAAATCTAATTTTTACATCAAGGCCCCTTTTTCCATGACGCAGCCTCAAATCAACAAACGGAGAAAAATGGTTCCTAGGGATTACGCCTGGGAGTTCACATGTGAAGTTTCATTGAATTTGGTCCCAGGGTTGCTGAGATATAGCAGTGGACGGACGGACAGACACACGGACGGACAGCATGGCGACTATATGCTCCCCCGAAATTTTTTCGGGGAGCATAAAAATAGAGTTTACACTTATGTGTTGATAAGTTGTTAGTGTTATTATAAAATCTCGTTATTAAAGCTTCAATCAAGCTGTAGTTGCGAAATTTAGATTTACATCGATAAAATATTATGATTGTCCAAAATTACTTCACTGTTTAATTGATAAAAGTGATCCCTATTCAGCTGGGATGTGAAAAAGGTTCCTTACGGCATTCCAGAACATGATCAGCCTACGCACACATATACAATGATCAAGATCCATGTTGTTCTTTACTCTTCCCAAAACAAGATCTGGTTTCGACATACTCAACAGCAATGCTTGTGAAAACATTGAGGTAAAAGAAAAAAATTATCGGCTTTTTCTACCTTTTGCCTCAATATTTCTGCCCTTTATTGTACATAAATCCTATCTCTTTATCAACTTCAATGTTGTTGCCTGCAGGAGCTTTATTTTCAATGCCCTATGATGGTATTTGGGAAAGGTTCAAATATTTTCTTTACAATCTTTAGTATGTGAGAGAGAGCATCAATGCTCTCGATCAGCCTTCACTCAAGCACAGATTGATCTTGAAATATAATAATTTAAAGTAAATTCCTAATAACGTCCCTTGACAGCCAGAAGTGATTATCAGCAGTTAAAATTTAACTGCTAATAGCCACTTCTGGCTGTCAAGGGACGATAAGGTCCTATTTTAGACCCTGGTTCAACTAGAACTGTCGCAAAGCGGACAAATACCCCCCATTAGCGCGTTGTCACTGAAAAAGTGCTAAAGTTCAAAGTGGCATAACTCTGAAACTACTGCCTGGATCACGATGAAAATTGCAGGTGCACAACTTCATATGATAGGAAACAACCTGCTAAAATTTCAGCAAAATCGGTCAAAAACTGTGGGAGGAGAAGAGGACATAAAATTATGTCCACGGACGGACGGACAGACAGACGGACGGACGGACGGACAACCTGAATCCAGTATACCCCCCCATAACTTTGTTGTGGGGGGTATAATTATATATAAGTAAGATGCGACTATGAAATAGGGCCCCTATAACATTCCAGACTACAAAATTCACGGATCACCATGTGTCTAATTGCAGTCATTTAAAGGCTACCAAGCTTGGCAGTTTATTGCACCGTATATTGGAAGAAAAGCATTAAATTAACGTGTTTTATAAAAGATCCGCCAAACTCGGTTGTTTTAAAAGTTTTATTTGCTTTTCTTTACATTGTTGAAAAACTGATTTTCGAGAAAATAAAGATCGGCAATTTCCGTAAAATTGCCATGGATTGACGTCATCAATGGCTTGACTCCGCCCCCAATCTAGAGCATGAGGTGTCTGACAAAGATAATGTGTTCGACTTTTCTGTCATATAGCGAAGTCTCAGTTTTTATCCATTTCTCGATCGTAAGAGTAATACAGACAAACTTAAACCGTTCTTTGGCACATTCCTTAATTCACTTACGACCTATTCTTTGACTGTTTTAACATTTTTTTCTAACATTTACTGAGGACGAATTCCGTGTTTTGAATATCAATTGGGGAAGTCGCTTTATGGCAGAAAAGTCGGACATTTAACTTTTTCAGAAATTTCAGACTTTCCGGGAAATGACCCATGACTGTCCGTTTTTCCCACCATGACGTCATTCAGTGGCCAGTATGACGTCATAATTTCCAGTCGGAAGTTTAGCGTATTTTCTTCGGCAAAGATCGGAAAAGACCAAAATATCCAATTTAAAAGACGAAATAAAAACACTTCTTATGTTGGAAAATTGTAGAAACTTTGATATTTGGTTAATAGTAAGGTGTTCTTTCGGCACAAGACTTTAATTTTGCCAATCATCGGACACTTTAAGGTTTATGTTGCTCTGTTATAATGTCATGGAGGAACTGCCAGAGACTGAAAGTGTTTTCTTTTTCTCTGAAAGACAAATTAGCTTGAAAGGCTTCTCATCCAAACTGTTCGCCCTTTCCGATACAGTGAAAATTTTAATTGATGGGATTTTAAAGATGCAACAGATGACAAAATGACTTTCAATTATGAAAAGATTTATGTAAAACATAGCACTGAAAATATTGGTAATAATTGATGAATATTGATGCTAATTATCAGCATTTTCTTCCTTTCTCTCAATTTTTTCAACCATTATCAACTAGAAATCAATCACTGAAGGTGATAAAAATACCCCCGCCACCACCTTTGTTCGGACAAGCGTTTATGTTGAATCAGGAGCCATACTCAGAAATTTGTCAATCCGATTTTCTTGAAATTTGGTCCAATCAGGGGCCATAACTCAGAAAGTATCGGTCTGATTTCCGTCAATTTTGCACCTTGCATATATACTGGTCGTAATGCATACCTGTACCAATGAAGCAAATCGTTCAGTAAATGTAGGAGGAATTGTCCGGACATGCATTTTGTCAAATCAGGGGCTATAACTCAGAAAGTGTCGTTCTGATTTACGTGAAATGCGCGTCTTCCACATTTACAGAAGTTAATGCACACCTGTGCCAAGTGCGAAGCAAATCAGACAGTAACTAAAGGAGGAGTTGTCCGGACAAACATTTTTTGGTAAAATCAAGGGCTATAACTGAGAAAGTAATTGTCAGATTTTCAGGAAATTTGCGTCATGCACATCTAGAGGTCCTAATGCACACCTTTGCCAAGTAAGAAGCAAATCGGACAGTAAGTGTAGGAGGAGTTATCCGGACAAGCATTTTTGGGTCATATCAGGGGCCATAATTCAAAAAGTATTGGTCCGATTTCCTTGAAATTTGCGTCTTGGACATCTACAGGTCACAATGAACACTTGTGCCAAGTATGAACTAAATCGGTCCCCAAGTGTAGAAGTAATTATCCGTACAAGTATTTTTTGGTCAAATCAGGGGCCATAACTCAGAAAGTATCGGTCCGATTTTCGAGAAATGTGCGTCATGCACATCTACAAGTCCTAATGCACACCTGTGCCAAGTATGAAGCAAATCGGACAGTAACTGTAGGAGAAGTTGGCCGGACAAGCATTTTTGGGTCAAATCAGGGGCCATAACTCAAAAAGTATTGGTCCGATTTCCGTGAAATTTGCGTCTTGGACATCTACAGGTCACAATGAACACTTGTGCCAAGTATGAACTAAATCGGTCCACAAAAGTAGGAGGAGTTATCCGGACAAGCATTTTTTGGTCAAATCAGGGGCCTTAACTCAGTAAGTATCGGTCCGATTTTCGTGAAATTTGCGTCTTGCACATCTACAGGTCACAATGAACACTTGTGCCAAGTATGAACTAAATCGGTCCCCAAGTGTAGAAGTAATTATCCGTACAAGTATTTTTTGGTCAAATCAGGGGCCATAACTCAGAAAGTATCGGTCCGATTTTCGAGAAATGTGCGTCATGCACATCTACAAGTCCTAATGCACACCTGTGCCAAGCATGAAGCAAATCGGACAGTAACTGTAGGAGAAGTTGGCCGGACAAGCATTTTTGGGTCAAATCAGGGGCTATAACTCAAAAAGTATTGGTCCGATTTCCGTGAAATTTGCGTCTTGCACATCTACAGGTCACAATGAACACTTGTGCCAAGTATGAACTAAATCGGTCCACAAAAGTAGGAGGAGTTATCCGGACAAGCATTTTTTGGTCAAATCAGGGGCCTTAACTCAGAAAGTATCGGTCCGATTTTCGTGAAATTTGCGTCTTGCACATCTACAGGTCACAATGAACACTTGTGCCAAGTATGAACTAAATCGGTCCACAAGTGTAGGAGTTATCCGGACAAGCATTTTTTTGTCAAATCAGGGGCCATAACTCAGAAAGTATCGGTCCGATTTTCGTGAAATTTGCGTCTTGCACATCTTCAGGTCACAATGAACATTTGTGCCAAGTATGAACTAAATCGGTCCACCAGTGTAGGAGGAGTTGTCCGGACAAAGTTTTGGAGACAGACCAACAAACAAACCAACCATCCAACCAACCATCCAACCAACCATCCAACCAACCACTGGACCGACAGGCTGATTCCAGTATACCCCCTCCAAACTTCGTTTGCGGGGGTATAAAAATGCAAAAAATTACCTTGTACAAGATCCACCAATGAAAATTCCCATGAGTAAATAAGTAGTAAAAGTAAAGAAGACAGCAGCTAGGGTACCTCTGGGTATAGACTTGCTTGGATCTTTCAGTTCACCTGTAGAAAACAATGTCACTTTTCAACAAAAACCTCGTAACCGAAGCTTGTCTTAAGCTGCAGTTACAAGGTTTTTTGTTGAAAAACAGCAACAAGATATATTCACTTTTCTTAAAAATTGTTTATTTTGAAAGCTCAAATCAAGGATACATGTATTTGAGTACAAAACTGGGCGTTAACAAAACATGACTTTACTGACTTTACTGACTAATACATGTTTTCTCCCAATTATCCGCATAGATTCTTCCTGTTAATACATGCGTCTAAAGGCCTGGACACACACATATTATGCATTAATACAGCCTATTTATGGAAACACATATCGTTGGTTGGAGGTCAAAACATCTTATCTCCAGCTTATTCAAGCTGTAGTTACAAGATTTTGACCTCCAACCAATTTTATTCGTTTCCATGTAGACTATAGGCTGCATAAATGTATGTGTGGTTTTGACCTCCCATCAATGACATATACCATACCTGACATATTTGCTCCATTCATAATACCGGTAACACTGCTGAACATGATGGCAAACACAGCGGGAAAATTCATCAGTTTGTCATAGAGACACACATTTTATGCATTAACCCTTTCCCAAACGGCCAAAATTTGGACTTTTCCTATATTAAAGCTGCTGGAAACGACAAAATAGTTGTTGTTAAAGATAAGATTTATGTACAATATAGCATAGAAAATATTGAGGCAAAAGGAGAAACTGCTGGTTATCAGCAGTTTCTTCTTTTGTCTCAATGTTTGCCCAAGCCATTTCTATTAGGGACGTCAAAACCAGGTCTTGTTTGGGAAAGGGTTAATGTGGCCTACATGAATCAAATATCAACAGTGGGAGGTCAAAATCTTGAAACTCCAGCTTATTCAAGTTGTCGTTACGAGTTTTTGACCTCCAACCACCTATATAATATTTACACCATACCTGACATATTTGCTCCATTCATTATACCCGTAACACTACTGAACATAATGGCAAACACGGTTTGAAAATTCATCAGTTTGTCTGTGCTGTAATCCGTGGTATAATCCGCTGCAATGGAAAAGTTATAACAGATTATACAGCCATCATATCATAAAAATATTGATTTAGATCTAATGGTTTTTAATGCCACTTTTAAAGCGACATTTCACAATATTTTTTCATAAATTTTACTTATTGTTGTCTGAAAGAGCATATTTTCTTATGAAAACTTTGAAAATTTCAAGCCAAAATATTGAGCCGTTTACGAGAAATATATAGTTTTGTGCTAAAATTAATCAAATTGTTGTCCACAACAGTTCGGATTTATATGTAATTTGTCATTTCTGTCGGCGTATTTCTCACTTATAAAAAACAAGTTCAAAAAACTGATAGCATTTATACACATTAGAATAACCAATCTTTGCATCAAGACATACTTTACAAAAATGAAATTGGAATGTTATGTCCCTTTAACTGTTATAGTCGTATTGCAAAGGTGCCAGCACATAACCATGAATTCTAGACATTTTAGTGTGTCATGTCATTTCCTGCTGTATTATTACAAACCTTTTACAAATGCATATCATGTCAAACATGTAGTAATAGTATGCAGGGAAAATTCTGGCTCAGAATTTCATGAGAGAAAAATCTCATTCAGCTGAAACTTATGAGAAAAAGTGAGTTTTCAATGAAATGCAAATTGTACCAAATGTCAAAAATATATTTTGCTGTGAGATTATTCTCTCATTTAGCAGATTTCTAGCAGAAAAATGAGAGAATTTGCACAAATCTCGCTCCAAAATGATCCCTGAGTATGTACATGTATTATCAAAAATTTGGTAAAAGATCCGATTCATCTAGTGCAGACATTGTTTAACTTTACGTAATCGTAACTTTCAAGCAGACTTTTACACTGCATACAAAACCTTTCCAGTCATATAGCTTAAGCTGTTATACCTAACCATGCAACATTTCTTCACCAATACAAATACAACATCAAGGACTTAGCAAATACAAATTAGAAGCCAATATTTATTATCTCTTTTCTTCAAAAAACTCATAAAAGGACTTTGTTTCAAGCTGCAGTTATGAGTTTTTTTTAAGAAAAGCAGTGATAAAATTCATACATTGTTCAATTCGAAACTTACGTTTAAGGTTATCCCTGAATGTTTGAGAGGTAAGCCCCGTAAAGTTGAACTTGACAGTATAATTAGCAGTCTCGTTGACGAGGGTGTTTTCTTTCGGTACTCCAACTTGAATCACCTGGTGTTTGGCCGAGTAGTAAAATATGCTAAAGAACACAGTGAAGGTACAGATGACTGTTATCTGAAAACAGCAGAAATTTTAACTTGTTAGAAATGAACCCTTTCACCAACAAGACCTGAAGTTGATGTCCCTATAAGAAAAAGTTTTTGAAAGCATTGAGAGAAAAGAAGCAATTGTTGATACACATTTTCTAATTTTGATTCTATTTCTTTTGTCATTTGAAACTCCTTTCAATATGTTCTCTGGGCCATATTATTCATAAATCAAACCTTAAGTAACATGCAACTTTGTGTATGCAGCAGCTTTCAAATTAGACAACCGTAAAATGTTGCAGTTTGGATATGAGTTAAAACCAAGTATTAATGGCTACTTACAGCTAGAATGACAGTGAGTGTTTTAGCAAACATGGACCCTCCAATCAGACACACAAACAGACAGGCAAACAAGACGACTGATGAGTAAAGATATTTGTACCAGAATCCAGTAGGTAAACCACCACTAGATACATAATGTCCTGTAATAAACAGTAAAATATGGTTAAACAGACAGACAGACACACAAACAGACAGGCAAACAAGACGACTGATGAGTAAAGATATTTGTACCAGAATCCAGTAGGTAAACCACCACTAGATACATAATGTCCTGTAATAAATATTAAAATATTGTCAAACAGAAAGACAGGCACACAAGACAAATGATTTTGTGGGGTGCCATGTTCTAGTGGTAAGACGCAGGCTTCGGGATCGAGAGGTCCTCGTTTCAAATCCCGCCAGTGCCACGGGAATTTTTCTGAACAAAAAAGTTACCCCATGTTGCCCCTTTTCACCCAGGTGTATAAATGGGTACACAGGAGAGTTGAAAGCCAAGGTGCTGTGACTGCAAGAGGCACCGACTGAAAACAGCCGACTTTAAACTCAATAATTGTGCAGAAAGTTGTGAATGTTGCACCAATATGAACCTAATTTGTAAATTTGAGACTATAAACCATCTTTACTTTTTACTAAATGATTACTGCTGCCTTTTGGTTCCACCTTGGATAGTATTTTGCACCACGTGGAATCCTTTCTGATTACTACTTCCACAGGCCCACTTTCGATAATCATTAATCTTATCTAAAAATATTCAAATTATTGATGGCAATACACACATTCATATATCACAAGATGCCACCAAATCAAATCAATTTTTCAAAATTTTCTCGGGGGAGGCCCATAACATATAGCCTGGCTACACCCTTGTGTGAGAATTAACATATTGCTCTTAAACTTTCAAGTTCATTACCTCCTTCAGCAAAATTATCCATGATGGCCTCCACAAACCCCGATATATACAGAGCGCAGGACAAAACATTGGCTACAAAGAACAGGAATCCTATACTGCCTCCAAACTCCGGTCCCAGCGCTCGACTAATCATGTCTAGAATGTAGGTTAAGGATAAATGTAACGATGTAACACAGAATTTTGCATGTTGCCGTGTTTTCAACATTTTTGAAAATTCGCAATATCCAAACCGAGCTTCCAGCTGCTCTCTCACAAAGATGATTCACACCCATTGGTGAGAGTCAAAATGACTTGTCAAATGTCAGAATGGATACTGGCCAAGGCGGGGCTTGAACACACGACCTTTAGACTGACAGACTCGACATTACCAACTGAGCTATTGGGGATTGGCTTGGAGCAGTCAAAAATTTTGCCTTAAGGTAGTGTTAAATAGAGAACAATTTTATCCAGTTAAATGTTACATAATTTCAGACAAATAACAGTATTTCATAGGTGTTGTTAAAAATCTCGCTTGAGTCCAGCCGTAGTTACAAAATAATTATAACAACACCTACCAAATAGACTTCTATTGTTGGCGCAAGATTGTATCAAATGTAAACAAAACATTGTTCGATAAAAGGCAGAAAAGTCTGAACAGTGAACAGACCGCTCTATCACTGTTCCTAAATTTTCAATATGTCTACATCACTACTTATAAAGAATTTATTCATCTTTTATACAACACTGTTTTGTTTACATTTGGACAAAATGCAAACATGTGCCATAGAATCTTGCGTCAACAATACTGTTTTATAACAACACAGATGGTTTATCAATACATAACAGTCAAATCAATCAATTTTTAGCACAAAACTTATTGCTATTATAAAGGATACAATATGCTCCTCCCCCTTCCACTGCTCCATTGGTTGAGATGGCACATATACTGAACACTGTGAGTATGAGAATTGTATATGCGAGTAACAACTGTACAATAGTGACTAGAATACCAGACTGACCCACCACAAAACCTGCAATGAGAAAGTACATTTATGCACACATAAATATACACATATGCTGAATCAATACACATATTAGTATACACATATGCTGAACACTGTTTGTTTTAGAATTGTGTACTCAAGTAACAACTGTACAATGGTGACAAGAATTTACCAGACTGCCCTACCTCAAAACCTGCAATGAAAAAATATGTACACATAAATTGATATACACAATATGCTTAACAAATACACATATAAATATACACATATGCTGAACACTGTTAATATGAGAATTGTATATGCGAGTAACAACTGTACGATTGTGACAAGAATACCAGACTGCCTTACCACAAAACCTGCAACGAGATATCATAATATGTACACATAAATTAATATACACATATGTTGAACAAATACATATACAGATATACAAATACGCTGAACACTGTTAGTATGAGAATAGTGTATGCATGTAACAAACAGTTTTACTGTACGATTGTGACTAGAATACCAGACTGCCCTATCACAGAACCTGCAATGAGAAAATATGGAAAATATATACACATATGCATAACTAATAGTATTATTACACATAGAAATATACACATATATGTAAATGTACACATATGATGAACAATGATGGTATGAGAAATTGCCAACGGTGTATGATAGTAGAATCCATGTACGGAACCAGGCACTTTTTCAGAGGGGGCCATGTTTTCCAGATGGGACTCATGCATTGGCGCATGACAAATTTCTTAAAAATCACTTTGATAAGCCTTTTCTTATAAATTCTAGAGGAGGCTGGGCCCATGGGAACCACGGTCCACCACCCCTGGATCTGTATACAGTATTGAGCCCAACATGGTTCCAGATCAGCCTGTGTATACATGCAGTCTGACCAAGAGCAATGTTGTTCTCTTAATAGCTTTGTCATGGTCTATAGCAACCATGAAAGTAACATAGATCCAGGTCAGACTGCATCTAGGCACAGATTGATCTTGAAACATGGCTGTCTCAAATGCTATAAGGGATTTTTTCCCGGATCAAATGCTTTTCTCCCTAAACATCATAACTTCAGCTTTTTCCCATACAAGGCCTGTTTTTGACATACCTAGTAGAAAAGGCTCACGAAAACATTGAGGCAATAGAAGGAAATGCTAATAACTAGCATTTCCTCCATTTTCCAAAATATTTCTTGTGCAATTCTGTACACAAATTCTATTCCATCAATATCATTATGTAACTATGTGACATTAGCAGCAGCTTTCAAATTGATGCACTCTGAATTTTTCCATAAACTTTGGAACAGATGTAATGAATGATCGAATCTTGATTTCCTCCATGTAAATATAGGCATTAAATTTGTCATTGTATGCCATTAATTTCTTTAACCCTATCCCAAACAGCAAATTTCCAAAATTTTCAGTTCAAAAGCTGCTGCAGACGACAAATGGACCTTGTTTAAGATAGGATTTGTGTATAATATAGCACAGAAAATATTGAGACAAAAGGAGAAACTGCTGGTTATCAGCAGTTTCTTCTTTTGTCTCAATGTTTTCCCAAGCCTTTTCTCTCAGGGACGTCAAAACCAGGTCTTGTTTGGGAAAGGGTTAAAAGTAACGCCATAATCAATATTATTACCCATTCGTAGAAACAGTAAGGTACTAAACATCGACAATGCCACCGGAATAAAAACACCGTTAACTGTATTGAGAGTCCGCCGAGCAGAGCTCGGATTTGACACTGAGAGTCCATCGTAGCAGCTTTGACCCCTGGGTAACCGCCAGAGTAGCGGGGAATGTATCAGCGGAGCTCGCTCGTCTACGTCGATATTGCTTAACGAACCAGTGACACTGGAGAGTCCACTCTCAACGTCCGTATCTGACATAGTACTCGTATTTCAACTAGTTTATTTTTCAAACCTTTCAGTTATTTTGTTTCAATCCTTTTACACTGAATCACAATGTAGATCTAATTTTGCTATAATATCCGCATAATTTCCATGCTATTTTATTCTACAATATTTTATCTAAATCACATGTACAAGTTGTTGACTTAGGATCGCAGCATTGTGTAAATTTATTTCATAATCAGCAACTTTTTTGTGTAGATGATATATGTTATTACTTATAACTTGTGAGTCACATTCTAGATCTTTATTGTTTTTTCCTATATCACAAGTATAAATGCATATAAATATATGAAGCAGTTAGAGCAAAACAATTGTACATGCATTTATAGAATTACATTCATTTACAATCATTTCGCACCAAGTCATTGATATGATCAAAATTTTTCTGCATCTCATGATGTTGTTGCTTTTCTTCAAAAAACTTCTAACTACAGCTTTAAACATGCTATAGTTACAAGGTTTTTGAAGAAAGACAACAATGTTGCTACTCTAAACAAAAATCTAGTAACTGGAGCTGATAACAAGCTGCAGTTACAAGGTTTTTGAAGAAAGGCAACAATATTTCTCCTTTTCAACAAAAACCTAGTAACTACAGCTTGTTTGAAACTGCAGTTACATGGTTTTTTAAAGATAAGCATCAACATAATTGAGTATCACAGTCACTTTACACTGATATGAAATGAACCCATCAACCTCATGTGATATCATTATCATTATGACACTTTCCAAACCAGTAAAAAACTTTGTATCATTATGCATCAGTTTGAATATAGTGATACTAGTGAAAAGTTTGATATAGCCCACGATAATTGACCTGGCAGAACAGCTAATAGATAGGGATCATGCTCTTCAAGTTCATTTATCGTGAGCTATACTTGGAAAAGAGCTAAATTTTTTTACTAAAATGTCATCTAGAACACTGAATCTTTTCTGTTCAATTATGATTGGTTAAGGCATGTCAAACCAATTTTTTGTTAAAATGCATAATCCCTTCATTAACAAGAGGACAATGAACATCATACAATAAAATGTCACATTTCTATTTATCAAACATTTGATGGTAAATTTCAAAACAGATTATTAAAATTTTGAACGGAGGATAGATAGAAACATGCTTAACCCTTTCCCAAACAAGACCTGCATGGTTTTGACGTCCCTAATAGAAAAAAAAACTTTTGTCTCAATATTTTCTGTGCCATATTTTACACAAATCCTGTCATTAATAACATCCATTTTGTCTTTTGTGGCAGTTTTTTGAACGACTAAAATTTAGTCGTTTGGGAAAGGGTTAAGGAAGTTAGACTTGTTCATCAGTACTGATACTGCAATCTCAATTGATTTTAATCTTGTTAAACTTCCTTAAAAAAAGATAATTAAATGAAGTGTTACACACCCTATTACCGGCTATCACTACAGCAGTTGCTAACCCTGGGCAGTATCATCTATAAATAGCGGGTGTACTGGGTAGGTCATACTTTTTCCATCTTTGTTTTTGTGTTAAAGCCTTTCTCAGCTATATTTGTAGTGCACTTGGCTGGCCATACATTTGAGCACCTACATGATAAATATTAGCCCAAAGAATCCCTAAACAACAAAATTATTCAGCGACAAAGTCGTAATTTCACAATTCTTTACGTAAAATCCAACTTTCAGTCCATATAATGAGAAAATGATAAGACGATCATTAGAATTAATATAACTATTAAAATAGTCAATCAATTTTCTTACACTGTGTAAATTTAGAAAATTGTCTGAATTGAATTAACTTCAGACTGACCGATTAAAACTAAACACTGATGCCGATTTGGCTATCACGAACAGCATATTGAAAATTTGAATGGCAAACCCGGACATAAGTTGATGGCAACACAGAACAATATGTCTTGTTGGAAAAGCGGCATCTCTTTCAACAAGAAGTTGCCTGAAAGGAGCATAAATAACGAATTAACACCATTTCTTGATAGACTAGCCAATTTCTGAAATATAGACATAGAAATCGTGCAAGTTCCTTTCATCTAGATATGGTTGAAGCTGAGTAACATAAAATTGAAGGACACATGCAACCATTAGTTGTAGATGATAGTTTGTCGGTTAAGGTATACATCCCATCATTAAAAACACCACTTTTTAGCCGTACGAAATGCATCAAATTACACACATTGGTACATACACTTCTTATAAGTTGATTCAACGTGCCGGATTTCAAGATTATGCTTCAAAAGGAAAATAATTTACAAATATTACTTAACTCTATATTCATATGCAGCGCAGGTAATTTTGAACATTTCTGTCAAATATTTCCGTAAGTATGCATTGATTCAAAATTCTAAACCGTTCAAAATGGTTATGTTTAGAATGGAAACGTAACACAGTTTAGGAATTACTGGCACTTATCAAATTCACCTCTGGCTCTTTAGTGCTAATGATGGGTTGCAAACCTTAAAAAACTACACATACTTTACAGTGAAAATTGTGGATTTTACATCATGTCGTCGCAGTTTCAGGCACACAATATGACTGTAATATTTTTAATGGGGTTAAATTTCATTTAGTCAGACTGAACTTAAATAGATGGAACCCACGCAAATATATGTATATGAATCCTGCTATTTCAAAGTCGGTCAATGAATCTTCAAACATTTCGATCGAATGTTTTGCGCGGTGCAAATTTGTATTTTTCATTGCGAAACGATTTGGTTTATTGGGGTTTTACGCCGTTTTCAACTGCCATGGTTATATCGCGGCACCATGAGTGCATAACCATGGATTCCTGTTGTTTATTATACAAGTACTAACACAATGGACTAACCGAGCCTCCAGCTGCTCGCCCACATAGGTTAACAATATCAAACCATTGGTGGGTAACATTAGTTAGAAAATATATTTGCCACAGCCGGGGATCGAACCCGGGTTCTCTCGAATGAGAGACAGATGCGCTATCAATGTTCAGCGTTTTGGCCTCATTGCGAAACGAAGAAGAGATATCGGTGATAACGGATTATCAAGCAAGAATCTGTTGATATCGATAAAACATCATGGTTGTCTGCATAAAGCACATGATTGCAACTAGCCTAGGTAAGTGAATACAGAAAGTAGTGAAGGATCAAAGATCAGTCAGCTAAGTAAGGATCTCTATGGATAAGGCGAGAAATCTCCCTAAACGTCTCAAATGGAAAAGTCAATTGTCAAAACATGAAAATTGATAAATATCTCGAGCTGTATTGTTAGATCTATACCTAAATCATATGAAAATAGATTTTGTACAATCAAAACGATCCGACATGTACAGATAACTCTTGGTTTCTCTACCTACCCCTTGAATTATATTTTCTTACCCCACCGGTATTCATTTAACCAGAATTAAGTTTTCTATTGTTTTATCAGCAATATTTTTTTTGTAAATGCAAGGAAAATTGGTTTTGAAATCACAAACCAATTTTTGTTTTGTCCTTAGTGCGCATGCGCACCATTGAAATGAGTTGAAAGGCGAAATCTTCCCGCCAAAAATATGGCAATTGGTATATGAGCACTATTTTTGATATAAAAGTATGTTCCCCCCAGTGACCCAGGAAATCCTTTCTACCAAGGAAGTCTATGATCAAGTGACAAAACATATGTCAATGGGAAGCTGGGTCAAGGGGGGGAACGATGTTTGCCAGCCAAAGGAAGGTAGGTATTCATCGGTTTTTGGCGGGAAAGTGCGTTTTTAAGGTTGTTTCAGTGGTGCGTATGCGCAATACGGACAAAACCAAAGCTGCCATATAAAGTCAACACCATTTATCCTTGTATCTGTAGAAATTAAATTGGGAATAAAACAAAAAGAAACTTCATTTTACATCTATGAGTACAGGTAGTGTAAGAAAATGAAAACCATTTAGGTGGGTAAAATAATCAAGAGTTATCTGCACCTATAGAGCTTTTTAAATGGCATAAAATCGGTATTCATTTCATTTATTTATCTACCTAACCATAAAGCTATATTTTGTTTCTCAATTTGTAAGTTTTGAAAATTGACCCATAGAGCTGAGCCTTTTAGGGAGATTTCTCGCCTTATCCATAGATCGAGGTTCTTTACACCTAGGGTTGTAAGATTATCATTTTTATATTGGACCATAACTACAAAAATGTATACGGACAAAATTGTGAATGCCCAAATTGACAGGCTGTTGCAGAAGACAAAGTGGATGCTGACAAGAATATAACTTTGTACAAGATAGCAAGCTTTTTCTAAAAGGAACGTAAAAAGAGGCATTTTTTTGGAAATGGTTAAAAATGTTTATTTCTTTATTCTGTGTTATGTTTCACCTTGCATGGTGAAGTAAAGCCGAGTGGTCATTGGACAAATAGACCTCTCAATAAAAGTACCCAGCCTCCAGCTGCGCTCTCACATAGATGACTCACACCCGTTGGTGAGAGACAAATGACTTTTGTAAAATGTAAGAATGGATACTGGTCGGCCTGGGATTCGAACTCGCGACCCCTGGATTGAGAGACTCCGACGTTAACTGGACTCGGCTTAAACAGATACATGTTGCAGCAAATACTCTTTATAAAGCAAACCGCACGGAATCTCGGAAAAACAAAAGTGCTTTGTCAGTATGATTCTAAAACCACACAACTGCAGCTTGAATGAAGCCGTGGTTACGAGATTTTTAACAGCTAAAACCGCTTGGACCATTCTATTTATAGCGTAAGATTTAACCCTATTAACCATAAGATTCCGTTTCCTATCTTATCAATAGCACTGAACTCTGTGCTAAAAGTACACTAGATTTACCGTTATAAGTATTGACAAACCGTCAGTGTAGGCCTAGTTATAAAGTCACGCAACTATGGCCACATACAAGATTTTATAACAACACATACGATGCACTATTGTTTCACCAAAATTGCGCCACGGTTAACTGGATAAAAACATTCTCCATTTATCTGATTTTAATATCAAATAAATAACAACGACATCGCTGTATTGTCCACCCAAGATAACCCGGGACAACTTAATTTTCGTGTGCAAAGTCCGTTAGTTGAGTGCCTTAACCTTAACAAGTGGGGTCATTACATATGCAAATGTCTCGGGTTAATCTTACTGGACAATATAAATGACCATTATGATATTTGGCTAGTATAATTACCCAGTCAAGGTCAGTAATTATCCTCCAAATAGTGTTCATAATTAAAACTCTTATTAAATTCCCCTGCAAATAATCGAGTTCATAAGCAATAATTAGATAAAGCGGAAACTCACAATTTTAAAACTTAAATTTATATTGCTATAATAGACGAATAACGCAATGGTATTTTTGAGCATAGGATCTAATGTTGAAGGTATTTTTTTTAAAGTTAGTCTTAGCCCGATTTTATAAACGCCGGCTAGAGTTAACCAAATGGCCAAGTATCTGTTTCGGTTATTTTTCGATTATTCACATCGGAAAATTTGAACAAATCAGTGAAATATTTTGTTTGTGCTAAACAGCGTTGATACAATCGGGCCTGTGATTTGATTTCATGAGATGTAACGCCGTTTTAAACCGCTATGGCCATATTGCAGTGGCTGGAGCACCTAACCGTGGATTCCTGGGAAGTTCTTGCTTCATATATAGCTTATTCTTATACGATGCTCTTTTATCAAACAAAAGTACCAGCATTCATGTATTGTTGTAATTATCATTAGCAAATTTTAAATATTTCACACCATGATCACTTGGATAATGAAAAAGAATTGTACATAGACAAGCAAAATAGTATCATTTATGCTGTCTGTGATTGCCTATTTCAAGTACGAATCTCCTGTCGGTGATCCCCCTATGTGCTGTTCGTGATTGCATAAATTTGTAGCTCACCAAATTTTGTTTGACTATAACGACATAACGGAATAGTTGATTGTCTTCACAAGCAATTAGTTGGTAGATAATATACTAAATATCCATTTTGTAATAAAATTTCTAACATTTGCTTCAGTGTTTTTCTGCTATTTGCATGGAAAGATGAATTTTACATGCAAATATGTGAAGTTTCGACTTTGTTGGTGAATTATTTTTTTGTTTGAGGACTCTCTGTGCTAATATTTGGCATGTAGGTGCTCAAATGTATGGCAAGCCAAGGGCACTACAAATTATAGCTAGGAAACGCTTTTACACAAAACAAATATGGAAAAAGTATGACCTACCCAGTTCACCCGCTATTTATAGATGATACTGCCCAAGGTTAGCAACTGCTGTAGTGATAGCCGGTAATAGGGTGTGTGTTATAAACCAGAAAAAAAATGCTCAGTCCACAAAGACACATTTAATTTATACATATTGTTGCCCTTGAGGTTTTCCATCCTTCCTGACAGATTATTAGCTTAAGGTAGTTCACCCATAATGAGATTTACACAATTTCGGTATTTTTTGTGCGACATCATTAACATTTTGTTTGTATCCGAGCCTGTGGAACAGTGGAACGTTCCACTGCCAAATGTTTACAATGTCGCCCAAATAGTTTGGACATCACCTGAATCTCATTAGGGTTGGAATACCTTACGATTGTCATTATTTTGGTCACCAAACACATGAATGTTTATTCACTTTGCATAGTAACTACAAAACTCTTGTGAGTGGCAGTCCATGCAATAACAATTTCTCTGTATGTCTCACTTTAATCCTTGATGAATGAAATGTTTTGAGAAAATGATAGCAAGTAAATATTTTCTTTCTATGTTTTCCACACTTTCATTCCATTCATCATTAGATATTCAACACTTTGTGCATCTTTGGGCATCATCAGCGAAACAGCTTTCAAACTCGCTAAAAAAGTCCAAATATTTGCCATTTGGCGAACAATTGATTATGTAGATAATACATTACACGATAATCACTTTCAACTTATTTTGTCATCTGATCCAGAGCTAAAAATATAACATACTTTAGCTCACTGAGTGATGACAAGTTATATCCAATATTTTTTTATCATAAGAAAATGGGGATTAATGTGAAAAATTTTGTGTTTGGGAAAGTTCAAACACAAATGCCCCAAAAAGGTTAATATTAAGTTTTCATGTCAAGTTTGGCAGAAAAATTTCCCATGTTATTGCAAAACCTCATAACTCCAGCTATATTCAAGCTGGAGTTACGAGGTTTTGCAATAATACCAATGATATATGGACAGTAAAACAACATGCCCTCAATTTTTCGATATGATTAATTCTTTTTAAGCAATATCCGACAAAATGCCATTAATTTTCCATGAATTTACTGCTCTTTATTTTCTGCTGTTGCTTCAATTCCAAATCATTTTTTCCTTTAGGGACATCAAAAGGCATCACTAATTTATACAAAGGGTTGCTGTAAAACTTTTGTACATTTGATACACTATTCTTTGTGAAAACAATTATTATACAATTATAGGCCTACATGAAATATATTTAGAAGTTGTTAGCACCCAGTGACAAAGTAAATTGAATCATTATTTCCCAATTTCTAGAACGTCCATATTCAAAGGTTGTGCAATTGACCAAACGCCGACTGTCAATCAAAAACATCGATTAGCCAATGGACGATCACAAAAATGTTATGCCCCAATTGTTCATCGTTGCACGTGGTTTTGTATCGATTTATCGACTGACAATCAAAACAATCGACATGCCAATGGCAAAGAATTTTATGCTAACAATAGACTAGGTTTGCCGTATGTTTTGATAAACCGTCGGTGTTGTTATAAAATCTCGTTACTACGGCTTAAATTAAGCCGTAGTTACGAAATTTTATAACAACACCTACGAAATACTATTTTGTTTGTCCGAGTTTACCTCACGATTAACTGGATAAAATCGTTCCCTATAAACGAACACATGTCCATCATTTGTATTAAATTCTATGTTGGGCGGAGCGATCTGTCGATTGGCGTTTGGTCAATTGACCAAACGCCGACTGTCAATCAAAAACATCGATTAGCCAATGGGCGATCAGAAAAATGTCATGCCCCAATAGTTCTTCGTTGCACGTGTTATTGTATCGATTTATCGACTGTCAATCAAAACAATTGACAAACCAATTGCAAAGAATTTTGTGCTAACAATAGACTAGGTTTACCGAGTGTTTTGATAAACCGTCGGTGCTGTTATAAAATCTCGTAACTTCGGCTTAAATTAAGCCGTAGTTACGAAATTTCATAACAACACCTACGAAATACTATTTTGTTTGTGCGATTTTACTTCACGATTAACTGGATAAAATCATTCCCTATAAACGAACACATGTCGATTGTTTGTATTAAATTCGATGTTGGGCGGAGCTATCTGTCGATTGGCGTTTGGTCAATTCTAAAGAGAAGAGCATATTATCATTTGACAACTAAAGCAAATATTGAAACAAAATGCTGATGATCAGTATTTTTTACAGTCTTTTAAATGCTTTCTAAATCTATTTTTCTTCGCATTATTAAATACTAAAGGGTTGGTGTCCCAAATAAAGGATATACTACATTACAAAGGTCAATGATCGTTTTACCATACCTCTTCATCATTTTCGTAAAATTTTCAAGTTTCTTGTTTTAACCCATTAACAGACACCAACATTTTGGAATGGTCCAATTTCAAAGATGTTCATGTTGCCTTTTTGCAAACAACATTCCAATTGAAACAAATATAACAGTTTTTGATCTATCTGGGTAAAAAATTTTGTGAAAAATGAAGAAATTGCTTGTCGTTTTCCACAATGTTTGCCAAAGCCTTTATCTAATGTGGGGTGTCAAAAAGCGTCAGAAAGTGGGTCTGGGCAATAGAACCCTTTCCATAACGAAACCTGCATTTGATGCCCCTACCAGAACAAGCTTGAGAAACATTAAGGCAAAAGAATCTTTTCCCTTTAGCACATCAAAGCCCAAAATTTATCTTGGAAATAGGGTTTACCCTCATTCCCAAACAAGACCAAGTTTTGACATCCCTAATAGAAAAGGCTTGGGAAAACATTGCGGCAAAAAAAGAAAATGCTGATAATCAGCATTTCACCTTTTGCCACAATATTTTCTATGCTATCATACACAAATTCAATTTTTATAAGATCCTATTAAATAGATTTTTGTCCTCTGGAGCAGCTTTTGACTTAGATCACCCTAGAAAATTGCCGTTTGGAAAAGGATTAACTAAAGTGCTCATGTAAGTCTTAACCTTTACTCGTCCCTTTCACAAACAAGCAAAAGTTTTGACAATCCTAAAGTTACAGTACAAACATACTCAGGAAATATTGAAGGACAAGAGGACCATGATGGTCCTAAATCGCTCACCTGAATCAAGATGACAAGAGTGATAATGGCAATTTTGTCAAATTCAAAGGCATGAAACTTATAAGGACTTTCTGTTTGGAAACAATTAAGAAATAATTTTGTTCCAATCAATCCTGTAAGGTTGGGTATGAATTAGCACAATTGTTGAGTTAGTTAATTTTCAACAATTATTTCATGATTTCGCAATATACAACATAGGGCTAATTTTCAAAGCATACTGATCTGTTAGAGATTGATCATTTATGATAGGCTCAATTAACAGGATTTTGTCTGTGATTGATAGAATATAGTGAAAGATTACCATCTGATAAGCTAAAGCTAATCCCTTATTTGTTTACATAAGATAAACATGGGGCCAGCCTGAGAGCAACAGATAAGGGAAATAGAAAATGGGCCCAGTGGTTGATTCTTAAAGAATTTTCTTATGATTTCTCTAAGTCTGATAAGCCCTTCCTCCCTGCCATGCCCACATTTTTTTACCAAAGGAAAAATTTGTGAACACATTTTGCAAAGAGTAACCCAAGGAACATTCCAGTAAAGTCTGGTTCAATTGGGCACAATGGTTGATTTTTAAAGAATTTTCTTATGATTTCTTTAAGTCCGATAAGCCCCTTCCTCCCTGCCACACCCACATTTTTTGACGAATCAAAAATCCGTGAAACGGTTTTGAGAAGGGTCACTCAAGTAATCTTCCAGCAAAGTCTGCTTCAATTGGGCACAATGGTTGATTTTTAAAGAATTTTCTTATGATTTCTTTAAGTCTAATAAACCCCTTTCTCCCTGCCTCAGTCAGTTTTTTACAAATAAAAAAAAAAATGTGAACAAATTTTGAAAAGAGAGACTCAAAGAACATTCCTGCAAAGTCTGCTTAAAATTGGCCCATTGGTTGATTTCTAAAGAATTTTCTTATGATTTCTCCAAGTCTGATAAGCCCCTTTCTCCCTGCCAAGGCCACAATTTTTTACAAATAAAAAGATTTGTGGTCAAATTTTGAAAAGAATGACTCAAGGCACATTCCTGCAAGGTCTGGTTCAAATTGGCCAAATGGTTGATTTTTAAAGAATTTTCTTATGATTTCTCTAAGTCTAATAAGCCCCTTTATCCCTGCCACGGCCATGTTTTTTTTTTTTCAAATGTAAAATTTCTGAACAAATTTTGAAAAGAATGACTTAAGGCACATTCCTGCCAAGTATGGTTCAAATTGGCCCAATGGTTGATTTTTAAAGAATTTTCTTCTGATTTCTCCAAGTCTGATAAGCCCCTTTTTCCCTGCCACGGCCACAATTTTTGACAAATGAAAAAATTTGTGAACAAATTTTGACAAGAATGACTCAAGGCACATTCCTGCAAAGTATGGTTCAAATTGGCCCAATGGTTGATTTTTAAAGAATTTTCTAATGATTTCTCTAAGTCTAATAAGCCCCTTTCTCCCTGCCACGCCAACATTTTTTGACAAATATAAAAATTTGTGAACAAATTTTGAAAAGAGTGACTCAAGGAATATTCCTGCCGAGTTTGGTTCAATTGGGCCGAATGGTTGATTTTTAAAGAATTTTCTTTTGATTTCTAGTCTGATAAGCCCCTTTCTGCCTGCCACGCCCACATTTTTTGACAAATCAAAAATTCACGAACAAGTTTTGAAAAGTATCACACAAGGAACATTCCTGCCAAGTTTGGTCAAAATTGGTCCAATGGTTTAGGAGGAGAAGATGTTGAAAGAAATTGTGAACGGACGGACGGACGGACGGACGGACAGATGGACGGACGGACGGACAGACGGACGGACGACGGACAAAAAGCGACCACAATAGCTCACCTTGAGCACTTCGTGCTCAGGTGAGCTAACAAGAAATGAAATACTTATTGGTCCTCATTGAAAGTTGAAAGCTTCAAGAGCATCTTTGACTTTTTAACCCTTTCACAAAACTGAAAATCAGACTGTCCCATTAAGAAAACTGCTTTACATGACAAAATAATTGATACTAAAAGTACAAAAGGTGTATGTTATACAATAGAAAGTACTGACGGAAAAGAAGAAAGTGCTAATTATCAAATAGCATATTCTTTTTTCCACAATGTTTTCTAGCCTATAGCTTGATCCGACTGGGCATTATTGCAGGGATATCTTTTACCATTACCACACTGAAAGTCTTCAGACCTGTCCAAAGTCAACGATGCTATTTTCAAGTTGACAGAAGTTTATATTTTGGGGTCTTTTTTGGGGGTCACACTAAAACGCGGACGCTAATTTTGCGGACTATAGACAAAGAAGGAAAATGCGGACTATAAGATAAAGAGGGAAAATGCGGACTATAAGATAAAGAGTTATTTTGATTTTGCAATTAAGAAGACTCGTATTAATTTCTAAAATTGTTTGTTATGTCAAAATTATTAACGAATATTTATATTTTATGAAGTTGAATTTGATGAAATAAAAAAAGAAAACTTTGTGAATGAAAAAAAAAATATGTTTATTTCATAAAATGATTTATCATATAACATATTAAAATGAAAATTTTATAAATTTTACAATTTGTCTAATTCTTTTCATATTTTGATTTATTTTCAGATTCTGCTGACCATAGCACTAAGAAAGAAATACGGACCAAATAACATAGAGGGATTTTGCTGGCCATTCACAAAGAGGGAATATTGCGGACTATAGACAAAGAAGGAAAATGCGGACTATAAGACAAAGAAGGAAAATGCGGACTATAAGATAAAGAGTGGATTTGATTTTGTACTTAAAAAATACTTGTATTAATTTCTAACATTGTTTGTTATGTCAAAAGTATAAACGAATATTTATTTTTATGAAGTTGAATTTGATGAAATAAAAAAAATGTGAATGAAAAAAAATGTTTGTTTTGAACATAAATTTATTTATTATAACGTATTAAAATGTACATTTTTAAATTCTTCAATTTGTCTAATTCTTTTTATATTTTTATTTATTTTCAGATTCTGCTGACCATAGCACTAAGAAAGAAATACGGACCAAATAACATAGAGGGATTTTGCTGGCCATTCACAAAGAGGGAAATTGCGGACTATAGACAAAGAAGGAAAATGCGGACTATAAGACAAAAAAGGAAAATGCGGACTATAAGATAAAGAGTGGATTTGATTTTGTACTTAAAAAATACTTGAATTAGTTTCTAAAATTGTTTGTTATGTCAAAATTATTAACGAATATTTATATTTAATAAAAATTGAATTTGTTGAGAGAAAAAAAACTTTGTGAATGAAAAAAATGAAGGAAAATGGGGACTATAAAATAAAGAAGGAAAATGCGGACCAAAGAATAAGAGTGAATTTTGAATTGATTTACTACTGAAAAATAAGTTGTATTCATATCTGTAATTGTTTACATTATGTCAATATTTAGTATTAATGCAAAATTAATTTTATACAGTTAAAGTTGATAGAAAAAAAGACTTTATGAACGAAATGAAATGTTTATTTAATGAATCACGTCAGCAGATGATATAATGAAATCTACACGTTTGTAATTGCAAAATTTGTTAAATGTTTGTTGTTGTTGTTATTTTTTTATAGTTTTTTCTATTGAGACGAAAGAAGAAAATGCTCCTTTTGCTGCATATAACTTAATTTACATATCTATAATTTTTATTATATATGAATATCAACAGCATGTCTACAAGAGAGACAGGCACGCGTTTGTCACCTCTGAAGATAATCGGTTGTGTGATGTCCAATTGACAATTGAGATTAGGCAGACGTCACACAACCGATTATCTTCAGAGGTGACAAACGCGTGCCAGATTGACACGCTTCACACTTCTGTTTTAGTCTACCTAAATCTCACCCAAAATGTGACTTGTGTAGGAACTTTTTGTTAATGCTCGACCTCCATGCTTAAATGAAACTTCGATATGTATGGAAGATCACTAGGGTGGAGGTCACATGATGGAGGTCATTTTAAGGTCACTACAAGGTCAAAGGTCAACTAAGTGCAAAAATCAATGGTGTAGCTAGAAAATCCACCATAACTCACTTAGTTCTTGGTTTAGACTAACAATTTTGGTATCAAAATGAGGCTGGGACATCCATCTTTAATTTGAGATATAGATATGCAAATCAGCTAATTTGCATATGTAAGATTTTGAAGATTTAATCAGAAATTTTGAAGATTTTTTTGTCATTTTTTATAGAATATAGTTAGAACATAAGCTATAACTGGCTAAGTTTGTGGTGTAGATTCACGAACTGGGTACCAAAATAAAGCCTAAACTTCTGCAATCAAGTCAAGTTATGCAAAATAGCTAAATTACGTAGGTATGATTTTTAATTAATTTTCTAGTTAATTGATGAAAATATCGCCAATTTGGGAATATTTGATACACACGGCGATCGGACTTAGAGAAATCATGAGAAAATTCTTTAAAAATCAACCATTGGGCCAATTTGAACCAAACTTTGCGTGAATGTTCTTTGAGTGACCCTTTTAATTATTTGTTATCAAAAGTTTGATTTGTCAAAAATGTGGGCGTGGCAGGGCGGGGCTTATAGGATTTTGAGAAATCACAAGAAAATTCTTAAAAAAAATCTACCATTGGACCAATTTGAACCAAACTTGGCATGAATGTTCTTTGAGTGACCCTTCTTAACGTTTTAGAATAAAATTTTGATTTATGATTAAATGTGGGCGTGGCATGGTGGGGCGGGGCTTATCAGACTTAGACAAATCATAAGAAAATTCATTAAAATTCAACCGTTGGGCAAATTTGAACCAAACATGACGGGAATGTTCTTTGAATTACATTTTTGAACAATTGTTAACAAATTGTTTGATTCATCAACAAATGTGAACCTGGCAGGGTAGGGACATTTTCAACTTGGCAAAATTATGAAATAATTCTTTAAAAATCAACCATTTTGCTGATTTATACTCAACTTTGCTGAATCGATTTTAACAAAATTGTAACTAAATTAATAATGATCGGAACAGAAAGTACTTAGTTATAAGCCATTGCCTTTGACAAAATTTTAATTTTCACTTAAGCTATCTTGGTTAAGGTGAGCAATTTAGGAACATCATTGTCCTCTTGTTAACCCATTACCAAACGACAAAATTTTGGGGTAGTCCAATTTGAAAGAAGTTGCAGACGACAATTTCAAGTAAATGAAATTTTTAATATTTAGGTCTTTTGGGATAGAAAACATTGTGGGAAATGAAGAAATTGCTTGTCACAAGCAATTTCTTCATTTTCCACGATGTCTTTCATGGCCATCATTTTGTGGGGAGTCAAAAAGAGTCATTGTGTGGTAATGGGTTAAGAATAAAGCAAGAAAACAGTTTTAGTTCAAAAAGTTGGTGGCATACACTAACAATTTAAAATTGTTGTTTCAAAGTAAAGGCTACATAGCCATACCTAATTTAAGTTAAGCTTGCAATTTCAAGCTTACCATCATTTCCAAGATTTTTCATATATTTTTAGCTCACCTGAGCACGAAGTGCTAAGATGAGGTATTGTGATCTATCAATGTCCGGCGTCCGTCTGTCCGTCTGTCCATCACGGCGTCAACAATTTCTTTAAACGACATCTCCTCCTAAACTACTGGGTCAAAATCAACCAAACTTGGCAGAAATGTTCCTTGGGTGGTCTTTTATAAAAATTGCTAAAATAATTGAAATCCATGAAAAACTCTGGTTGCCGTGGCATCTGAAAATGGGAAATTTCACAAAAGCTCAAAAATTTCTTTAAACGACATCTCCTCCTAAACTACTGGGTCAAATTCAACCAAACTTGGCAGAAATGTTCCTTGGGTGGTCCTTTATAAAAATTGCTAAAATAATTGAAATCCATGAAAAACTCTGGTTGCCATGGCATCTGAAAATGGGAAATTTCACAAAAGTTCAACAATTTCTTTAAACGACATCTCCTCCTAAACTACTGGGTCAAAATCAACCAAACTTGGCAGAAATATTCCTTGGGTAGTCCTTTATAAAAATTGGTAAAAGAATTGAAATCCATGCAAAACTCTGGTTGCCGTGGCATCGGAAAATGGGAAATTTCACAAAAGCTCAAAAATTTCTTTAAATGACATCTCCTCCTTAACTTCTGGGTCAAAATCAACCAAACTTGGCAGAAATGTTCCTTTGGTGGTCCCTTATAAGAATTGCTAAAAGAATTGAAATCCATGAAAAACTCTGGTTGTCATGGCATCGGAAAATGGGAAATTTCACAAAAGCTCAACAATTTCTTTAAACGACATCTCTTCCTTAACTTCTTGGTCAAAATCAACCAAACTTGGCAGAAATGTACCTTGGGTAGTCCCTTATTAAAGTTGCTAAAAGAATTGAAATCCATGAAAAACTCAGGTTGCCGTGGCACCGGAAAATGGGAAATTTCACAAAAATTCAACTATTTCTTTAAACGACATCTCCTCCTTAACTTCTGGGTTAAAATGAACCAAACTTGGCAGAAATGTTCCTTGGTTGGTCCCTTATAAATATTGCTTAAAGAATTGAAATCCATGAAAAACTCTGGTTGCCGTGGCATCGGAAAATGGTAAATTTCACAAAAACTTAACTTCTTTAAACAACATCTCCTCCTTAACCTCTGGGTTGAAATCAACCAAACTTGGCAGAAATGTTCCTTGGGTAGTCCCTTATAAGAATTGCTAAAAGAATTGAAATCAATGAAAAACTCTGGTTGCCGTGGCATCGGAAAATGGAAAATTTCACAAAAACTTAACAACTTCTTTAAACGACATCTCCTCCTTAACTTCTGGGTTAAAATCAAGCAAATTTGGCAGAAATGTTCCTTGGGTGGCCCCTTATGAAAATTTCTAAAAGAAATCCATGAAAAACTCTGGTTGCTGTGGCATCAGAAAATGGGAAATGTCATAAAACTAATCAATTTTTGTAAACGACATCTCCTCCTAAATTACATGGCCAAATTCTTCTCTGGGACCACAATGCGTAACATATGCAAAGTTATTTGGCATTATTAAAACATTACTCAGGTGAGCGATTTAGGGCCCACAGGGTCCTCTTGTTTTTAAATCATGATGAAATATCACAAATATATATTCTATACATATATTGCTTTAAAGATTTATGGAAGGGTTAAACCATATTGTATATTCATAAGAGAGTGTGTTTTCCATGGAAACGCATCTTTTAAAAAGCTGGTTGAGGGGTGTAGCTGGAGAAACAGCAATAGCAGCATTGGTGTCATTCATAATTATTAAGGTCAACTATCAGGCTCAGATAAATATTCCTCAAAAGGAACCACTTATGCCAAGGGTAGACGCTGCTCCTTGATTATATAGTTGATTTAAGTCTTTCTTTAACAGTACACAAAGTTGTAAATTGTGCTCATATTTTTATCGAAGGAAAATGCCTAAATTCATTTCAATCACGATTTCTTGACATTTAGCTGTCAAAGTGACGCATTAGGTGATCATGAATTTGTTCATCATGGATTTCCCTGGGATGTTTGGCATGCCTCAACTACTTGTCTTTCTTAAACTCACTAGCCATTGACAGTACCTGTCTCGGCAAAAAAAAGTTTGTCGTTTTGCATACAAGTGCTTTCAAATTTGGTACTGAACTTTTTAGCCTATCTACTCTACCTCATCTTATTGAATCTTTGATTGTCGCGGGGCTGGTCTATTATCATTTAAAGGGCCGGTATCTTGTCATTTAAAAGAAAAGCATTAAGAATTTGATAAGATTTGCATTATCTTTCTATTCCAGCCTGGTTTGGAGCGTCTCTGTATGGACATGCTTTAATCAAAGTACTTCCTGGTGACAAGCATACATTCTCTTATCACTATGTTTTGTTTCCGAAGCAAGAATTGAGCCTCTAAAGTCTTTATATGCTCCTCAGAAGCTTTTCCAGATACCCAGTATCACTCAATAATTGACTTCTGTTTGAATTTGGATTTATTGTTACACCCATATCTAATTTTATACTGGATTTTGCATATGCTAGAAAGTCCAAAGTCTCTTTTTGGATAGATCAAAGTCCACCTAGCATTACCATGGATTAAGATTCTTTACGACGTATGTTTTATATCTTGCATAGAGATAAACAGCATAGTCCAATATCATGCGGTCGTTTATTCAACAGTGAACTTTAAGTCGAAACTCATCAATAAACAGCAAATCTAAATGACACGTAATGGTTTCTTCATCCACCAGTTTGTGTCATATTCCATGAGTGTTTGAATCATTATTTTCTAACGAGTATGTGATTAGAATTACCAACATACCATAATCATTTTAGCCTGTTAATCCCAAAAGATGAGAAATTAAAGGTAATCATAAATGTTCACATTAACTTGAGCAGACAGATGGGCAGATATTAAGTACAAAACTACCAAAGTCTGATTTTGGGCAGTATAACATTATACAGTGTCATTAAGTCTTTCCAAGAAACAAAATAACTTTATGAAACATGAATATTTCAACTGCAGGGTCCTCCGCAGAATAATTTGAAGCCGTAGTGGCAAATCATAAGTATTGGTAAACCTTGGAACGCATTGTGTCCATGCAAATAATTGTGAATAAAAACATAATGGGAAAAGAAGAAATTGCTCAATTTGAGCAATTTCTTCTTTTCCCATAATGTTTTTATACAGAATTATCACATTTAATTTATAAGAATGTATTATTTATCAGTTTTTGACATGAAATACCTTTACATCTCTCTTTTTGGTGTCCATTTTGAAGAAATTAAGCTGTAGGGGTAATTTTGAAGCTGTAGGGGCATCATAGTAATTTACGTGAAGCTGTAGTGGGGCTGAAACAGCTTATTAGGCTGGGGAGAACACTGAACTATTCAAAATCATCTGTATGCAAATATTTAATCTGCAAAAATGTTAAAACACGGACAACTAAGCTTCATTTTGACATCAAATTATTAGTTTACATATGGAACTTAGCAAGCTACAGCTGATTTTCTTGCTGCATTCTCAAAATTAGCTATAATATCAGCAGAATTTTATCAAAAATGCATATGTAATGTTTGAGCTAATTAGCACAAATGTGCTTAGAATTGCATATTTGTCACTAAGCTTCAATTTAATACCGACAACACTTTTAAGTCGATATGCAGAACTTTAAAATCAGTTTTATCTAATTTTTCTATTGCACTCACAAAGGAAACGACAATAATTTCATCAATTATTCCCGTTATATCTCAAGTCATAAATAAACAAATTATTTATTTTATTTAAAGCTGTGCTGGAAAATTAAGATGGATGCCTTACCTTCATTTTAAAACCGTAAAACTGTTAACCTACACACAGAACCCATTGAGTTATATCTGTTTCTCTAGTTATATCCCATGAAACAACTTTTTCAAAGATATGTTTCTATGGAAACCACACTCTGTAGCATATTAAAGTTCAACCTGATTCTGGAAAAATAGACTTCAAAATGCTTATTTTTTGTGTTGGACAGGAAGTTGTACGTACATTTACCACAGGATTTAGTATTTGCAAGATGATTGAATCACTGTATATATCTAATATTCACAAAATTGTGATGTGTTCATCATAATTCTAAAAATCCATAAAAAACATTAAAATCGTGCTCATGCAGGTAAGCTTATTTACAAACTTGAAGTTAAGTATGGATGTCTAGGTTTTATTCATACCAAAATTGTTTGTGTACACCAAGTTAGTAAACGTTATATAGGGAACAAAAACAAAAGAAAATTTCATCAAAATTTCCCATTAACTTATAAAAAAGTATGCATTTGCATATTAGTTGATTTGCATAACTAATACCGAAAAATAAAGATTAATGCTTTAATATGATACCAAAATTGTTAATCTATACCAAGAACGTATTAAAAGTGAGATATATATCTGATATTACCATTGTACCCTAAAAAATTGACGATAATTTCATCAACAATTCTTATAAATTCTACAGTCATGAATTTGCAAATAAGATTATTTGCATAACAATTCTGACAAATAAAGACGGATATGTTAGCTTCAATTTAAAACACTATCTGTCTAAACCCAGGATTAAGTAAACTATAGCCGTTTATCCCGCTATACCCCAAATACTTTTACAAGATATGTTACCATGGAAGCCACACCCTCTCCGATACTGTAATTCAATCGGATCTGTGTACATATATTAAAAAATGCATAATATTATTGGACGCTTAACATATAAATTATTATTAAATCAATCCACAAAGCTTTCCAGTGACATGAGCGAAAATGGCAATCTTGTCAGATACAAAAAGCTTATAACAAAGGAATTTTTGTTCCGATCAAGCTTAAAGTAAAACTGTTCTTGCATAATCAATTTGGTTACAATTTTGTTAAAATCGATTCAGCAAAGTCGGTTATAAATCAACACAACGGTTAATTTTTAAACAATTATTTCATTATTTCCCCTTGTTGAAAATGTCCCCACAATGCTACGTTCACATATGTTGATGAATCAAACAATTTGTTTACAAATGTTCAAAGGTGTCAACCAAAGAATATTCACAGCAAGTTTGGTTCAAATTGACCCTATGGTTGATTTTTAAAGAATTTTCTTATGATTTGTCTAAGTCCGATAAGCCCAGCCCTGGCACGCCCACAATTTTTTACAAATCGAAATTTTGTTAAAATGTTCAAAAGGGTCACAGAAAGGACTTTCATGCCAAGTTTGGTTCAAATTGGTCCAATGATTAATTTTTTAAGAATTTTCTTGTGATTTCTCTATGTCTGATAAGCCCCGCCTGCCACGCCCACTTTTTTCGATATATCAAAATTTTGATAATAAATAATCAAAAGGGTCACTCAAAGAACATTCACACCAAGTTTGTTTCAAATTGGCCCAATGGTTGATTTTGAAAGAATTTTCTCATGATTTCTCTAAGTCCAATCGCCGTGTGTATCAAATATTCCCAAATTGGCGATATTTTCATCAATTAATTAGAAAATTAATTAAAAATCATACCTACGTAATTAAGCTATTTTGCATAACTTAACTTGAGGACAGAAGTTTAGGCTTTATTTTGGTACCCAATCCGTGAATCTACATAACAAACTTATTGAGTTATAGCTTATGTTCCAACTGTATTCTATAAAAAATGACAAAAAAATCTTCAAATTTTTTTATTAAATCTTCAAAATCTTACATATGCAAATTAGCTGATTTGCATATCTATATCTCAAATTAAAGATGGATGTCCCAGCTTCATTTTGATACCAAAATTGTTAGTCTAAACCAAGAACTAAGTGAGTTATGGTGGATTTTCTAGCTATACCATTGATTTTTGCACTTAGTTGACCTTTGACCTTGTAGTGACCTTAAAATGACCTCCATCATGTGACCTCCACCCTAGTTATCTTCCATACATATCGAAGTTTCATTTAAGCATGGAGGTCGAGCATTAACAAAAAGTTCCTACACACGTGTTTTCTAGCGCCTTATTTCTATAATTTAGGTAGACTATTTATCCTTTCCCTAACTACACGCTTCACACTTCTGTTAACCATTAACCTGTTTAAACTATGACTGATTGTGACGTCTCAAAATTTACCAGACTGCTTTGACAGTGTAATTGTAGCATGTGATAGCTGTGGAACATGGTACTTAGATCCTGTATAAATGCACCTATGGACATAATCATCCATAGTAGGTGAGTTTAAATGCGGACTATGCTGACATGCAATGCATTATTTAGTGGCATGGAGGTCTACAATAATGAGAATCGTTCATTCAGTCAATTTATACCTTTCCCGCAATAATTGCATTTAATATTTGTATACATGCTGTCTACACAGTACGCATTTAATTTCCCCATCATAAGGGCTGTATGATACCATGACCACAGCAATTACATTAAAGGGCTTATGTGCCAGACGGAAAGTTTTTATAGAAATGCGCATAAACCTTGTATTATATGGTTGTGTTATACAAAGACCAAACCAGAATTACATTAAAGGTGCTATGTAACAGATAGTCTAATATCAAAAATCATTTAATATTTTGCGGACAAAGAAATAATTAAAATTTATGTCTTCGTCAACAATGAATAGTTGATAAAATTGCAATTCATATATAGCTTGAAAGATGTATATTTCGTTTGAATATTTTTTGTGTGAAAATCTGTTACATTGTGGCTTTGATCTTATTTATTATTATATTTGTTACTTGCCTATATTAAATATATTTCTCACCCTTTTACAAAATGTTGTTCTTTTCTTAAATGTTTTCTGACCCCTCCAGATCGTCAGCATTCTTTCTCAAACAGTATCGCGATTTCACTGTAGGAAAACATTGAGAAAAATGAAGAAAGTGGTAATTAACCCTTTCCCAAACAAGACCTGGTTTTGACGTCCCTTATAGAAATGGCTTGGGAAAACATTGAGACAAAAGAAGAAACTGCTGATAACCAGCAGTTTCTCCTTTTGCCTCAATATTTTCTGTGCCATATTTTACACAAATCCTATCTTTAATAACATCCATTTTGTCTTTTATGGCAGTTTTTGAAGTCGATCACCCTAAAATTTTGTCGTTTGGGAAAGGGTTAATAGCATTTTCTCTTTTTGTCTTTATGTTTTCTGATCTTCATTTTTTGTAGTAAGTGAAAGGAATTCAAATCAAAACAATCAGTTTTTGTAGTTTGGTAAATGGTTAACAGAAGTGTGAAGCGTGCAGTTAGGGAAAGGATAAACAGAAGTGTGAAGCGTGTCAATCTGGCACGCGTTTGTCACCTCTGAAGATAATCGGTTGTGTGACGTCTGCCTAATTTCAATTGTCAATTGGACATCACACAACCGATTATCTTCAGAGGTGACAAACGCTTGCCTGTCTCTCTTGTAGACACGCTGTTGATATTCATATATAATGAAATTATAGATATGTATATTAAGTTAGATTCAGCAAAAGGAGCATTTTCTTCTTTCGTCTCAATAGAAAAAACTATAGAAAAAAAATAACAACAACAACAAACATTTAACAAATTTTGCAATTACAAACGTGTAGATTTCATTATATCATCTGCTGACGTGATTCATTAAATAAACATTTCATTTCGTTCATAAAGTCTTTTTTTCTATCAACTTTAACTGTATAAAATTAATTTTGCATTAATACTAAATATTGACATAATGTAAACAATTACAGATATGAATATAACTTATTTTTCAGTAGTAAATCAATTCAGAATTCACTCTTATTCTTTGGTCCGCATTTTCCTTCTTTATCTTACAGTCCGCATTTTCCTTCTTTGTCTTATAGTCCGCATTTTCCTTCTTTGTCTATAGTCCGCAATTTCCCTCTTTGTGAATGGCCAGAAAAATCCCTCTATGTTATTTGGTCCGTATTTCTTTCTAAGTGCTATGGTCAGCAGAATCTGAAAATAAATAAAAATATAAAAAGAATTAGACAAATTGAAGAATTTAAAAATGTACATTTTAATACGTTATAATTAATCAATTTATGTTCAAAACAAACATTTTTTTCCATTCACATTTTTTTTATTTCATCAAATTCAACTTCATAAAAATAAATATTCGTTTATACTTTTGACATAACAAACAATTTTAGAAATTAATACAAGTATTTTTTAAGTACAAAATCAAATCCACTCTTTATCTTATAGTCCGCATTTTCCTTCTTTGTCTTTTAGTCCGCATTTCCTTCTTTGTCTGTAGTCCGCAATTTCCTTCTTTGTGAATGGCCAGCAAAATCACTCTATGTTAATTGGTCCGTATTTCTTTCTTAATGCTATGGTCAGCAGAATCTGAAAATAAATCAAAATATGAAAAGAATTAGACAAATTGTAAAATCTATAAAATTTTCATTTTAATACGGCGGCAGCACGAAACACCCAAATCTACCCAAATCTACCCAAATCTACCCAAATCTTTCCCAAATCTACCCAAATCTACCCAAATCTACCCAAATCTACCCAAATCTTACCCAAATCTACCCAAATCTAATGAGACTATTTCGAACGTATTCCCGAAATTTATATGATCATTTGTTCTGTATTTGTGGAAATTAATTTTTCCACATTTAATTAAATTATTGTGGAATTAGATCTAGATCTATTATAGTTCTAGAATTGTCTTGAGCAAAGTACCTTGTCTGTCGATTTTTTATTTTGCAATAAAAAAAATCTACACTGTGCATTGATCAATCGCATTTTTGTTGTATCACGTTCATTTCTATCCCTTGATCGGTCGTTGTTTCTTCTAGGCCTATTGCTTAAACTTTGCTGTCTTTCAACAACAAAAAAGAAATAGATGAAGATAAGATTTATGTACAATATATAACGAAGACAATATTGAGGCAAAATATGAAAGTGCCGGTTATCAGCATTTTGGTCTCTTGTCTCAAAGTTTGTCTTTTTTGTTGTTGTTGTTGTTGTTGTTGTTGTTATTGTTTTCTGTAAGGCACATAAAACTGGGTTCATTTGGGGAAAAGGTTAAATTATTCTGACAATCATCGGATTAACTGTTGTAACGATGATATCACAAACTTCTCAACCGGTCACAGATTTTATAATTTACACCAATACGTGGACCCAAGGTTGCGCTTCCCTCGAATTTAAGAATTTGTGTTTTTCTTGCGCCAAGGCAGTCGGACACCCAGAAAACACAGTGGAAAAACTCAGGATCCGTCACGCATGCATGACACATTTAGATCTGGGGCCACAATACGGAAATATGTCCTTAACACTCTGACCTGTCACGCTTAAAGAGACCTTAGCGAATATCATAAAATCAAAATGTTGAGAAACTGATCACGTTTTGCTTTAACACCGACGATATTATTGTTAAGAAACATTTGTTTTCCTTTTTTCTGTTACTAAAAACTGAAATATATCGAACAGTTTGCTTGATTTGGGTAAGATATGGGTAGATATAGGTAGATTTGGTGTAGATTTGGGTAGATTTGGGTAAGATTTGGGTAGATTTGGGTAAGATTTGGGTAGATTTGGGTAAGATTTGGGTAGATTTGGGTAAGATTTGGATAGATTTGGGTAGATTTGGGTAAGATTTGGATAGATTTGGGTAGATTTGGGTAAGATTTGGGTAGATTTGGGTAAGATTTTGGTAGATTTGGGTAAGATTTGGGTAGATTTGGGTAGATTTGGGTAAGATTTGGGTAAGATTTGGGTAGATTTGGGTAAGATTTGGGTAGATTTGGGTAGATTTGGGTAGATTTGGGAATTTCGTGCCGCCCTAATACGTTATATGATAAATCATTTTATGAAATAAACACTTTTTTTTCATTCACAAAGTTTTTTATTTCATCAAATTCAACTACATAAAATATAAATATTCGTTAATAATTTTGACAAAACAAACAATTTAAGAAATTAATATGAGTCTTTTTAATTACAAAATCAAAATCACTCTTTATCTTATAGTCCGCATTTTCCCTCTTTATCTTATAGTCCGCATTTTCCTTCTTTGTCTATAGTCCGCAAAATTAGCGTCCGCGTTTTAGTGTGACCCCTTTTTTGGTAGTGAACTTAGTGGAAAATGAATAAACTGCTTGTCACATGTAATTTCTGTACTTCCACAATGTTTTCCAAAGCCTTTATCTTGTTGGTGGTCAAAAAAAGAGTTATGTTAAAACGAGTTAAACATTTCCTCTATTTGTATTGAATCTGTGCAATTTCTAACCAAGGGAGACAATCTATTATGACCAATTTCACTAAGGATTAAAGAGTTACTGTTCGTGTTAAGTTTTCAAAATTGTCCATGGTTTCGAATATAGCCACATATAGATTACTTAGTGAAAAAGTTAAAAATGCTGATTCTGAGCATTTTCACCTTTCCTCTAAAATATTTTGAGCTTTTTTTTGTTGTCTGTTTTACCTTGTGTTTTGACAAATCTAAAATTACACAGACATTACCTGAGACGGCAAAATCTTAGACTGGTCCAATATTAGACTGGTCCAAATTCAAAGATGATGCAGACTTCAATTTCAAGTAAATCAAATTATACATCTTTTATTCTTTTGGGGTAGAACACATTGTAGAAAATGAAGAAATTGCTTATGACAAACAAATCTTTTTCATTTTCCACAATGTTTTCCGAAGCCATTATCTTGTAGCGCATCATTATGTGGGAATGGGTTAAGAAAGTCAGTCATCCATTCTAGAAGAAGGCAAAAGTTAAGATAGGAAGCTATAATGGAATGACAGGTAAATCAACATGACTCTGTTCAGCCATTATCTTAACTCATTACCAGACAAAAAACTTATAGGTGGCCAAGGGCGGATCCAGGATTTTTTTCCAGGGGGGGTCCAAGCCCAAAATTTTTTCCAGGGGGGGTCCAAGCCCAAATTATGGCTCAAAATGTGGTAAATATGTAACGTTACACTAAATTTATATAGTCAAAATTCAATTCTCGGCCAATGCCAGGGGGGGGGGGGGGGTCCGGACCCCCCGACCCCCCCCTCTAGATCCGCCCATGGGTGGCCCAGATTGATAGAAGTTGTTGACAACATTTTAAATTTAATGAAATTTTCAAATTTCGCATCTTTAAGGAAAGAAAACATTATGGTCCTTTACGGAAAATAAAAAAAATTGCATGTCACAATCAATTTCTTCATTTTCCATAATATTTCCCAAGCATTTATCTTGTTGGGCATTCAAGAGCCTTAATATGTGGGAATGGGTTAAGAAAGTCTGTCATCCATTCTAGAAAACGAAAAAAGTTTAGACAGGAAGCTATAGAAGGACAAGAAAATAAAAAATGACTTTGTTCAGTGCTATATCTTAACCTGACATTACCCTACATAGATGCTTTTTGATGTCACTCTAGATATACTAGGCTTTGGAAAACATTGTGGAAAATGAAAAAAAATGCTTGTCACAAGCAATTTCTTCATTTCCCACAATGTTTTCTACCTAAAAAGTCATACAATGACAAAATTTCATCAATTTGAACATGACTTTGTCTTCTGCAACTTCTTAGAAATTGGATAAGTCAAATTTTACTGACTGGTAATGGGTTAAGGCAAAGAAAACTAGAAATCTATCACTTTTTAAAAGGTAATAAAATACCCCCACCACTACATTTGTTCGGACAAGCATTTTTGTTGACAAAGGGCAATACCTCAGAAATATGATCAGCAGAGTAATAAGTTCATATCTCCACATTGAGGTCTATCCACCTATGAAGTTTCATGATTCTATCTTTAAGGGGGAATGCTCCAGTTTCCTAAATTTTTTCCCAATAATAGAATTTATTCATATTTTGTATGTTGAAGTTACATGTTATTACCAATAGAAAAATAAAATAAAAAAGGGTGGTCAGCGATCTTGTTTGAATTTTATTGGCATTCGTATCACATAACCCTACATCGAAAAAATGCACAATTTCTTGCACCTGTCCAAGGTCACTAAAATGCTAATAAAAAGCTGTATATTCATCGTTTAGTACCGAAAACGGATTTAAAGTAACGTCTTACATTTATTACGAACAGAAAACCCAAAATATGTGCTATTATAAATGCATAAATGTATAAAACAGCATGCTCACGTGTTCGGTTAGATCAATGAAGCTGGCATGTTTTATGTCAAAATTTGCATATTTTTGGAAATATTTCAAGTTCTACATAATAGAATTTGATAAAACTCCCTCATTGTATTAAGCAATATGTCCTGATAATAATTCAAAAAGAAAATGTATAGGTCAGCGCACTTATTAGTGAATTACGGCAATTTTTATCAGCTACACATGAATAAAATGACGCAAAACAGTGGTAACTGCATACACACTTACGGCTGTCTTGCTCTAAATATTCGATTTCCATCTTGAGAAAATCAGTTTCGCTTAATAAATACACTTTTACCGTCGAAAATGGTAAATTGTAATGATGTGTTATATTATTGAAAACCTGGTAGCGAAACCTATTGGTACGAAACATTTAAATTACTACAGTAAAGTCCGAGTGTTCCGAAAAACTGGAGCATTCCCCCTTAATTCTTTTCAAATTATGCTCCGGACTAGGTAATTACACAGATGGATGGCCAGAGACAGAAGGACAGACAGGCTGAATCCAGTATACTCCTCCCCCCCCCCCCCCAAATAAAAAAAGCATTCATTTTGCAGGGGTTTAACAACTTGGAAAAGGAGAAAATTCTGGTTATACCATCAATTGCCTCCATCTATCAAATTTGTTCTTGCTTTAATCATTTAAAATTTTAAGTATTATTCAATTCAGTATTATTCAAACAAAATTATCTTCACTGATAACCCGATTTCAATACAGACATAATTACATATACAATTAAGGTTGATGTAGTACACCAAAATTAACCTTGGATAGCTGTATTTTGGTCGACAAAGTCTTTTACTTGACAAAAATTGCTAAACATTGCTAATCAGCAATTTCTTCTTTTGGATCAATGTTTTCTGTGCTATAAAATACACAAATTCTATACCGTTCAGTGCCATTATTGCTGTCTGCACCAGCCTTTCAAATGGAGCATCTGTAATGTTTGCAAAGGCTTCAGTAATATACTCAGCAAAAGAGCTAACGCATCACTTTTTAAAATTGCATAACTTCTTTATTGTCAAAGATTTAGATTTATAATTTGGCAAATGTTTATCCCACAAGTTTTTGCACTCATTCATAAAACTATTTCTAAGTTTTCTTTCTTATGTGACCGTGTCATACGAAAGGGGGCCAAAACAGTTTTTCGGCTCGTGTAACTTGTGATCTTTTTCAATCATTTTTGTTTGAATTGATTTTGAAAGCTGGTTTATTGCGAAATTAAAGTCTGAAAAAAATAATTTTCTATCTAACATAACAAGGGCTGTTCCGGGACAACGTAGCTCGCATAGACGCACCTTTTTGAAAGAAAATGTCAATTTTTCAAGGTCAAGGTCAAAAGGTCAAATTTTAAAGTGTCAGGTGAAAGGTCTTGCTAGGGCCTGTCTATGTGTGAAATATCAAGACTGCATCTTATACAGTTCATAAGATATAGACCGATACGTTTTTGTCTACGTAACCTACGTCGCCGTCGACGCCATCAATGATACCTAAGGCACTAGTGATGTAAAAATGCCTCTGTGGGAATACATTAAGCGCCCATAAAAAAGTTAAAGCCGTCCGTTTCTTTTTTGAAGGGTAACTTTTGTAAACAGAAACTCTTTCAGCCTATACAAAAGGTTTGAAAGTTATGCGTGAATTTTCCATTTTAATCAAATTTCAGACTTTATGAATTTTTGAATTAAGGGTGTCGTCATTAAAAATTCAATATTTTACAAGATACGGTAACATTTACTATGAAATTTCATAGATCTCTTATCAAATGGTGGTAGTCAGCATGTGCAAATTTTGAAGGTTTTCTGTATATTCGTTAAAAGAATATTAACAAAGATCTGAGTGATGCGTTAGCAGTTTTGCCGAGTATATATTAACAATTTAGTATATAAAGTAACCAAATATGATCTTTATAATGTATAGGTCAAATTGGTCCAGACATTTTCCCAAGAAGAGTCTGACCGAGCCTACCAACAATTAACCCTTACCCATACAAGACCTGGTTTTGACGTCCCTAACAGAAAATACTTGGGAAAACATTGAGACAAAGGAAGAAACTGCTGATAACCAGCAGTTTCTTCTTTTGCCTCAACATTTTCTGGGCTATATTGTATACAAGTACTATCTTAATTTACATCAACTTTGATGTCTATAGCAGCTTTTGAATAGAAAGTTATTCTCTCTATCAAAATCCTTAAATGGTATCTAGTCTAAAATTTTGTCTTTTTGGAAAATAGATATAACGCTTACTTTTCCAGAAACGTACTGTCAGACTTAGTATTCTAATAATGCCCAAGGAGTATTTTTTTTTTTTGTTTTTTTGTTTTGGTTTTTTTTTTTTCAAATCAATTTACAGGCACAAGATTATGTAAGTAAAATTTGACAAAGTGAAAGTATTGTTCTGAAGACTGCAATATTCCAATTTTCTTGGAAAGATATTTTGTTGACTGGAAATGTCTCTTTCTTGCTCTAACAAATTGTCGCTTTTCTTCACAAACCTCGTAACTGAAGCTTGTTAAAAGCTGCAGTTACAAGGTTTTCCAAGAAAAGTAGCAAAGTTATTTCTGTTTATGACTAACACACTTTTTTTCCAAAACAGGGGATAGCCGTTAAATAAAATAATTGCAGTATTACTAAAACACTTCAGATGAAAAACCATACTGCTGCTTTTGAACGAAAACCTCGTAACTGCAGCTTAAAACTAGCTGCAGTTATGAGGTTTTCGTTGAAAAGCGTCGATACATGTATTGTGAAATGACATTACCAACTCTCAAGAAGAGCATTGTGCTGAACATGGCCAAGGACACAGAGCAGAAAACTCCTCCGATTGTCCCCAGTGTACGACGGGAATCATACCCGTCCGTCTGTATGGGTAGCGTCCCATGTGTCGTTGTTGCCCTCTGACTGGGGAGTCGCCACTGTAAGGGCGAGTGAACGAGTGGCGCAGTGTCATCGTCATAAGTATCATTTATGTGTCCCGTAGAAACTTTACCGTTGGAATAGGACACAGTTAAAAAATCTTTAGACATTGTTCAAGAGTTTTTTTTTATTCTATGTCATTGAGAAAAATCTAACTTTATTGATGCTTTAGCTAAATGATAAGGTTTAAAGTCCATGCCAATTATCATTTAATAATTCATTCCATAATATAGCCATATATTAAGAGTTTCAATAGCATCCAATTACAAAGACTATCTAATATGTTGATAATTGTTTCATGAAGATGAGAAAAAGATCTCATACATTGGGAAAAATTATTGTTGTTATGAAATTAGAATGAAAACGCATACCTTAATGGGATAAAATGAAAAATATCTGAGGGTCGAAAGATTGGAAAAGTTCAGGGAATGTCCTTAATGTCAACTTTAAATATTTTTTCTGATGAAACAGAAAACAAAAGTATATTTTTTTGCATATACATTTCCGGACTTAAACCTCAATCCATTGTTACATAAAGGAACGATGCAATCATATACAATTACAATAACCCTCTCCAAAACAGTAAATGGTTAGGCAGTTTCAACTTGAAAGCTGCAAAAGACAGCAAAATTGATGTTGGTAAAGATAAGATAGTTGTACAAACTTAGTACAACATACCGCAGAAAATATTGAGGAAATCGGAGAATGTTAATGCTAGAACTTTATCAGTATTTCTTATTTCACTTCAATTTTATCCTAAAATTGTTCTATGTAGAATGTTAAAACCAGGGTTTACTGGGTTTTTTTGGAAATTGATTGATTGGCAGGGGATTTAAACACCTATTTCAACTGCAAAAGTTATAACTTATCTTGCAGCTGGAGCACCTAACCATGGATTATTGTGGTTTCTCTAAACAGTGCCACAACATTTTTCATGAGTCTACAACTGCTCGCCTACATAGGTTTATGATTATATGACCGTTGCTGGGCAACATAATGTCAGATAGGATGTTTGCCGCAATCAATTGGGATCAAACCCAAGACCTCTCATGTAAAAGTCTGATGCCCTACGAAAGGTGTTTAGTATATGGCTACAGCCTTATTTAAAAAGTTAATTTTTTGTTTTTTTGTTTTGGTTTTTTTTTTTCAAATCAATTTACAGGCACAAGATTATGTAAGTAAAATTTGACAAAGTGAAAGTATTGTTCTGAAGACTGCAATATTCCAATTTTCTTGGAAAGATATTTTGTTGACTGGAAATGTCTCTTTCTTGCTCTAACAAATTGTCGCTTTTCTTCACAAACCTCGTAACTGAAGCTTGTTAAAAGCTGCAGTTACAAGGTTTTCCAAGAAAAGTAGCAAAGTTATTTCTGTTTATGACTAACACACTTTTTTTCCAAAACAGGGGATAGCCGTTAAATAAAATAATTGCAGTATTACTAAAACACTTCAGATGAAAAACCATACTGCTGCTTTTGAACGAAAACCTCGTAACTGCAGCTTAAAACTAGCTGCAGTTATGAGGTTTTCGTTGAAAAGCGTCGATACATGTATTGTGAAATGACATTACCAACTCTCAAGAAGAGCATTGTGCTGAACATGGCCAAGGACACAGAGCAGAAAACTCCTCCGATTGTCCCCAGTGTACGACGGGAATCATACCCGTCCGTCTGTATGGGTAGCGTCCCATGTGTCGTTGTTGCCCTCTGACTGGGGAGTCGCCACTGTAAGGGCGAGTGAACGAGTGGCGCAGTGTCATCGTCATAAGTATCATTTATGTGTCCCGTAGAAACTTTACCGTTGGAATAGGACACAGTTAAAAAATCTTTAGACATTGTTCAAGAGTTTTTTTTTATTCTATGTCATTGAGAAAAATCTAACTTTATTGATGCTTTAGCTAAATGATAAGGTTTAAAGTCCATGCCAATTATCATTTAATAATTCATTCCATAATATAGCCATATATTAAGAGTTTCAATAGCATCCAATTACAAAGACTATCTAATATGTTGATAATTGTTTCATGAAGATGAGAAAAAGATCTCATACATTGGGAAAAATTATTGTTGTTATGAAATTAGAATGAAAACGCATACCTTAATGGGATAAAATGAAAAATATCTGAGGGTCGAAAGATTGGAAAAGTTCAGGGAATGTCCTTAATGTCAACTTTAAATATTTTTTCTGATGAAACAGAAAACAAAAGTATATTTTTTTGCATATACATTTCCGGACTTAAACCTCAATCCATTGTTACATAAAGGAACGATGCAATCATATACAATTACAATAACCCTCTCCAAAACAGTAAATGGTTAGGCAGTTTCAACTTGAAAGCTGCAAAAGACAGCAAAATTGATGTTGGTAAAGATAAGATAGTTGTACAAACTTAGTACAACATACCGCAGAAAATATTGAGGAAATCGGAGAATGTTAATGCTAGAACTTTATCAGTATTTCTTATTTCACTTCAATTTTATCCTAAAATTGTTCTATGTAGAATGTTAAAACCAGGGTTTACTGGGTTTTTTTTGGAAATTGATTGATTGGCAGGGGATTTAAACACCTATTTCAACTGCAAAAGTTATAACTTATCTTGCAGCTGGAGCACCTAACCATGGATTATTGTGGTTTCTCTAAACAGTGCCACAACATTTTTCATGAGTCTACAACTGCTCGCCTACATAGGTTTATGATTATATGACCGTTGCTGGGCAACATAATGTCAGATAGGATGTTTGCCGCAATCAATTGGGATCAAACCCAAGACCTCTCATGTAAAAGTCTGATGCCCTACGAAAGGTGTTTAGTATATGGCTACAGCCTTATTTAAAAAGTTAAATCATTTTGATTAATTAGCTTTGATAATAAGTCCCATTATTGTAAATTTGTGTTTCATTTTAACCCTTTCGTTTGCAAGCACGCTTTCAAGCGCGGTTCAGGAACGCCTATACTGTTTAGGGGGGTATGGGCTTTTAAAAGCAATTTTTACACTATTAAAGTTATTATGACACCGGAAATATTGCGCGAAAGTGTTATGTTCTTGTGAAATGTGAAGAAAAACACAGTTTTTGGGTTTGTATGAGCTGTTACGATGGTCAGGAGGGTTCAATATTCTGCAGAAGAGGTCCGGCGAATCACCATGTCAGTGCCAGACGATGATGATAGCGATTACCTTGATTTTTAGGTGGTAAAAAGGTGATTTGAACATTAGAAATGTTTCGAAGACTTCGAATAGTGACTCCGATAGTGATTCCAATAACCCTAAACCAAATCCAGTCCCAAATGGTAGGGGTGGGGGTGGTCGGGGGTCGTGGCAGGGGGCCTGACAGGGGTCATGGGGCTAGAGGTCAAGATTTTGATGAGATGCAAATTTTCTATCAGTTACTTATCATATTGTTGAAGGAAATTAAATAACCTTTCCAATGATATATAGGTTTATGGGTATTCTGCTAGCAAAATCTATTTATTAAGCATGTGTATACACGAAGTGCTTGGAAATAGGGAAAAAGTCATTTCTGGGAAATAATTCTGCAAACGAAAGGGTTAAGACACTTTCCCAAACAGCAAACATTTACGGTGGTCCAACTTAAAAGCTGCCGTAACAGATAACAAAATTGATGTTAATAAAGATATAATTTGTGCATAATATAGCCTGGAAATATAGTGGCAAAAGGCAAAAGCTGAAAATGCTGATCATCAGCATTTTCTTCTGGAAAATATTATGACAAACACAATATTTTCCAAGGCCTATAATATTTGGTCTATTTGGGACATCAAAACCATGTCTTGTTTGGAAAATGGTTAATTATTTATGCATTTTTAATGAAACAAGATGTACTGTAACTTTATGCATGCTATTGAAACAGATTTATATGGCTATCAATGAAAAAAAAATAATTTGAAACAAAAATCAATTAAATCAATCAATATCCGAACTAATTATTAATCCACTCCATAAATCATCAAATGCAATAACAACATCCTACTAAAGATGCATCTTGCTATCTTAACAATCTATCTTTATCCTGATTTAACCTTTTCCCAAACAACGAAATATTAGGGTAGTCCAAATTCAAAAGTGTTGCAGAAGACAATTTCAATTGAATGAAATTATACATTTTTTGGCCTATAGCATAGAAAACATTGTGGAAAATAAAGAAATTGCTTGTCACAAGCAATTTCTTTATTTTCCACTATATTTTCCCAAGCCTTTCCTTGTGATGGCGTAAAAAGGCGTCTACGTGTGGTAATGGGTTAACCCTTTCCAAAATGACAACAATTTAGACAAACTGTTGGGTCCACTTTTAAAATAATGCTGCATGGTTTACAAATACTGTGTTGTGAATACTTGAAAATGTACATGTCATTCTTTGTCAGAAATTATTGAAAGAAAAACAACAATTCGAGATCAAGTTTTTCTAATTTTGCTTCAATCTTTTCCTGAAGTTTCTGGAGGTGGTGGCTTATCATTTTTTCGGGAAAGGGTTGATAAATTTCCCCATTTATAATATCTTCATCCTTATACATATAGATTGTAAATACTTACATGTCAATATATCAAATGGACCCAGGCTAATCAGTTGTCAATACAAACGGTGAAAAATAAGCACAGCAGTAATCATATGAATTGGTAAACCTATAAGAAGGGAACATCTATCAAAGGTGGGGCCGGACACCCCCGCCCCCCCCCCCCCCTCGAATTTGAAATCAAACCTATCAAAGTTAATTTTGGGAATCTTTCTTAGGCCAATACACAATTCCTGGCAAATATGGGCCACCCTCTAGCAAAGATGTCTGAATCCATGCATGTAGATCATTTCTATCAAGCAAATATCAAGTTCATTTTACACCTTCTAATTAAGGTCAGAATCTATTTGATCTAACAGGATTTTGAATCTCTAGAAATTGTTCTTGAAATCTGGCTCTGTAATACCTGGGCTATGATTCCTTTCTTTCTGGCCCCTGATAATGCAGTGGATGACACAATTGCAATTGTTCAAAGACTCTGATAATACTGTAAAACTTTGCCATTTTCAAACAATTCTTTTCTGCATGTATAGATCTAAACTAGTTTTATACTTTTCTTATGGGACCAAAGCAATATATAACATGGAAATATAAAGAAACTATTGAATACAACCTAATCCGAGTCTTCTCTGATGTAAATACGCTCTTTGATATTTTAATTTTTCGCTCAAAATATCAAAGAGCGTATTTACATCAGAGAAGACTCGGATTAAATACAACCTTACTTGATACACAGAAAACTGAAACAATGATTGACTGATCAATTGATTGGTTGATTGATTGAAGTTTCACACTATTTTCCAAATGATATGGTCAAATCACAGAGGCTAAAGCATAGTCACCTAACCATCGATTCCTGTCATTTCTCTTATCAGTAGCATGACATCTTCCTCAACAAGCCTCCAGCTGCTCGCCCACAAATTAACTATTGGTGGGGGACAAACTGAAACAATGACCCTGTTGGAAATATACAACGTAACGTCAGGTTACGTTAACGCGCGTCCGCCTTTTGTCACGTAACGTTCACGCGCATTCGTATGACGTATGTTTTGTAACGGTTATTATTCAGTAGCATTATAGACGTAGAATAGAGAAGTTGGTTGTTATCATCATCCCCACATTTTTGGTGCCGTGATGAAAAACGAAGAAATCATGCAATTACAGAAGCTACTCACTATACGCGAGGGTCACCGGCGAGTGATACAAATGCATATGGAGAAATTCAACGAGGAATTGACAGTTCAAGAAGGTAAACGACTCATACAAATTTTAGCGGAGAAGTTAGATGTTATTAAAACGTTGAACGAGAAAATTGTCAATCATCCAGATACAGAAGATATCGTTGAAGAGCTAGTACAGTCCGAAGAAAATACGATCAACATAGAACTACAGCTCACCAAAATGTCGAGTAGAATTCAGGAGAGAAAGAGGTGAGCAATCTACATACGAGAATCAGAACCATAATCAAAGAAGAGAAGAAAGTATGCACACCATTACAGAGAATTCATCGCAAGTAAGTGCGCATATACAATCAAACTGTCACAAACTTCCAAAACTTACGATGCCTTCATTCAACGGAGATGTCACCCAGTGGCAAACGTTCTGGGACAATTACGAGTCGTCTATTCATAACAACACGTCCCTGTCTGATGTACAAAAATTCAGCTACTTCCGTTCCTTACTGACTGACTCGGCTGCTTCCTGCATTTCCGGCCTACCCCTGACGAATACCAACTACAGTAAAGCAGTCAATTTATTACAAGATCGTTTCGGACAAAGTCATAAAATCATCAATTCCTACATGCAGTCATTACTGGGTCTTCAAAAACCACGCAACGATTATGAAAGCCTACAGACCTTCAACGACCAGTTATTAACGTACGTCCGAGGTCTTGAATCACTTGGTCAACACCCCGAGTCATATGGTGACCTTCTTGTACCCGTTATCACCGAGAAACTACCCGCAGAGATTAGGAAAAACATAATACGAGAAAATGGTAACAGACAAATCAAGCTGGACCATCTGATCGCTGCGATACATAAAGAAGTTGAAGTCTTGGGAGCGGGACAAAAAATATGTCAGTATTCGCACCCACCCACGGCAATGTTTCATATTAACACGGAGAGAAAGATTAAACAAACCACAGACAGAACAAATCCAAGAAGAACAGAAAAAGAGTTAATAAAGTACTATCGTGTCATTATTGTGAAGAACATCATAGAGCAAATGACTGTACAAACATAAAAACGAGAAGTGAGAAAATGGAATTGATGAAGAAAAAGAGACTGTGTTATAATTGTCTGTCTAGTAAACACAAAGTGTCCGTATGTCTGTCTAAAGCCAGATGTCGAAACTGTGGAAGGAAACATCACACTTCAATATGTGATAACCGATCAGGAACAAATGTACTTTCATACTCTAGAGACTTCACGCCGAAAAATACAGCCACAAAGCATTTCCACTCACCAGAAACTGGACGTCAAAATGTTCTCCAGAGAACTGGCGTAGCACAGACGGGGTATTCAGAGTCGAATTCGGAAACAATCATACCCAAACATAGCGAGAAGACAAAATCAGAGAGTGTCAACAACACATTAGTTTTCTCAACAAATCGAGGCGGGAGATCTGACGATATACATAACTTCGAGGCTGAGATGCAACAAACTACTTCCAGACAAAGATGGCCTGACCCCTGCTGTTCGTATACGTATCAGAACTGTTCCTGCTAAAACAATACAGATAAATCAGCTTGTCGGACTATTAAGTTAGAAGTGTAGTACAAAGATTTAATTCGTATCTAACTAATCTTATCAATCAAATTGCTTCTAAAAGTGTTAACATTATTTCGGTAAATCAAGTATGTTATTATTTCCATAATTGCATTGAAGAATTGTTACATTATTTCACATTTCGAGGGCCGGAGTATGTTAGAAATATACAACGTAATGTCAGGTTACGTTAACGCGCGTCCGCCTTTTGTCACGTAACGTTCACGCGCATTCGTATGACATATGTTTTGTAACGGTTATTATTCAGTAGCATTATAGACGTAGAATAGAGAAGTTGGTTGTTATCATCATCCCCACACACCCCATAAGTTCCTAGAAGCAGAAAGTGTCAGGAGCTAGATTTCATTTATATAAATTCTAAAATAAGACATGAAACATTGGAAGAGAAGTTAAATGCTGATAACCAGCATTTTCTATCTTCTTTTAATATTTTTAACAGCTTAATACCATTTGGGGTCGATCAGACTAGTTGCTACTAAGGAAAGGGTTAACCTTGACTGTTTAAGAATCTTATGATATCAATTTCTGATTACAAATGGCTAGGGCTTAATTAAGATAATGTACTTAGTTGATTTGCTAACTCTTTCCAAAATTTTAAATTTCTGATTGCTTGAAATCGCCTCATGACATAGAGGATAATCGTTTGTTTCAGTGTAAGATCGATTCATATTTCATCGAGTGAACAACAAAAGCTTTATTTTCATGAGTGGCGAAGCTTTCGTTGTTCACGAAATGAAATATCAATCGATCTTACATGAAAAACAAATGATCATTCTATTTCTTTAATGCAAAAAATACACAAAATGCAAAAAATTATGACAAGATTTTCTTAAAGCGTGTCATTTTGCATGTGACTGCTATGCAACATGTATGATGACATCACTTATTTGGCCCGGCTTGTATAACGTCAGATAGGGTGAAATGAACGAAAGCGGGGCACAAGTTTTTGATAATTTCACTGGATATGCGGTGTGTTATCAAAATGATAATCTACCGTTATTTCCCGATAATCCACCGAAAAGCATTAAAGAAAGTGAAACATCTTTGAATTTGGACCAGTCTAGAATTCTGATGTCTGGTAATGGATTAACAATCGATGAAAACATGGAGACAAAAGGATATTTTTTTCTTTTCTGTGAATTTTTTCAGAAACCTTTCCAATAGAGGATATCAAAACCAGGGTTGATTTGTAAACCACTTGAGAGCTACATTCATTGTGACTCAGGCATATATACTGAGAGGCAAAAGAAAGTATACACTTTTCTTTTGTCAATATCTCTCCTAATTTTCATCATATCGACTCGAAATTTTGTATAATTTATTTCTAAGCATAGACCAATAATTCAGTGTTGATAAATTTCAACTGAAATTGCTTGACTATCCTTAACCCATTACCAAACGACAAAATTTGGACTTGTCCAAATTCACAGATGCTGCAGACGACAATATGAATTGAATGAAATTTCACGTTCTTTGATCTTTCTGTGTAGAAAAAAAATGTCGGAAATGAAGAAATTGCTTGTTACAAGCAATTTCTTCATTTTCCACAATGTTTTTCAAAGCCATTATATTGTAGGGAGTCAAAAAGAGTCATTGTGTGGTAATGGGTTAATCTTGCTACATGCTGATTTTGCAAACTTTGCATGTGCGACTTATTGGAGCATCAGATTTTGCTATTAATCTGTATTTGATTTCTTTATTCCTTATTACAACAAATCACAAGCTTAAATTTTCTGAAACATTATTACACAATTTTTGGTGGCTGGTATAAATCGATCAACATTACACTTTTTTGCATTAGGGCCCATTTTTCTATGATGCAGCATAATATGAAAGAAACGTGGCCCTTGAAACACTTAGACAGGTGACTATGAACATTCTGTGCAAATTCAATCAAAATCTGTAAATAAGTTTAGAAGGTGTCATGTTAGATAACTTGTTTGCATCAAGCCCCCTTTTGCCATGACACATTGTAATATGGAAAAGCACTAACAATTTACGCATGATACTAGGTGACTAGGCACTTTCTGTGAAAATTCTATCCAAGTCCCTTCATAAATGTAGCAGTTGTGTGAACGTGAATGATTGCATTAATTAATTGATTAAGTCCCCTTTTTCGATGGCGCTATGAGATATGAAAAGGCCTTTGCAGCGGAGGGAAGGACATACAGACGGATAGACAGAGAAGGTAACATCAATAAACGACCACCTTCGGTGGAGTTAAAAAATCGTACATAGTCTATAAATCATTATATATATCAGAAAACGTGGAGAACTAGAGTGTATACTTATTTTTGCCTCTCAGTATATTTACACTTTCCAATATAAAAACAAAGTTTTAGAGTGGCCTAACTTGAAATTTGCTGAAGACGAAACACTAGATGCTCATAAAGATAGAGTTTTCGTATGATGCAGCACAGAATATTGTGTTAAAAGGAGAAAATATTGGTTAAAAGGAGAAAATACTGGTTATCAATGTTTTCTTCTTTTGCCTCAATGAACTATTTCCGTGTTAATAATATATTTGGAATTGGTTGGTTTTGATGTCCCTAATAAAAAAGACTTTGGAAAAAATTGAGACAAAAGAAGAAACTGCTGATAACCAGCAGTTTCTCTTTTTGTCTCAATATTTTCTATGCCGTATTTTACACAAATATTATCTTTAATAACTTCCAATTCGTCATTTGTGGCAGTTTTTGAAGCGGATCACCCTAAAATTTTGTTGTTTGGGAAAGGGTTAATTAAAAGTTTTTTTTTTTTTTTTTCAGGAAAAAGCTCTTCACTCTTTTCAAAGCTGAAAGATTTTAAGAAATAGAGAACCATGAAATGTTTATGAAAGCAGATTTAAAATCTTCAGATTCCTTCATTTCCTACAATGTTAGCAGGAATTCTCTATAATCAAGGTCTCATCCAATTAGCAGCTTAAAATCCTATCAGTTTGGATCAGTCCAAAATTTTATTAATTTGGGAAAAGCTAAAAATATTTAAGTTAAAAGCCTCATTATCACTGGTGGTGAACTCGGACAAAGCGAGGAACATTTTTCATGAACACAAGGTACAGATACTTCATGTTTAAATGCGCGTTTAAAAACCAGTTTTACTAGTTTGAGCATGTACACAACGATTTGCACGTGTTTATCCGCCCAAAACAATATGGACGAATTGGAGAGACACTTAGAAGCTATTGTAATTTTTTTTATTTCATTTCTCTGACTGATTCTGAAGTTGGTATTACAATTCTTGGAGTAGAAGTTTTTTTCCGATGTGAAAATCGTAGTTAACGTTTTTTGAAGGGGACTTGTACGGTTTATTCATGACACCGTGAACATTTTCAATGGCTGTTCGAATTGCAATGACTTTTGTCCTAACAATAGAATGGGTTTTCGGTTAAATATGGATAAATCGTAGGTGTTGTTATAAAATCCCGTAACTACAGCTTCAATAAAGTTGAGTTTGTGACATTTTAGATTTACACCGACGAAGCATTAGTGTTTGTCCGAAAAAACGTCACTAGGTCTATACATGTATATAGTAGATAAAAATTATTCTTTTTCAAAGACGAATAAATGGTATACAATAATCATTTCCAAAACAATAGGCCTATCTGGTATTGCAGCCCCCAATTAGAAGGCTTTCAGTAATGACCACCATATAGAAAGTGCTTCGTTTGCCCGTCCGTCCGTTTTTCTACCCGTCCGCCAAGTTCTCTAGCTGACTGCTCTGGGTGTCAAAATACATTAATTTATTATGTTGATAGTTAAAATGTGTGTACTAAATAAGAAAATATGAAAGGAAAATATTAAGAAAAAAAGAGTCAAATTATTTTCAGTATAGATCTATTCTTCTTTTGATTCAATGTTTTTCCAAACCTTTCTAAATGGGGGAAACTGTTTCGGAAATACATAATGTATTTCATTGCTTCGTCTTTGAATATGGATCAATTTTATCAAGAAAGCAGTGATTAATTTCGGACTACGATGGCATTCCGTAAATGTAAATGTAAAACGTCGCAACTAGAGCTTGTTTGAAGCTGTAGTTACGACATTTTATACCAATACCAACGGTTTATAAAAACAGAACAGTAACCAAGTCTATTTTAGCACACAATTGATTGCCATAACCGATATCTCTTATTCATGTGTTCTTCCTATTGATGAGTGAAACATTTTAACCCTTTCCCAAACAATGATTTTGACGTAATCTGTCAACAATTATATTGGGGAAAATACAAAAGTCGGAATGCATAGCGACGAAAATTCTCTTGAAAACTGTCTGAAAGTTTTTTGGACTGTCATATTTACAAAGTCATTGTACATTAAGTATTAGTGTGGCCTTTCGAAGCAGAACTTAAAAAATATATAAACATAGGTATAAGAATTAAATATATAGAAATAGGAAAGTTCCACCGTCCTAAATTAAAGAAATCACCATGGAAACATGCCACATGCGTATGATAATATACACAAAAATATGCTAATTTCAATTTTGATTTTAGTTTGTATATCCTATTGGACATTGTATTGTTAAGAGGTTAAACTGAAAATTGAAAAAGTAGAAGTTGTATGACAATAAGCTATGCGTTCTTCAACGCCAATTACACAAAACGCGGGAACAACGTCGTATTGTTTGGCGGCGATGTTATAAAGTCATGAAAACAGATCATGAACGTAAACTTTTGTTTCAGGAGAAATGTAGTGAAACGTCTTTTTTAACATTTCATCTTCCAGAAATCTAAAATATTGAAACAAATGGATTTAATAATATTAGCACAAATATACTCCCCGTCATAAGAAAGTAGCCACCTGTCTAATGCAAATGGTCGCCAATTTTAGAATTATTCATAAATGTACCGAAATAAATACAAGATATTGAAGCATGGCAAGTAAATCGAAAACAGTCGAATTACCCCATTAATTAGACTGTTTCGATTTTCTTGCCATGCTACAATTTTGAGTCGATTCCAACACATCCAACGTCTACACGTGACGTCATTCCGACAAGACAACCATTATCGGGACTACTACCTGTGAAATTGACAGGCAAACGTTACAGATAGATTGCTTCCTGGGTTGAGTTCTATCAGCAGTAGAGGCTGATTAACGTATTAGACCATCCGTTTCAGACGTCTTGCGATACCCATAGTCTTGTTACGATGTTATTGACAACATTACCTTCAGTGGTTTAGACAGCATCTATTGTTTTCTAAGGACAATTGCATAGCATGTATTAATACCAACGGTGTTCACACTCGAAAATGTCTTGTAAACGCCAATCTTATCCTTATCCACTTTCAGTAATTGTTACGGTAATAACAAGTATAGTGATAAATTGACAATTATTGAAAGTAAAAGATTAAATGTGCATTTGTAAAATTTTATACATGTACCGCATGCAATCAAGGTGTTAATTAAAAAGGAAATGCGCACTGTTAACTTTTCCCGTTAGTATACTTTAGAATGCATGCCCGTAGAAAGCAATTCCATATGGGCCCTGTCTAGTCCAGTGTCTAATATTCGGGGGGGGGGGGGGGGGGGGGGACTAAATTAGATTTGCCATAAGTTTTAAATGTGAAATGATGAAAATTCGGCATTTTTGCCAACTATGAGGGGGGTGGCTCCAGAGTCCCCCTGTTCGTACGGACCTGGGATGTGTGAAGCAGTGGATCCTCCTTAGAATAAATGGTGATAATGGTAATGACAAATATTACAGTATAGATCTGGAAACGTTCATTTAGGCTTTTGCGACCAACATGGATCCAGATCGGACTTTGCATGTGCACTGTCTGATCAAGATCCATCTTGTTCTCATTTAATAGCTTATTCTCCACCTGTACCAAATTTAAGAAGGCATAACGAAAATCTTACCGGTGAAACTCCAAGGTAACGATAAAAATGATGATGATGATGATGATGATGATGATGATGATGATGATGATGATGATGATGATGATGATGATGATGATGATGATGATGATGATGATGATGATGATGATGATGATGATGATGCGATATTACCGAATAAATGTTTAAATGTGCCGTTAAGTCCAGTGCAATCGATTAATTTATCAAACATGTGTTCATAAAACACCGTAGCTGGAAAAGATAACATCGGAAACATGCTGTAACGTTGTCACGAAGAAACCGCACAATGATTTTCAATGACATGACACCGAAAACTGCCATTTACAGCCTTTATTTGTACATTTATATGTCTTTTTTGTATACTTGCGATGCAAATAGATAAACATAAACAGTGACATCGTACCATTTCGTTCGGGCGATTAAGATCAACCCACATGATCTCAATATGCGCTTTGTGCACTTGCAATCCGTTTATACCATTTGAAAATAATGATCGATAAAACTGATATTTTCGTGCGTATTATAAATCATATCTACATACCTTAGTAACTTCCATTTGAGTGCATCCTTTAAAAAAAGACGGAAAAAGAAGTAAAACAAAATGCCACGTGTATTGTTTACAAAAATCCGTATGTGCAATGAAGTATCTGTACCTTGTGTTCATGAAAAATGTTCCTCGCTTTGTCCGAGTTCACCACCAGTGATTATATAGATTTGTGTTCACTCATGTGAGGAAACATGGGATGTTGAGTCATCATTCAACCTGTTAACCCTTTCATGAACATCTATATATTTCTAATTGATTGAATAGTGCTTTACCCTTTCCCTGCTCTTTTAAAACCGCACAAACTTTAATAGTACACATGTACTAAACATGTACAAAACGATTTCAAAATGATAATAAATTATGACCTCTGCTCAAAGGGTACCTTTTCCCAAACAAGAGCTGCTTTTGACATCCTTTATAGTCACATCTAGGGAAAACACTGAGGCAAAACAAGAAAATGCTGGTAGTTAGGATTTTCTCCTATTTCTCCTTTTGCCTCAATATTTTCTCTGCTGAGTGCTCTATTAATCATACACAATTTTGTTGTCTGTATCAGCTTTCAAATTGGACCATCTGGTCTGGGAAAGGGTTTAAAACCTTTCAAAAGCATGGGACTGATTGGATTGGGCTTATCATCATTTTAACCCTTAACCCATTACCAAACACCAAAATTTTTTACTTGTCCCAATTCAAAGATGCTGCAGACGATAATATGAATTGAATGAAATTTCACATTCTTTGATCTTTCTGGGTAGAAAAAATTGTGGAAAATGAAGGAATTTTCTGCACTGAAAGTCCACCTTTTCTACCTACACATCCCTTTGGTACTAGTCTGCACTCTACATCAGCCTTCAAATTCGAACAGTCCAAAATTTTTGCCATTTGGGACTGGGTTAAATAGTATTTCATTTCTATATATATATATATTCATTTTCTTTCCCAATCCCTCCTTTTCTTTATTAATTATTAATACTCCCCCTGAACCCCTCTCTGTCTTTCTCTCTCTTGTTCATCTGTCTGTAACAACTATATATATTTTCTTTTTTATCTAATGTTTTCAAAATAAGAGTAAATCCTAAATCTTCTGAAATGGTTTTTTGTTTGTTATTTTTTTTTTTTTTTTTTTTTTTTTTTTTTTTTTGAAAGGCTATTAAAAAGGTTGATCCCTTCCCAAAGAAAACTTAGTTTTGATGTCTCTAATAGGAAATGCTTTGATTGGCTTTGTAAAGATTGGGAGAAAAGATATTTCTGATTTGCAGATATGACTAAAGCTAATCTTTGCTGTATAACATGTTCCCACATAATGAAGCTTTTTGAAGTCCCACAAGATACAGGCTTAGAAAAGCATTGTAGTAAAATGAATAAAATTGCTTGTGACAAGCAATTTCATTATTTCCTACATCGGAATAAAAAAATCCTTTCCCTTGAAGTTTACATCTGTAACATCTTTGAAATTGGACAATTGTATAATTTTGATGTTTGGTAGGGGAGATTCGGGATTTCTCGGACATGTGGGTAATCTCGGACAGCCAGACGTTTGTCTTTATAAATAAAGAGTCTTTATTAAATATTTCCCAAAATCAGCTGTATTTAAAGGTATAACGCGTCATCAATCGAATGCGCCTGAATAGATGACACCACGTGACATGTATCGTGACGTGTGGGGGAGTTTACTCATTTCTGTGACGTAGTGTCCGACTTTACCCGGCGTAAAATCGTATTTAGCTATTTTAAACTCGGACACTTATGTTTTCTCCATGTTTTCTCCGATTTTCATGCGCGAATTAGCAACATAAATGATGTCGACTGCAACAGCTTTCAAATTGGAGCAGTGTGCAAAACTTTACCCTTTTGGAATGTGTTAAAACAACTGGTGCGTCCGATATTGCCGGGTGCATGTCCGAGTTTACCTTACTCTGATAGTATACTTTATTTCGTAAAATTATCTGCCTTGCCTTTATTTTAACTGTTTTAGCCAATGAAATTAGTGTAGAATTGGAATACTTTATTGTTTTCGTTGTTGATTCAGAAGCTTGTCTGTCCGAGAGAGTGAGATATCTATGGTGTCCTGACAGAGACTACGTTTTGTGTCCGAGTTATACCGAATCTCCCCTAATGGGTTAACATAAATATTCTTGGTCCTCATATTTCATATCAACCCTTCTGGATTAAATCCAGGTCAATTGCACTTGAGGCATAATGAGGGCTATTGACATAGATATAGGTGTCCCTCAATCAGATCAAATCAATTGAAGTGATTACCCAAATCATCAAAAATTGCAATTATGTCTTCGCCTTTAACACCACTTCCTCGACAACACTACAACCCCCCCCCCCCCCTTACCCCGGGATAAACTAAGAATATTCATTGGGTCAAATTTGCATGATCAGTGGTTTGACATGCCTTCCTAAATTGAATATTCAACAATAAAGTATCTACTGAAACTATAGCACACGTCATCACGCATGAAACAACACAAAATAACACAGAAAATCACTATTTTCTACGAGTTTTCGCCTCCTTTCAGTTTTGTTTACACCGGATACCGATGATTCGGCCACTCTCTGTCTTTTTCGTCAGTTCCATGAAAGTACTCGCGATACCCAGTCTCGCTTCTAAATTTCTGCGTCGCTTGAAATCTCGCAGGATTCTTTATCAGCTTAATCCATTACCACACAATGACTCTTTTTGACTCCCTAAAAGATAATGGCTTTGAAAAACATTGTGGAAAATGAAGAAATTGCTTATGACAAGCAATTTCTTTATTTCCCACATTTTTTTCTACCCAGAAAGATCAAAGAATGCGAAATTTCATCCAATTCATATTGTTGTCTGTAGCATCTTTGAATTTGGATAAGTCCAAAATTTTGTCGTTTGGTAATGGGTTTACACTTTCACAATAAATAAAAAAATAGTCTATTCTACTTTGGTAGATGCTGCAGACAACAAATGGGTGCTAATGAAAAAGAATTTTTTAGTCAGAAAAATATTTAGGCAAATGGAGATTTCAAACGCTGTTTATCAGCATTTTCTTCTTTTGTTTAAATGTTTGAAACAGAAGAGTTTTTTATTTGGGACGTAAAACCAGGACGTGTTTTGAAAAGGGCTAATAATTTATATAGAAATAGGCATATTATTAACCCCTCTCTGTTGCCTGAATATATCATTTTCATGCAGAAATTCAGCCAAAAGTAGGTAGTCCTATTCAGGGCCTATAGGAAAACGACCCCCCCCCCCCCTATTTGGGAAAACGACCCCTCACAGAAATCCTGGATCGCTGGGCATATATAGATTTCTAAGATTTCAAATAGGCCTAGGCCTACCAGTTGGCGATGAAGAATGAAATAATCAATCCGCGCCTGTAGCATATAAGGCGCTAGCTGCGATATCGTAGCCACAAACTTGATGATGGGTAGGCTATTGGTTTAGAAACCCAGATCAAAATTCAAAAAGGTTTTGGTTACATTATTGCAACTAATAAGGCGCGGACCCAGGGATGGAGCCCGGGGACCCGAAACCCACTCTCGTATTTGTATAAACGAGTTAAGTGTATCAAATACGAGAAATACCTGTCCCATGGACCTAAGAAGCTATTATATGTTTGTACAATTATATTGATGAATCGTCTTTAACATAATGTCATAGGGGTGGTCAATTAGAAATAATAACAAAACCCCATATATCTGATGAAATATGTGAGAGTAATGTCTCGATAAGTCGGAAAATGGGTAAAAAACAGCTGTCCCACCTCGGGGGTGGTCCAGTTCATCACTTTTGTACGGAGAGTACATATATAATACATATACAGTATACCTAGTATCCCAACCAGTAGCTTTTCCAAATTGTTTTAGTGGTGAAATAAAGAAATTTAAGATAAATGCATTTTTCTGCAAACAATTATGCATATGTCCCATGGTCTGGTGTGACTTACGTTATTTAGTTTTACACACATCCTAAAACGAAACCACGTTTTGAATACATGATATTAAATATCATTTATAAATAGTCAACAGCATATGCAAACACATTGTATTACTCTTGAAAGTAGCAGTAGATTATAGTAAGTCACACTTTGCAATGAAGGAAGCTACCCCGTTCAAGGAGCAGTAAATGTGAATTACGTTAATGCTTTTTAAAATTTCACACAATCAACGCTTAAGTTAAATACAAAGTTAGGCATGTACCTACACATGTGTAGATTACATAAACCAAGAAGAACATCTCTCTTCAGAATTATTACCTGTGGAATTTTATTGTATGTTCAAAATTGTGAATTACGTGTCTGTGAATTACGTTACGTCATTTTTCGTTCCATAAAATATTTTATTCATTAAATGTCGCAAAATTAGAAACACTCAAGTCATGTTTTAAATATTTATTAAATTCAAGAAGTCAATTGATAGTAAAACCGAAATATGTCAATGTGAAAAATCTAAGACCGAAACTATAGTGGGACATTTTTCGTTCGTAATTGTGCCACTTAACTCGTTTTAGCTGAATTAAAGCTTATCAAATTGATTTTTAACATATTCCCACACATTGGCTGTTTCTGACTTCCCCAAAGATATGCATACAGGATTTGGGAAAATGAGGAAAATGAAGAAATTGCTTGTCACAAGCAATTTCTTCATTTCCCACAATGTTTCCTACAAACAAAGACCAAAATATGTAATATTTAAAACACTTGAAGTTGTCGCTTGCAGCATCTTTGAATTTCGACAAGTCTAAAATTTGGCTGTGTAGTAATTCAGTTCAGTTCAATCATTAGAGTAGCCCCCCTCCTTAGTTTGAGTCTTCTCTGATACAAATTTCGCTCTTTGACATCGGACGTCGCTCAAATGGAGCGACGTCCGATATATTCAAGATCGAAATTTGCATCAGAGAAGACTCGAATTACCCCCCCCCCCCCCCATCTGGAAAACACTTAATATATCTAGGAAAAATATATCGATCCGCACATGCAGGCCTTTGACAGGAAATCGTGTCGTTGAAATTCTTCTGATAAGATTGGCAGTCAGCAATGCTTGGATGTTTTGTCAGCAAATCTTAACCAATTACCGAACAATGATGCTATTTTGCGCCCTTCAATAAAAAAAAAAACATTGGGAAATATTTTGGAAAATGAAGAAATTGCTTGTGACAAGCACTTTTTTTTCATTTTCCACAATGTTTTTCACAAGAAAAGATAAAAAATGTTTAATTTCATTCACTTGAAATTGTCGTCTGTAACACCTTTGAATTTGCACCAGTTTCAAACTGTGCCGTCTGGTAATGAGTTAAAAGTCTCGCCAGGATAAATGGGACCTTCTGTGAATCTATAAACCCAAATTTTGAGAAACGAATTAGACATATAAAACCTTGTAAAAGGTAGGCAAGCAAATTATAAAATCGAATTATTTCAGGAAAAGCTCAGATGTGTAATTTATGATGATAAAAGCTTTTTAAAAAAGGCTGTGCCATGTCAAATGCAATATATATGCAAAACGTCATTTTCAATCAATACTATTTGGAAAGAGTTTAATGCCGAATAAATAGCCTACTTCGTAAAACATAGATTAATAGGAATTTACATGTTCACAAGCACAAAATGTCACGCGCATTATTGTTGCTATAGAAACGTATATTAAAGCTGGATAAATTAGGACAACAAAGGATTGTATTTATCCCTTTCTAAAACAACGAAATGGGGGTGATCCAAAGGTAAAACTACTGTAGACGACAAAGTAATTATTGATGTTATTTTTTAAGGATTTGTGTACAGAATAGCACAGAAAATATTGAGGCAAAAAGGAGAAGTTGGTGATTATCAATATTTTCTTCTTTTGCATCAAAGTTTTCCAAAGGCCCCCATCTCATAAAGACGTCAAATCAATAGGCGCGTTCTTTAGAGAGAGATTTTTAAAGATTTCTCAAGATGTCTTAAGATATCTTACTAAATCTCCCTCTAAACAACGCACCTAAGGAACCCTTTCACAGACGTCAATTTGCTAAGCACCTAATACGAGTTTTCTCTAATGAAATTCGCTCTTTGATTCGTTGATGTCGCGAATTTCGTCAGAGAAAACTCGGATTACTAAGCACAGAGACAGGCACGACTCCAATTTACGTATTTTAGGCAACGTTAAAATTATGGATAACTGATACGAGTCGGAATCTCGAAAAAGGCTATGTAGAGTGAAATTTGAGACTTAATTCCATTGATCCGGATCCGCTTGTACATGGACCCAAGTGTAGTCGGATTAAGATCCATATATACATGTAGATTCTAAAAAAAACCGAGGAAACTCAAAGGGAAGAGCATGGGTCTTTGACCGGGCTGTGCGCACGTAGGCCTACGGGCTGATCTGGGTTTTTCCTAGATCCTACAAATGTAGCTCATAATGGAATTCTTAAATAGTGTTGCAAACCACAAGCAGTTTAAAATACAAGGAAACATTAAACATGTAATCATCTTCCACTCTCTGTTTTACGCAAATCGATCTTGGCATTATGATTATGATGATCAGTTGGACTTGGAATACTGATATCTTTCATAGGGACTAGTCCAAATGTTTTTAATTATTGGTGGTTACATACATGATAATAGATTATACAATCTTATATACAAATGAATGGGCGAAGTACCTGTGATATCGTTGAGTATCCTATAGCACTGTCGCAGTTTTCATGAATAATAGAATTACATGTAACATATGAGACCAGCATTGTTCTAGATCAGCACACCCATATCCATGATGCAGTTCTATAATAGCGTCGTCACTAGTCCTACATACTTGTAGGCTACATATATTAAGCTAATTAGCTGCTCGTATATGAAGCAGACTTCAATCAGATACTAGATGATTTGAAATCAATGATGGTCTCAAATGCCACACGGTAGTGGTTCCTTTTCCATATATCAAAACTCGCTTACTCGACATACTCACCAACTCTCAAAAACAGCATAGAACTAAAGATGCCCATCGCAACTGGAGCAAAGACCCCGCTGAACGTCGACAGTTGCCTTCTAGTTTCCCCTGATTTATCTAGGAGACTGATCGTGGAACCATCCTTGCTAAACAAAGACTGGAACCAGTGTACCCAAAAGAAACTACTTCCGGTTCCGTTCCCGCCAATACTGCCATTACCATTGTCACTTTGAGTCGATATTGTTGATAGAGACTCGCTTGAGTTGAACGATATTATGATATTGTTTGTTTGCTCGTCCCTCCGAATTGCTGATAAACCGTATCCATTTCTATTTGTGGCACTGCTGATTTGTCCGTCTGTTTGTCCATTCATTTTGCCTTCTCTTATTTCGTTGCTTTCCGAAAATACGATGTAGCCTACTCAGAATGGATGGTTTCCATGCAACGGTTTATATACTCCAATCAAGCACACTATTTGTAACTGATAACACAAATAAAACAATCATTACGACCATAAAACGCACCTGGTGTTAAAACGTGATACCCCAGAAACTTCTTATTGAACTATACAAAATCTATCAGAGCAAGAGATAGGGAGGGATCAAAACATTCTTATATAAATATTTGTATTTCAATTCCAAACCCTATGTTAGGTGTACTCGTTTGAATCGTCTCGATGAGACGATTCCAATGAGTAGACACAACAGAGTTTTATGAACATTTAATGAAATATTGCATTTTAACCAGCAATTATCCCCTCTTTTTTGTAGCTCTTTAAATTTATAGGCCTACAACCTTTCTCAGAAAATTCCTGCACACCGTTCATCCAGATACAAAAAACACGGATTGGTCTTCCAAGCACGGATGTGAAAAAAAAAACACCGTAGGAATACACAAGGTAAGAAAACATCAACATGTAGCCTTTTAATTGCTGCTATATAAAAAGTGTTTGTGCAGAGCTGATGCAAAATGGTATATCTTGAGGGTGCTGCAGTTTCATAACAGTTTCATAACAAAAGATTTGAGTAAACTATAGATACAAGCGATTTTAAATCGTAAATCACTATTTTCTCGCCTACTTCCCGTTTTGTTTTATATTTGTAGAAATTATTTAACTGGTTTTGAGCAAATACATGTATCTCTTCAAAATAAGTTTTCGCCATCTATGGAATAAATCTACACTTAAAGACACTTCCAACGCAACACTTGCATTTTTCATAATAATTAAATGAATAATGCAGTATATTTTATGAAATTTTCAGCAAATATAAGTCAGCTATGTTTACACGTTTTCTGTAAATTTCATCAAAATCGATCGATGCAAACATAAAAAATATTTAGGTTGTTCACTAAGACTCAAAAATGAAAAGTCACAAAACCCCAGGCAATTGCGGAATTCAATAGCATCAAAGCAGCGTCACCAAATCATGCTCATATCTCATACCACTGCTTCATAAGATTTGATAACATGCTATCGCGTGCGAAGCAATACTAGAATTCAGTTGCACCTATTTTGTTTAAAAAAAATAATGTCTTGTACGTGTCAGCATTGCGCAAAATCATCAAATTTGTTACCAAACATTAGTTTTTCGCCCTTTTGCTCCAAGAAATTTCAACAACTGGAACAGGAATTTAAAAGGGACGAGTTAAGAATCATCCCGCAAAGATTCATCATCAATTATGCTTTATAAATGAGAAGGGGGTGTCTTCGTGTCATTTAGGTCCATGACGGACACACATATTGTTAGCAGAATGTCATAAACTTTACTGCCGTTACATGGATAAGATAATTTACGTTATCAGCTCGCACAGCTTTTTTGCGACTCTTTGTTTTCTAGTCATATTATATGAACTGCAAAATTTAATCATTTCTACTCAAATTTTCTTTGTGAAAATTACAGATATTATGCATATGGGATTGAATTAAATTCGTTGACAATTTGATTAAAAATGGTTCATTAGATTTCAAGTTATTACCAAAAAGGTAAGTGTTGCGTTAGAAATGTCTTTAAGTGTATACCATTCATCAAACTGGAAAAAAGATTTTGGGTGTCTAAAGCCATGTTTAAAAATTAGCCTAGTTTGCTTCAAGGTACAACTTACCACGGATGTTGATACCACACAACAATAGAGAATTTCCACCGTTGTATGTTGTACCATAGCAACTGACAGTACCCAATTTTAAATAGTTCTTGTTCTTTTTCTATACTTTTTTATGGGTTCTTGTATAGAAAACACTTGAAGCGATCCCCGATCCTCCGTGAAACATCAAATTGACAATAATTATGTGCTTTAATAATGATTTACAGACATTCTTACCACCAAGATTGTTCTCTTTTCGCACATCAAAGTCAGAATCGGTAGCATATATTTCTCTTACCTACAGATTTTATGAGACAGGTTTTTAGGTAAACATTGGCAAAGTTATGTACGTTTTCATGGTATGTCACACAAAAATCAACTCAGCCGATATTCGTTGTAATTAAAGATTATAAATACTCTTTTTTTCCCGCCGTTCAAAATAAAATTCTTTACATCCGCGCTTGGAAGACCAATCCGTGTTTTTTTTGTATCTGGATGAACGGTGTGTCCTGGGTTTGACCTTTGCAATACCAAAGCGTTTTAAGGTAGCATTGGGGAAAAGGAAGAAAATGTTAATTAACCGTGTTTTCTTTCTTTACCACAATGTATACCACACTAAAACATACAGATGTTAATTTTACAGTGTTTTTTTTTTTCTATAGTTTAGAATATAGGCATACTCAGGAGAAAAATGGTGATTCTGTAAATATAATATATTTTGTCAAATTATTCAAAGGAAAATACTATTAGAAACATTTGCTGATTATTTAGCCTAGTATACCTCACAATAAATGACCTGGCAGAGCAGCCCGTGCTAATCGAATGGAATGTTCTACCAGGTCAATTCTCGTCCGCTATATAACAACTCGCTTTTTGTTTTGCAATGTGTATAATTGATAATCATGATATTAAACACTATCAGGCATATTTGTACCGAGCTAACTTTGATTAAATCACAGCCAATTACAGTTCCGGGACCTTAAAGCATAACGCTCCTTTTGAGCAAAAAAAAAGCCCTCGCAACTGCAGCCTAAGACCAAGCTCGGTCGATCCCCGCTCACCACCGTGAAAAAATGCCTGTTTGAACCCCTGCGAGTTTAAGTTCCAGGGGCCAGTTTCATGATAACACATAAGATGTATTTTCGTCTTCATTTCCGATGACCTTGGGGTATTTATGACATAATTCTTGTCCTAAACATATCGCAATTCATCGGTAATACAAAAACACGTTTTAAATGTTTTGATGAAACAGTTGGCATGGGCGGATCTAGAGGGGGGTCGGGGGTCCGGACCCCCCCCCCTGGCATTGGCCGAAAATTTAATTTTGACTATATAAATTTAGAGTAACGTTACATATTTACTACATTTTAAGCCATAATTTTGGCTTGGACCCCCCTGGAAAATTGTTATGGGCTTGGACCCCCCCCCCCCTGGAAAAAAATCTTGATCCGCCCTTGGTTGGCTCCTGTGGATGTGCAATTGATTCACCATTGTGCGTGGCTTCTATAGTATAATTTACATGGAATGCTATACTCGCACAGCTTGTTCACCCTTTCACAACTATTTCATGTGGAGGCCGCCAATGGCGAAACACACACTGTATGCCCCCCCTATAATATCAAAATGATACATGTTAACTCAGAAAATATTGAATAACCGACGAAAGTGTTGATTATCAGCAAGTTATTCGCGATATTTTCCTTTAAGAAACAAGGCCACGGTTTCTCGAAAAAACTTAATTAGCCTACGTTCCCAGACTCAAATCCGAGCACCGTGCTCAAATCACTCGAAATCCACGCGAACTTCAATTGTCGAACTTCAATCAATGTTGATTGGTATTCAATTGAAGTTGAGCATAAACTGATCGAAAAACCGGGGCCTGGCCCCTGTTTCTCGAAAAAACTTAAGTACATACTCATGAGAACATGCTCAATTTCAAAGGAATACTCTACAACGTTGAAGGGTATTCGATTGAAGTTCAGGTGGATTTCGTGCGATTGAGCACGGTGCTCAGCTTTGAGCATGAGAACGTACTTAAGTATTTTCGAGAAACCGGGGCCAGGTTTTGTTTAGAAATGGGAAAAACTCTAGTTATGTACTTAAGAAAATATAGTCGATACTGCACGTATAGAAAGGTTGATTTACTATTAGACAACATTCACAGTCACGCAATGGCGTGTCTTTAAGTATCCTATATATTCCATTAGGTTAACTGATTCATTTAACCCTTTCCCAAACAAGACTTGGTTTTGACGTCCCTAATAGAAAAGGCTTTGGAAAACATTTGAACAAAAGAAGAAACTGCTGATAACCAGTCTCAATATTTTCTTTGCTATATTGTACACAAATCCCGTCCTTTTTAACATCAGTTTTGTCATCTGCTGCAGATTTTAGATAGAACCGCCCTAAAAAATCGTTTGGGAAAGGGTTAACCCATTACCAGACGGCAAAATTTCAGTCTGGTCCAAAGATGTTACAAGCGAGAATTTTCCGTGAATGAAATGCCTATGGATCTGAGAAGATGCGATTGTGGGAAATGCAGAAATTGCTTGTCACAAGCATTTTTCCCCATTTTACCACAATGCATAGCATAATCACGCATTGCGAGGAGTCAAAAGGCTGATTTCAAAAGCCTTAACCCTTTCCCAAAACAAGACATGGTTTTGACGTCCCTAGCAGAAAAGGCTTGGGAAAACATTGACTTAAAAAAGAAAATGCTGATAACCAGCATTTTCTCCGCTTGTCTCAATATTTTAGGCTACAACGTACACATATTCAATCTCTTTGAACATACACTTTTCGTCGACAGCAGCTTTCAAATTGGAACACTCTAAAAAATCACTGTTCGGAGGATTAATTAAGTAATGGACAATGTATAATATAATTAACTAGATGTACATGTAGGCCAATAAAGTGTAATATATTCCATATAAAAGCCGATGGCACTCGCTGCGTCGAAATCACGTGGGATGTCCAGACGTGCGAAATTTGTTCCTTTATCTGCTATTTTTGCACGACAAAGTTCATTTTTGATGAATGTTGTTCTCTGCATAAAGTTTCCTATTCTTAAGATTGACACATGCCGTAATTTACGAGTAAACCGATTTTTGACATAACGATTTTTGTTCTAGCTCTATTGTTTTCAGTTTGTATTGAATTACTACCAAGTATGATTATGTGATAGCCAAGCTTTTGCAATTCAAAAAATGAAAATATGCATAACGATTTTCATGCATGTATTTGCTTCCACGCCAGTGCTACTGCATGCGCGAATACCGACATTTTCCAGATGGGGTCCCGTGTTTTCCAGGGACGGGACACGACTACATTACACGATGGATAATCACGTGATACAACAATTTCAGAAAATCTTCAATAATTTTGTTAATATGCGACCAATTTGAATTCGTTTTGAAGCAGAGAAGGTGAACAGACGTCGCGCATTAGATGGACGTGGTGGATATTTGATAAAATTAATCAGCTGATAAAAAAGTTATTGAAGATAGACCAAAATTTTGGTTTATCTTCAGTAACTTTTTTATCAGCTGATTTTTTTAAAAAAATCACAACGTCCATGTTATTCCTAGCATATTTCCACCTTCTCCGCTTCAAACCGAATTCAAATTGATCAAGTATTGACAAAGTTATTGGAGATGATTGGAAATTCTAAGTCACGTGATTATACACCGTGGCATTAGCACATGAAAAAATCCTAAAAAAATCAATTTTTTTTTCAATTTGAGGGGAGGGGGCGAATTGGCAAAACGCAGGAATTCAATGATTTAATCGCTGTCCGAATAAATCTTTACCGATTTCGACATTATTGTTGAACCAAAGTAACCTTGCGCTCATTATTATCAATATTGCAGACGATTACTTTTGTTTATAAATATTCACAGCGCACGGTCACTTCGGTTAAACAATACAAGTGTCTATTCTAACTGTTTGCAATTTCCATTGAATCACTTCTGAGCAATGTATGCGATGACTAAGCTATTGTAGTTCAAATGCAAATATTCGTAGCAAATTCCAAGCATTTTATTTCTCTAGTGCTATGGCTCAAGATAAATGTCATGGCAGAGCATCTCTATCGATTATCTACTGTTGCTGTGCCAGGTAATTAATTGTGCGCTATACTGTATTGGCAAAAAAACGCAGACATTTGACAGGATTTAACCATTTTCACAAACATAACATTGGCGAAGAATTGTGTGCCAAAAATAGACTGGGTTTACGGTTATGTTTGATATACCGTCGGTATTGTTATAAAATCTCGTAACTACGGCTTGAATCAAGTCGTAGTTACGAAATTTTATAAAGACACAATGAAATACTATCGTTTCTCCGAAATTACGTCACAGTTTACTTTACAAAATCTTTCCCTATTCGAATAAACCGATATTGGCATAACGAATGTCTTTTCTAGATTCTAGCTCCAATTTTCTGTTTGTGTTGAATCACTTCTGAGTAAGATGTGATGACTAAACTTTTGCAGTTTTAATATTCGTGATAACTTCCAAGCATGTTATTTGACAGCCTCGTAGGAACAGGGGGCTGGGTACTCTCTTACACGCCGCTCAAACGTTTATACATATACCGAACGATAATGAATCATGACCTCTGCTTGGAGGGTAGGGGCTGGGAGGCTAAGCCCCCCCCCCTCCCCCCAAAGTTGGCAAAAAATGCCGAATTTCTTTATTTCATACTGCAAATTAGGGCAAATCCAATTTAGACCATTCAATATTCAGACACTGGTCCGGACAGGGGCTTGAGATTCCTCCACCCCCAATTCCATTGCTTCTACGTGCCTGAAGTTGGTAAAACGCAGATATTCATTGATTCCACATCACGACCTATTTTGCTATTACAGCGCTCGACCTATGTCTGAAAATAATGCGTGTTTTGAGCCCGTTAAAAGCCCTTCCTACACAATAATAAAGTATGAGAATTTTTAAAGATGCTTCAGGTAATACACCCATAATGAGATAAACGCTACGTCGGAATTATTCGGGTGACCTCGTACGTTCCACCGCCGACGGCTTACGACGTCGCCGGAATAGGTTCGGGTTAGGGTTTCAATGTCATTTAGAATAGTGACCAATTCGAACACAACTTGTTTTGTTGTTTTTGTGTTGTAGTTGTTATCGACTATCACAATGGACCATTCTCAAGGTTAAAAGTTTCGTAAAGCTCACGAAAATTCCTATTTGAATACTTGACCAATTTGAATTCGGTTTGAAGCAGAGAAAATGGGCAAATGCCAGGAATATGACGTACGTGTTGGATTTTTGAAAAAAAAATCAATTTAAAACCTTCAATATTCAGACACTAGTCCGGATTCCTCCCCCACCCCCCCCCCCCAATTACATTGCTTCCTACGGGCCTGAAGTTGGTAAAACGCAGATATTCATTGATTCTACATCACGATCTATTTTGCTGTTATAGCGCTCTGAAAATAATGCGGTGTTTGAGCCCTTTAAAATCCTTTCCTACACAATAATTAAGTATGAGAATTTCCTAAGATACTTAAGGTAGTACACCCGTAATGAGATAAACGCTACGTCGGAATTATTCGGGTGACGTCGTACGTTCCACCGCCGACGGCTTACGATGTCGCCGGAATAGGCTCGGGTCAATGATTTCAATGTCATAATTATAGAATAGTGGCCAATTCGAACACAACTTGTTTTGTTGTTTTTATGTTGTTGTTTTAATCGACTATCACAATGGACCATTCTCAAGGTTAAAAAGTTTCATAAAGCTCACGATTTAAATTCCTATTTGAATCATACGAAAATCACAATAATTCCAGTTACACGAATTGAACTACATCACTAAAAAGTATCGACATAAAGTTAACAGAAAAACATTAAGCTGCTTTTCAACAGAAACCTCGTAACTGCAGCTTGGTACAAGCTGCAGTTACGATGTTTTTGTTGAAAAGCGACGATAATTTATAATCCAACATCATGAACACGAATAATTTGCAGAATTACAGATAAGTGGGGATATCTGTTTTCATATCTGTTTTTCGAAACACAAAGTCTCATTTATTGCTAATAAAACCTTATAATGTGATTACTCAATAGAATCGTCGCTTTGAGACACTTCAAATGAGTACACACACCATAGGGTTTTGATTGAATGTAACAAATTTGGAACGACTTCACCCCATATTATCTGATGCTCTAATTTTCCCTGTATATGATTTGGCATATAATAAGCCACATTACAATTCAGCAGTAACATTTCCTAGTTATTACGCACGAAATTAGACATATGAACACAAATCTGGAAAAAGGGGTTACTATTGCGTTTGAAACTAGCATGGATCTAGATCAGCATAGATATACAAAGATCAGCCTGTGTGAACGGAAAGAGACAGTTTACCCAGAGAGGGGGTGGGGGTGGGGGCTACTACATTATATGCACATGAAAGTATGCCTATAATCCATTTGATGAAGCCGTTTTTTATACATTGGATATAGGAGGATCCTATAGGAAGCTGCAGTTACGAGGTTTTTGTTGAGAAGCGACGTCTTAGAAAAACCAGATTCGATATTGACCAGACAATACACATAGGATCATGCTAATCTTGATCCATAATTGATAAAACTTCTACACTAATCTGTTCAACGATTTCTTAAATAATAATTAAAACAGATGAGATAGTCTAGATAATTTTGAAAGCAGACGAAGACGACAAAACTGATGTTTATTATTTTGGAATTCGCTTACATAGCTCTAACATATTTATCAGTATTCTCTTCTTTTGTCTCGATGTTTTCTTAAACTATCTCTAGCAGGGACGTCCAAAGTTGAAACGATTGCTTGATTAAAAAAAGGTTAACCCTTTCCCTAACGGCAACATTTTAGGGTGATTCAATTCAAAAACCACCACAAATGACAAAATGGAAGTTATAAATGATAGAATGTGTGTAAAATATGGCATAGAAAATATTGAGACAAAAGGTTATCAGCAGTTTCTTCTTTTGTTTCAATGTTTTCCCAAGCCTTTTCTATTAGGGACGTCAAAACCAGGTCTTGTTTGGGAAAGGGTTAAAGAAAATGTCCTAAATAGACCTTTCACTAGGAGTAATCCCTAACATAAAGGTCTGGATCGATAGTCATAAATAGCACCTTTCAAGCGACTTATTAGATCTTAGAATATAAAAGGTCAAGCAAAAATGAACATTCGAAGAAGTGCAAAAACTAACACAGATTGCGTGGATCAAAACTGTTTTCTATTTTTTCCTTTTCACCGTTTGTTTAAATTCTCGTTTACCTCAATATATTTGTGCAGAAATATAAAGGCCTATATACATAATTTCTACTTTTGAAATCCATTATTTTGTTGTCTGCAACTCCATTCAAATTAAGCCATTCTAAACCGTCGTTTGTGAAAGCGTTAAGCCCCCCCCCCCCCCCCCCCCAAAAAAAAGACCTAGTTTTGACGTACATAAAAGAAATGGTTTGAGACAAAAGACGAAATTGCTGAAAATCAACAGTTTCTCCTTTTCCTCACTATATTATATGCTTTATTCTGTTTTTTTTTTTTCATCAATATCCATTTTGTCGCCTGCAGCACCTTTTTATTTGGACATCCTTAAACGTTTGGCCGCGGCCTTAGCGCAGTTGGTAGCGCATCTGCCTTTCATTCGAGAGGTCCCGGGTTCGATACCCGGCCGCGGCAAATACCCTTTCTGACAAAATTTTCACCCACCAATGGGTTTGAAATCGTTAACCTAAGTGGGCGAGCAGCTGGGGGCTCGGTAAGGGTGTTGTGGTAGTACTGGTTTGAGAAACAACAGGAATCCATGGGTAGGTGCTCCAGCCGCCGCGATATGACCCTGGTAGTTGAAAACGGCGTAAAACCCCAATAAACTCAAACTCAAAACTTAAACGTTTGACGTTTGTGAAAGGGTTAATGTAAAGGTAGGCCTATCAAAAGCACATTTACCATGATCCAAATCGATATTTTTAAGTTAGTAAAAGCGAGATAAGACAGAATTGTCATTCTATATTTAGATTCAATATAACACTTTTCCAGACAAAAAAATGATTGAAAGAAATTATTGCACAGATATATCCAATTTCATTGAGGCAAAAGAAGAACATTTCGAGAAACAGCATTTTTCTTTTTCCTAAATAGTTGCTGTGACATAAGATACTCACATTTTATATTAATCAACATAATTATATTTTATCGTCTGCAACATCTGTAAATTTGGGGAAAATAATTTTGTTTGAAAACATTCAAAATTATTACATAAATATAAAAAAGCACGATTTTGCTGGTTTATACACTTTCCATATTATACGTAGGCCTACATTCTATCACACTTTGTCGGTGTAATTGCAAAACCTCGTAACTCCAGCTTAATTAAAGCTGCAGTTACGAGGTTTGGCAATAACACCGACGACATACTCCTTCTCCCAAAAACAATTCTGAACAATGCCTGGTTTTATTGTTTGCGTCATTGAAAGCTTTGGAAAACATTTATAATCTTAACCCATTACCAAACGACAAAAATTTAGGGTGGTCCACTTCAAAAACTGCCACAAATGACAAAATGGATTAAAGATAGAATTTATGTAAAATATGGCACAGAAAATATTGAGACAAAAGGAGAAACTGTTGGTTATCAGCAGTTTCTTCTTTTGTCTTAATGTTTTCCCAAGCCTCTTCCATTGGGGACGTCAAAACAATGTCTTGTTTGGGAAAAGGTTAAAGACACGGGCTCCCCTCTATGTTTCCAGTGCTAAATAGTGTACATTTCATATTTCCATTTGACATTGATGTGGTCCATATAATATCTTTGAATTTGGACTAGACTATAAAAAACTGTTGTTCAGAAAAAGGCTAAAATGTTTCACTGTTAATGTTTCACTGTTAATCCATACTGAGCACACAGTGTTTCACTTTGTACAGACATTCCCAATATGGCCTTGCATTTATTCTTGTAACATGGAAAAACTCTTATAGCTAATAAACCCTTTCCCAATCAGGTCCTGGATTCGACGTTCTCTATAGATAGGAATAGCTTAGGACCGCAGTGAGAAAAAAAAAAAAAAAAAAAGAAAAAAAGAAACTGCTTGTAACCAACATTTTCTCCTATTGTCGCAGTATTTTAATTGTAAATCCGCTAAAATTCTTATTTCTGTTTATGAATTTATTTTTTTCACATACTACAAGTATAATTCATATAGGGAAAGTGTTAACAGAATGGAAATGGCCCACGCGCAATATTACATTAGTAATTAACCCAGATTCTATAATTCAAAGCAAGTTTTATTCCCTACATATCGTCGCCTTTTAATAAAAACCTTGTAACTGCAGCTTGTTTCAAGCTGCAGTTACGAGATTTTTGTTGAAAAGCATCGATATGTATTGGTATTTTCAAATTAGGCTTCTGAAGGTATTCCAACCACCATTAGCACTGGTGGGGAACTCGGCCAAAGCGGGGGACGTTTTTTCGCGATCAATGTATTCCTTCGGTGTTGTTATAAAACATCGTAACTACGGCTTTATCTACGTCTTAGTTACGAGATTTTATAACAACACCGGAGGTTTGTCAATACATAACGTCGAACCCGGTCTATTTTTAGACCAAATTCATCGCAATTAGAGTTAAAAATCTTTAAACTCACATCTAAACGCAAAATATCTGTACCTTGTTGTAGCGAAAAACGTCCCTCGCTTTGGCCGAGTTCACCACCAGTGATACCGGTATATCAAAACACTTCGTGCATCTTCAGTTGCAACGGGAATTGGATATCGGAGAACGAGATATGTGTCATTGAGCTGTCTTCAAAACCCCATGAACAAAAATTACTAAATAATGTGGCTTCAGACAGGTACGGGGTTTTGAACAAAAAAAAAAAAAAAAAAAAAAAAAAAAAAAAAAAAAAAAAAAAAAAAAAAAAGCGACCGGAATAGGGATTGATTTCATCAAGTAAACAGTGACGTAATTTCTGACAAACAATAGTATTTCGCAAGGTGCTGTTATAAAATCTCGTAACTACGGCTTAAATCAAGCCGTAGTTACGAGATTTTATGCCAACACCGACGGTTTAGCTATACAAACAGCAAACCCAGTCTATTTTTAGAACAAAGTTCATTGCTATTTACCAATTGATAAACATTACCACAATATGTTACAAATCGGGAATACATTTATCATCAAGCTGAATAGCGAAGCTTTTATCTCGGTTACGAATTCGCCTTTTCATGAATTGGTTTGTATAGTTTTTACAAGAATCCTTTCCACCACAGATTTCCCCCAACAACATTTGTTAATTGTTAATTGATTTTCTCCAATTTTATATATATATTTATATATGAATTAAACATATCTATGTTATAATTTTGTATGGCAATCCATAAAAAAAATTTGATTGGAAAAAAGGTATGTAGATTATATTGGTAGATTAATTAAGGCCTGCTACTTTTTGATATCACGATATATATACATGTATAGTACCTATGTCAAAGAAAAATTGCACGGAAGAACCACACAAAGTCCAGACTAGATAGAGAATTTACAGACGACAACATAATGGTGGCCTTTATAAATAAATCGGGATCTGGAAAAGGGTGCCTTCTGGCATTTTTCAAGAGCACTGGTCTAGTGCCCATTTAGACGGTAGGCCCACAGGAAGCAATTTCATATTGAGGTGGCTGAAGCCCCTGTGTCTGAATGTTGGGGGGGGGGGGCTAAATTGGAATTTCCATAAACTTTCAGAGTAAAATAAGGAAAATTCGATATTTTTTGCCAACATGGGGGGGGGGGGGGGGGTGGGGGGTGGGGGCGTCTTACTTAGCCACCTGTCCCTACGGGCCTGAGACAGGTAGCTTTAGACCCATTCTGCTCTTTTGAATACGATTACTACAAAACAGACGCTAGTGGAGAACTACAAGGATCCTGATCAGACTGTGTGTTTACGCAGGCTGATCTGGAATCATGTTGGGCTTAAAAGTCATTATAAATGGATTTTTTTCCTGATCCCGGCTCATTTAAAATACACACTTTTCAAAATTATTGGTACATGTATCAATATTTTTTTCAAAATATTTTACGACTTGCTTTATACTTAGACCCAAAGCTCTCTTTAGTCTGCAATTTTTCAACTGCTACATAAATAAATGCGTTAATTCAGGAAGGTCATCCAGTGTATAGATTCCAGACTATTGAGAATATCTATTTTTAGAACATGGGGAAAACCCTACACAGGAGTAAACAACTAGGAAGTCATTACAGAAGCTGAATTTACGATGATAGAAAACACCTGATTTCATCACAAATTTGTGTTGTACCATGATATATGGATAAAATTATACAGTAAGTACTGTATTCATTTTTTTCTTTTCATTAGATCAGCAAAAGTACCGACAAAAGGGATATAATTATAAAGCCGGGATATATTCAAACCGAAAGTAGAATAACATACTGTTGTTCAAGAAATTCGGTAAACACAGTCACTGATTCTTGAGATATTATGTCATCATCATGATGGTAATTTTTTGTTATCTGTCTATCTTTACTCCCCAGTTGCCCTTTCGGGTATTACTGGCAGTCTTCTTAGTTGCAGTAATGTAACCAAAACCTTTTTGAATTTTGATCTGGGTTTTGGTTACAATTCCTTCCTATTGAGCATTCATTGCAATGGAGCAGGTGCTGGAATGATTCATTCCAGCATGTTTAGCATAGTCAAACTACAAAATAAAGCTATGGAATGTAGTAAGAATGTTACCTGACAACAGGTTAACTATTGTTCTGTAAATCCAGCGTAGTTTTATGTTGAAATCACTTTCAAATAAAGTTCAATTCAATTTTGAAGCGGAGTACCCACCCATTTTCTTCTACTGAGATTTGAATTTTCTGTTGGAAGAAATAATTGATAACAATTCTTGTTGATACTTTTTACCTGAATTTGTGTCATGGAATATCTTTTTATGGGATACACATCTGATTAGACATGGGCGGATCTAGAGGGGGGGGTCGGGGGGGGTCCGGACCCCCCCTGGCATTGGCCGAAAATTGAATTTGACTATATAAATTTAGTATAACGTTACATATCTACTACATTTTAAGCCATAACTTGGGCTTGGACCCCCCCCCCCCCCCCCCCTGGAAAAAAATTTGGGTTTGGACCCCCCCTGGAAAAAATTCCTGGATCCGCCCTTGTTAGATATGTTAGTATTAAAAAATTTAGGCAAGAAAATGTTTTTTCAACTCTTTTGTCTTGCTCCACAAGAAGGAATAGGGTAGACTCGTAGCCAAACCAATACCCATCATCAAGTTTGTGGATACGATATCGCAGCTAGTGTCTTCTTGATGTCTGCAGCAGCTTTCAAATTGGACAAATCTTTAATTTTGTTGTCTGGTTATGGAACAAAGAGCCTACGAAGACAGCTTCCTATTTACAGGTAGCACATATTACAGGTATATTAAGATAATATGACCAAATCAAAGGAGAGCATACAGAAAGCTTATGAAACAAATACAATTATATGAAATTGTATTCAGCAGAGGTCAACTAGATTAATGCATTGTGAAATGAAATTATAATAAATAAAGGTAGAAAAAATAACTTAACACTCAGAAAATCATAGAGCGAAAAGTTTCTAACCTTATTAGCCTATGAATACAGAAGACAGAGCAGACTGAGTAGGGTCAATATTTCACACTTATTAATCCATGTTTTCTGTGATGAAATTCGCTCTTTGATATGTTGATGTCGCTCATTTACAGTAAATGAGCGACATCAACATATTATCAAAGAGCGAATTTTGCGAGAGAAAACCCGGATATTACACACTTATATATTATCAGATAGCCCCTTTTTCACGGTGTATAATCACATGATGCAATAATTACTGAATATCTTCAATAACTTTGTAAATACGGGACCGATTTGAATTCAGTTTGAAGCAGAGAATTTGGACAGACGGATGCATTAGATGGACGTGGTTGATTTTTGAAAAATCAACTGATAAAAAAGTTATTGAAGATAAACCAAAATTTTGGTTTATCTTCAATAACTTTTTTATCAGCTTTTTTATCAGTTGATTTTTTAAAAATCTACCACGACCATGTTATTTCCGACATTTTCCCACCTTCTTTGCTTCAAACCGAATTGAAATTGGTCAAGTATTGACAAAGTTATTGAAGATTATCGGAAATTCTAAGTCCCGTGATTATACACCGTGTTTTTTATGAGGCATGTCCAGTGGCGGATCCAGGATTTCTGAAAGGGGGGTTCAAATTTACAATAAGGGGGGTTCGTTTTCCTATCAATATACAATTTTGACTCAATTTCTGCATGAAAATGAAAGAATTAGGCTTCAGAGGGGGGTTCAAACGAACCCCCCGAACCCCCTCTGGATCCGCCACTGATGTCTCACATCTTTTTCAGTGCTTCATGAGCTGACAACAAACAAGAATGTTTCATGATATCAAAGGAAAGAACATCAAACTTGATGGGAGCAAGACAACGGCGAGTTGGGTTCCATCACATACAGGGGGTCATGTTTTCACGGGACAGCCCCTAAAACCAGACAAGCAGTTGACCCTTAAACTTGAGGGGACTGGTGGGATCGAACTCGGGGTGATTTGTGAGGATCCAGATCGGATGAGCAATGACTTCTCCGCGTATCGGAATGATCAAGGGATCTATCAGTTCCTGAACGATGTCAAGATTCACAAACGGACATGTGAAATGAATGTGAAAATCGATTATCGGAACCAGGTCAGTTTACCCATTGGACTGCAATTTAACCATAACATGAATAAACCCTTTCCCAAACGCCAAAAAATAGCATGATCCACTTCAAAAACTGCCACAAATGACAGAATGTATGTTATTAAAGATAGGATAGGTGCAAAATATGGCACAGAAAATATTGAGACAAAAGGAGAAACTGCTGGTTATCAGCAGTTTCTTCTTTTGTTTCAATCTTTTCCCAAGCCTTTTCTATCAGATACGTCAAAACCAGGTCTTATATGGGAAAGCGTTAACCAGTTATTAACACATTTTATTTAACTTAGAATTGTCCAAATTCAAAGATGATGCAGATCCCAACTTAACCATAACATAAATGAATTCTATATTTTTTTGTATTTTTGGGTAGAAAACATTGTAGGAAATGATGAAGTTTAAGACTTCTCCAATTTTAAAGGAGCAGCAGACTACAAATTGAATAATATCGAAATTAGTAAATGTGTATGTTAGTATTACTTATAAATAGCACAGAAAATATGAAGGGAAAAGGTGAAATTGCTGATTCTCTCTCAATTTATTTCCACAACTCTTTCTACTAGGGATGTCAAAAGCAGAGAACTGTATTATTAAAGATCTAACAACCAAGTTAGACAGCTACGATAATGAATTTTTCATACAATCATTGACAAGAATAGAGCCTCTGGTATTGTATAGGGTCAACTAAAGGGAAATGGATAACTTAGTTGTTTGGGAATCATCTAATTAATACCGCAGACAAATGTAATTAAATTCCAGGAGGTGACATCAACATATGGACGGGGCATCTATACACAGAAGTTAAATGGAGACAATCCCTATTGGTTAACAGCTGATGTGAAATATGGAGAAGTGGAAATCAAGCTTATCACTAATGGTAGATAATCTTAACACATACCAGACAATATAAATGAACCTTTATATTTTGTGTCAATTAAAAAGTGGGTCACGGGAGGTCAAAAACTTTGTCCATTGGCATCTTATAATTTCCTTCAGTTTGCTATGGTTGTCCAAATTTTGTCTCATTCATTGTCAAAATTGTTTGGAATGTTTATCTTCATTCTAGAGATCTAGAATTGTGCATGCTGTTTGTCTCGAAACCCTCTCAGGTGAGCGATGCAGGGCCATCTTGATCCTCTTGTTTCCTAGCATTTTCCTCAAGGGATTTGAAAACCATATCTTGTTTGGGAAATAACTAAACGATAAAACACATGTTTCAAGAGACATACTACAAATTTTCCAACACCAAGTTTGGGAAGAATATGCAGATACTGAATGATCCCACCATCGCCAGGTCAAGGACGAAGAGCCCCGCCTCCCTGTGTATATATGGATCACCTGTGACCACCGGGATGACCCTTGACCTTCAATGCACACCAAAACCCCACCAGGGGACTACGCCTGGCAGGTAGGTTGTGTCATGGTTAATGCATTTCCAAATAAATCATAGGCATCACACCAATGAAGTAATGCAGTGTCTTCGATTGAAAACACTACCAGTTATGGAATTCGAAATTCTAGCAGTAAAATAATGAAAATGACATTAGTGAGCATTTTCTACTTTTTTAATTAATTCTTTGCTAAAATGGGGAGATTTCTACATAATTTAGCAGAACTTAGCATATTTTCATAGTCTGCAACTCCCTTCAAAATGGACTAGCCAAAAAATATATGTATTGTTGTTTGGTAAAGCGTTTTAGATTGAATGATTGTCCCAGTTTTGTTCATGTCTGTTTTTTGCGAGATTTGTATCCATGCTGAAAAAACTTGATCATGATGACATAGTCTAGTTCTGCCACGAGATATTGGATCATGAAAATTGGTACGCTAAGTTAAAATTTCCTGGGAATCATGAAAGTGGTTGTGAAAAAATGATTGTGGTGTTGTTATCTAATCTCACTCTTTATTGTTAAGTGCTTTGGCGACTGACATGGAGATAAAATAATTGCGAAAATCTATCTGTAACTTCAAGTGTTTTCATCTAACATATAAAGATACAGTAAATGCTTGCTATTGACCCGTATAATTGCATTAATTTAACATCACCTTTTGGAACTATCATATACAAATGGGATACTAGTACCAGGTAGTCATATGATGCTAGTTTTATCATCAAATATTTTATGATATATAATAATATAAAAACTAAGTTTTTCTTACAAGTATCTTGTGGCATAAACATGACGTCTCTTAAAGGAACTGCTTGGGAAAATATTCAGGCAAAAGAAGAAAATGTTGATAATCAGCAACTTCTCTCCTTTTGCCTCAAAATTTTCTGTGCTATATTTTACACACATGTCATCTGTACCATCACCTGTTTTGTCGCTTTCAGCAGTTTTTACATTGGAGCAATCTAAAACTTGCCGTTTGGGAAAGGGTTAATACATGTGATATCCATTATCGATACATCTTTGCAGATTCTATGTGAAGTTGTTCATAACAAACCTGAACCCACAACAACTTCAGATGAAGCATCCAGACAGATTTGATATCTCCACCTACACGACGGACACGCCATCATGGACATGTATAGAGACTTTCGAGAAAGATGATTGTCATGGGAAAGTTATGTTGGAGTTCGGCACTGATATGTTAAAATATAAATCCGCAAACAACAAAACTGGAATACAGCATTATAATGTTGTATGTAATGATGGTTTTTGGTTAGTCCTAGAGCTGTATGGTGTGTCAGTTAAGATTCAGAAAGCAGATACAAATCAGAGTCCCACTGCTTTTGGAGCAGATTCAAGTCAGAGTCCTAATGTTCCCGGAGTTGATGAAATAGATGCCTCTCGACTCCCACCGCGCCCTGTACATCAAAATAGCTCATTTATCAGTGTTGAGTCAAATGTTAAACCAACTATGATGCCCATACCGGAATCAAACGAAAATGAGAATGAGTCACAAAATATGGTAACAAGGGCTACTGCTTGCGACAAGATTAAACTTGATAAGGGTATAAGAAGAAACTTCACTTATCTTTTGCGATCACTGACTTATTTGAGTGTTGCTGATATTTTGTTTGAAAAGGAATACATAACAATGGAAGAAAACGAAGCGATCCATTGCCCAAATGAAGATGGTGTAAGAAAGACTCTACTTATCATGTCAAGACGACCAATTTCAATGGGGTTGTTAGAATACTGCTTGAAATGTACATCTCAGGAATTCTTGCTCCCAGCGTTTCTCAATGAAGTTGAAAAAGAGTAGACATTTTGTTTCATAAGAATAAGTGTCATAACAACATCGCTTTTCATCTAAAACCGCAGCTTAACCCTTTCCCAAACAGCAAACATTTAGGGTGATCCTCTTCAAAATCTGCCACAAATGACAAAATGGAAGTTATTAAAAATAGAATTTGTGTAAAATAATGCATAGAAAACATTGAGACAAAAGGAGAAACTGCTTGTTATCAGCAGTTTCTTCTTTTGTTTCAATGTTTTCCCAAGCCTTTTCTATTGGGGACGTCAGAACCAGGTCTTGTTTGGGAAATGGTTAAAACAAACTGCAGTTTAAAGCAATTATATGTTTGTAGGCATCATAGGCGCATGATGATGTAGCAATAGGAATTAGCCCATTTAAAGTGACATTTCATATTTATTTCATTTTTTAAAAGTATGTCTTGGTGCAAAGATTGTTTATTCTAATGCGTAGAAATGCTATCAGTTTTTTGAAGTTGTTATTTATAAGCGAAAAATACGCCTTCAAAGTTGAGACAGAAATGACAAATTCTATATAAATCTGAACTGTTGTCCACAACAATTTGTTTAATTTTAGCAAAAAATATATATTTCCCGTAAACGGTTCAATATTTTGGCTTGAAATTTTCAGAATTTTCATAAGAAAACATGCTCTTTCAGATAGAATAAAAGTAAAATTAATGTAAAATAATTCTGAAATGTCACTTTAAATATGATTACATATTTGACACTCCGTCAAAATGACGTCTTTGAAAAACACGATGAAGAAATTGCTTCTGTCAATGTTTTCTACCTAGAAGACAAAATCGTGTAATGTATAATTATTTAAAAATATATAGGTCATTGGTCAGTGTAGAGTCAAACATTTCCCAAATCAAGTGAAAGTGGGAATGGTTTATTTCACAAGAACAATCTATCTAGAACAAGAAATTCTGACTAAGCAAATTTTGAAAATTGGAGGCTTTCGTCATGATGGGTCACATTATTGTTAGTAAACTTTCGTAATGTCAATTCATAAAAAATATTACAGTCTTTGTATGTGGATCTCGTTACATGTATGTAAAATATTTATACATAGATAATTTCTATCATAATGTTGAAAACTCTTTCTGTTAACAAAATGCTTGTTTTTCACCTTGGATAAATAAAAATGAGCTGGGATCGGCACAAAGGCCCCTTATGGCATTTGAGACCAGTATGGATCCCAATTAGCATGTGCATAATGTACAGTCTTAATATCTTCTTCGTAGGTTGACATACATCATCGATCCTGATCACATGTACATATAGGTACAGTAAAATCAGGAAATATTGCTGTCTAAAATATCACAGGGGTCTATTTTACAAGATCCAAGCTCAATTGTACATATTACAAATTAGAAAATGCATAGAGATTTTAAAAGAGGCTTTTGCAATAATTTTAAATACTTTTCAAAAGAAAGCCCACGTTTGTGTCCGTATTATAAAAAGCTTGGAAAACATTGAGACAGAAGAAGAAAAAGCTGATAATCAGCATTTTATCTTTCTGTCTCCATATTTTCGGTGCTGTATTGTTTAAAAATGTCTATTTTAATTAAAATCTTTAAGTTATCTGTAGTTTGTCTTTTGAGCTGAAATAGGCTACATGTACTTGCCCTGTGTTTGACAGTTTCCTTTATTTATATTTTTGAAAGAGTTTAAGCGAAATTAATTATATGTGTATTCAAAGAAGATGTTAAGACTTCCTTAATAGTTGTTAGATACTGTTCAAGAGATTTCATCCGAACCTGATACATGTATTATCAGCATTTTCTTCTTTTGTTTCAATAACCCATGCCTGTTATTTAACCCATTACCAAACGACACAATTTTGGACTGTTCCAATTTCAAATGTGTTGCAAACGATAATTTCGAATTGATGAAATTTTAAAAATATTGTCATTTAGGGTTAGAAAACATTGCAGAATATGAATAAGTTGCTTGTTACAAGCATTTTTTTCATTTTCCACTATGCTTTCCAAAGCCTTTATCTTAAAGGGTGTTAAATGCGTCAATGTTTGGGAATGGGTTAAAGGATGGTAAAAACAGGTCTTGTTTACGAAAGGTTGAATGTTGAAATATCATTCATAACATTATCTTTGTTGTCTGCATGTTGTCTGCATTGAGTTTTCACCTTGAATGAACCCTTTCCCAAACAGATCCAATTTGAAGACAGTGCCAGACAAAAGTACAATTGGCGTCAACAATAGAAAATCAAAGTGCTGAGAGCACTGTAATTGGACGTCTCTGATTGATTGAGCGGGATTGTACATGAACGAAAGATATTTTATTCATTCTTCTGTGTTTAATTCTATAAGATCGGTTTCGGACATACGAAATCGGCTTTATAACCATAAAACCCCTCTCAGGCTTCAAATTGAATTGATTGCCGTTTCAAGACAACCGATTTGTCTCTGAAGGACAGATCCTCCATTCATTTCCTACGGTAAGATTTTTTTAAATTTTTCTGTACTGATGTTTAAATACATGAGAAGTAAAAAAATGACTTAAAAATTATAGGTCACCAAGTGAATTAAAAAGTTATTAGATTTCATGGGAGACTACTCTTGTCTAAAATTGCAAATGAGGTGTCACTTAAATACCCACAAAAAAGGTGTTCGAAATGACAAGGATTACACAAATAAGACTTACATGTAATTGTTTTCACTATGTTTTATTCTGTCTAAACGAGTATCAATTTGGGAAAATTTAGTGATGATTTTGAATTTTTTAGTAAAACATTCTTTCAAAAGTAGCTGAAATTGCTCTTTTGTCGCAACGTTTCTGATAATAAAAATTATTCCAGCGGTAAGAATTTTTTCCTTTTTGGTATAGACATAGTGCTTGGTCATACCTACAAAAACAAAACAAAAAAAAAAGAAAAATATATCAAACCAAGCGTTTTTCTTAGTTACACGAAAAACTTGGTTTACTTTTTTCAGCTCTGTCCGAAATTGTTTCACTACTTTTATCCATTTTCTTCCTTATTACCAGCTTTATATAACAAAAAAGTGTCATCTTTTGTGTCTATCTGAAGCGGACTAGCTCATAAAGACACCGCTTTGCTTTTGTTGCTCCGTTTCCTATCGCTAACGCCACATGTTGAACGCGTAAAAGAAAGCCAAATTTACCATCCGAGTACTATTACACTTTTATTGACCAAACAGAGAAAATTGAAATAACCGAAAAGGGTATTGTCATTTATCAACCAAACATTAAATACATGTAAAAAATACATTTGCTGAAAAGGGCAATTACTGAAACATCTTTATTTCGTTATTTAAGAGTACGCAGTAAGTTGCGCAGTAACAACTGGAGGATCTGTCCTTAAGGCTATGTGATTAGTAATTTTGTCTTCTTGTTTCGGTTTAACTATGAGTATTATCGTCAGTTACACCTTTCATTAATTTTATAAAGGACGATACAAAGCAATTTATTCAAAATTTAAGCCAACGCGCTACATAAATGAAAGCCGCGATAGCTCACTTGGCAGAGCACTCATCTTGTACTCTTTACACATGTCTATATCTGGAAGGCCCTGGGTTCGAATTCTACTTAGACATTGTTCTTTTTTATCATCTTTTCTCGACTTTTATCTCCTCCATCGTTTAGGAAAAACAACCGCAGTGATTTAGAATCGATCTAAACACAAATTCAACGAATTAAAGTAATGAAACGCCGATCATTTACATACAATTCCGCTCAATCAATCAGAGACGTCTAAATATAGTGCTCCAAGCTTTGATTTTTATTCGTGTTTAGAGTAAGGAAAACACGGCAGCAGTTTTCCCTTGTTTTGGTTACAAACCAATCAAATTCAATACATACTTTTCCTGAAACAAAATACCAGATGAATTGTAGCGCCTAACCATGGATTCCTCATACCAGTACTACCGCAGCATCCTTACATCTACAGATGTGCATGCAAACAAGAAATTGGGAACGTGCCGTCGGAAAAATGACAGAGTACAATACGCAATTTAAATCTTCATATCATTATCAACGAACATTTGAGAATAGCAATGTCCCTATCTGTACACATATTCATACGATCATCCAGGTACCATCGTCACTGTTGCATATCCATTGCTTCATTTTCTTAAGCACAACACACGTAAACGGGTCACTTAAACGTAATAAATACAGATCGCTGTCACTCGATCTTATACTAGTAATAATCATTGTTGCCATGATCATTGATCAGTATGTAAATAGGTCATGATACTGTCGAATATCAGTGATACAGATGCTGAAGAGAAAAAAAAAATCGTAAGAGCAACTATTTTTCTGAATAGGTGGATATCACTAGCGTCTCATCTGAGGCTATTCAGATGGAACCCCAATTTGTCATCGAGTCGAACCCGAGTTGCGAAATGAACTCACTCCCCGAAAATCAATTTTAAAATCCTGATTCCAAAATATGTCTCGTGGAAACCCCGTTTCTTTAAATATGTCAAAAAACAACAATGATCAAAGAAAAAGAATTTACCATACACAATAAGTGCATTAAATTGAGTAATCATCCTAAAATGTCTGCTTTCGGTAAACACATCAAGAAAAACAAACGTTTTAACAAATGTTGTACAGAAGAAATAATCCGATCTGGTTTCGAACAAACGGCGTTCCATATATCATACTGAAAAAAGGTTCAGAGGCTAATCCTTTCCCGTTTGAGCTATCGCTGCTGATGATGATATAGGGCGTTTGTTAACTTTATTAACATAGTGTATGCATGTATCGCTTTCTAAAGATCTTACCCTTTACACAATATTACGAAAGTCAAATCACTACAAGAAAATGGTTAAATCGAAAAAAGATCGTAAAGTTGGTTAAGTCGTGGCATGAATTGAATCGGCCAATGAATCTTATAGTGTTTGTTAAAGAACACAATGAAAGCAGGAAAAGATACGACAGTTTTCCTGTATGGTCGCAAAATCTATTTTGAATTTTGGTCAACTGGCAATTGAGTTTGAGAAGGGTTTTTTGGTAATGAAAACTCATTTCGCCTGTCGAAAAGCGGTTATAAGAATTGTACGTCCGAAGGACGTCCAATTAAAAATATGTAATAAAATAGAAAACAATGAGGAAAATGAGAAATAGCTGATTATCTCAATGCTTCCCCAAAGTGTTTGTTGAATGACGTCAAAACCAGGTCTTGTTTGGGAAAGGGTTAGGGTTGTTCGGGAAGGGGTTATTGTACTGAGTTATTGGTATATAATACCACTTAGTTCGTAATATTTTGTGTTATATATTAAATATATTTTTAGATTTTTACTGTACATACACAAAATGAGACTTACAACAAATAAACTACATTATTATTACTTTTATTATGTTAGTTCTAAGTAGCCTAATGTTTTCATTGAACTAACAACGAAAATTTGTGTATGATAATGATGTCACTATCAGAAAATATTTCTAGTAAATATTTAATTGAAAGTTAAAATAGCTGGTAAAGGGCATTTCTTCACTCTAAACGAGTTTCAAAGGGAAGTCACTATCGTCGAACTATAAAAGGGACAACACTCTGGAAGAACTGAAACAAAGCGTTATCCAATCTCCTTCACAGTGATCTCCCCTGAATTTGGATTGGGGAGATCTCTGCCGGCACAGCTTGAGTTACCAAGATTTCAGGTAATTGATTTTTTTTATTTTTATTTTTTTTAAAAGGAAACATGCTTTAAGCGATGTTTTAAGAATATGAGGTGTCAGATATGAATCCAAATAAAAAATATAATTGGATTTAAAAAATGATTTCAGAAATATAAATAAATTTCCGCGATCTTTACGATATCACGTGACATTCACCATGGTCACGTGATTTATATGCTTGCAGTGATAATGTAAGGCATTGTCGCTGTGTGGAGTTTGAGCGTTATCCCACAAGATATCAAAGGAATTTCACTCAGTTCAAACTTTTAAAGGGAAGTCACTCTTGTCGACCTACTAAAGGGACATCAATCCAGACGAATTTTAAAGCGAAGTTACTCTTGCCGATATGTTAACTTTAGATGATTCATCACTCTGGATGACATTTAAAGGGAATGCATTTTGTCAAACTACTAAATAGACATCATTCTGGATGAACTTTAAATGGTAGTCACTCTCGTCAAGAAGGAATATCTCTCCAAACGATTTTTAAAGGGAAGTCACTCTGACCGAACTGTTAAAGGGACATCGCTGTAAACAAAATTATAAAACTTTATAAAGCTCACCGAAGTATTAAAGGGGCATTACTTTGGAAAACTCGATCGCTCTTCTCAAACAGTAAAGGGACATCACTTTGGACATACTTTTAAAAAAATTTCCTTCGCAGTTATCTACCCTGAATCAGGATAAGATCTATGCAGGCACGACTTTGACTACTAAGATTTTAATAGCCAATTGAAAGTTTTTGAATTGGGTTTTTATTTGAAAATATAAACTTGGTTAAATATTATTTTGAGATCGTTAGGTGTTAGACAATAACTGAAATAGAAACTTAATTTTAGAAACAAAAAAATTGTGAAAATATTTTACAATGGGGAGAATCACGTGATTGACAATGGTATTTAACACGAAAATATGGCGACGAAATGACCGCTTCGGCGTGAAAATTCAAACTTTAGAAAGGTATGTATTCAGTCTACGTAGTTTCTCAGACAAGCCACCTATCCTAAAGTACCCGCTATTGTCTAAGGTTTCCACAGATACCCAACTTTCCCCTCTCCGTTTGTTGTATTTAGAGAACACTCAAAGAATATTTCGGAAATTGCGAAAATTTTGGATGTGTTTTAAGCACGTCGCATCATATTTACAGCTTTATTTCCTAACCAGAGATCTCTCTTTTCACACGGTATATTTCTAGACCATTTTTTATCGAAGACATTTCAATGTAGCCCATTTACATGGTCCATGTTGTCTTTGTTAAGCGTATTTACGAAAAAGATGTTAAACATACGTACAATGCTGTAGTGTTTGGCACGCCGAGTTCTTGTGAGTGTGATGTTAAACACGCACATAGTTACTCGTGTACTAGGAAAGCCACGGATATTGGACAATTTGGTTGTTTGTACATGACCCAATACATGACCCAATCTGATTGATATCTGGTGTTAACTTACAGTAACATATGAAAGACATCACAAGGGGTAATCTTTTACGAACTTAGAAAAAACGAAATCGGCTATGATTGCTCTAACTAATCAAATCATTTGTTATATATAAATTCCATGACGAACTCGTGCGATTTCCATGACAAATTCGCGCAGACACAATAATTCAGAACTGAAATGTGATGTCCTCGTTAACCCTTCTGGAAACCGGGATATAGACTCTTTGGTGAAAGGTTTATAAAAAAATTATGAGTGGTCCGAAGAGTCAGTGTGATACTGTCATGAAGGTTTGTGGGTGTGATCAGTACTCTGCCAGATCTGCAGATATTAATTTTTCCGCTTCAAACCCAAAGATTCTCCGATCATTTAATCCGTATGATATCACCGGAGAAAGAAAACCAGGTAGAGATGGAGACATTATGTCACGTTTGGCGGGGAATCTTCAAGGGAAATCAGCGTGTCTGACGTTCGACGGAAAAAAATAAAATAAACCGGGGTTAACGGAAGAATTTGGAGATGTGGATTTATAAGATTTTACAATAACAGCAACGAATTTCCTTTGTTTGTAAGTAATTACGTCACGGTTAACTGGATAGAATTGAATCATTTTCTATCATATCATTGTATTCCATGTGCAATTGACACATTCTTATATCGACAGTGTAAAGTGCACCAAACCTTGCTGAAACTGTATTTTGTCACTATCAGATGTGCATTTGCCCAATAATGTGCCAGACTTTAACTGGGCATTGTTCATATGTTCAAAAAATTTCATTCCACAAAATATACCTCCGTAAGCCAGATGATGAAAACCTTCTACAATGCAACATCTTTAATGCTTGTGACTTGGCAAAAAAGGAAAATGTCGTTCAATACTACAAAATGCAAAACCCTATATTTTGGAAATGAAAGCAAAAACCAATACTACATAAAAAGCAATTACGGTTCCATAAATGAGATTCAAAATGTTGACAAAGAAAAAGATCTGGGTATCATTTTTGACTCCAAACTTACTTTTCAGAGTAATGTTAATACCAAAGTAAACGTTGCAAATAGAAATATGGGAAATATAATGAAATCTTTCACTAATATGGATAAGAAGATGTTTTTTGCAATTATACAAGTCAATGATGGTACGTCCACACTTAGAGTATGGCTCAGTAATTTGGAGTCCTAGATACAAAAAGGATGCAATCGCAATAGAAAATGTCCAAAGACGGGCTACGTGAATGGTCAAAGAACTGAAAAAAAAAAACAAATCATATACTGAGAGGAAAGAGCGGACCTAATCCAGATGTATCGGCTTATTAACAAAATAGATAAGACAAACAAAAACACCAAGAAAAGAAAGTTTCACTATGGGAAACAATTTAAAACTATTCGAAACAAGGCCTAGAACAGACTGTAGGAAAACTGCTTTCAGTGTTAGGGCTACAAAAAATGGAATGGTCTTCCAAATGAGGTGGTACAGGCACCCTCCATCAATGCATTTAAAGCTAGGCTTAATAAAAATAAGGAAATCAATCAATAAATTTGAAGCCAAATGCTATAAAAGGAACTAAGTAAAATGACTGCAAGACAGAGCAGTACAATATGAAACATAAGAAGCATTTTACTATAACTATGAAACAAAAGAAGCATTTTACTATAACCATTACTATATAATTATAATCCTGGCAACTTAATAAAAATAAAGGGGAGGACAGGAAAGCGATGGACTGCCATATTTCCTGATTCAAACCATTCAAATATAAAATTAAAGCCATAACAGATTTATAAGAATAGTAATAATAATAAAAGTAATTCTGTATTTTCATACATGCAAGAATGGATAAGAGAAAAGTTACAGTTGTTATTATTACTATAGGCAGGACAAAAATACGAATTAATAATTGATTATAATAAAACGTCACTATATTCAATTCAATCAATAATTTCCTAAGTAATATTCATAATCAGAGGGCAAAAAACAGGGCATATAAAGTAAATTATTACCATTTTTGTAAACATCAAAGGTTTTAAAAGTTTATTTTTCTATTGTACATAATGCAAGTTTTTATCTGTTAAAATCAAAACCATCTTTTACCAAATTAAAGTTAAAAAATATAAATTGTTAGTATAATTGAGTCAATATTATGCTTAAAGAATCGAAGAAAATGCTTACAAAAATAAGTGTACAAGTTAGCTTTCAATTCGTAAACGTAACGAAGAGTGTTGTGCGAAAAGTGTATGCAAAGTGAAGTGAACATATATGTTGATAAGATATTGTGTGATAAACTTGTGAGGAACTATTGACCGAAAATGAATCCGGAAGTCCTCAAAAGTAAACACTAATCAACGGGGAAAACGTATAAAAAATGGCATAAGAAGCATAGAAATGCTAAATGTGATCAGACAATCACATCTGGCCTCTATAACTGTATTAACTGCATTAAAAGCACAAATAAGTCAGCACATTCTACACAACTAAGTACACTTGCGTGTTTAACACCAAACTCACAAGAACTCGGCGTGCCAAACACTACAGCATTGCACGTGTGTTTAATATCTTTTTCGTAAATACGCTTAACAAAGACAACACGGACCTTGTAAATGGGCTAGAATGAAATGTCTTCGATAAAAAGAGGTCTAGAAATATACCGTGTGAAGGCACTCTCTTTTTGTAAGAAATAAAGTTGTAAATATGATGCGACGTGCTTAACACACATCCAAAATTTTAGCAATTTTCCGAAACATTCTTTGAGTGTTCTCTAAATACAGCAAACGGATAAGGGAAAATTTGGTATCTGTGGAAACCTTAGACAATAGCGGGTACTTTAGGATAGGTGGCTTGTCTGAGAAACTACGTAGACTGAATACATACCTTTCTAAAGTTTGAAATTTCACGCCGAAGCGGTCATTTCGTCGCCATTTTTTCGTGTTTAATACCATTGTCAATCACGTGATTCTCCCCATTGTTTTAGGTCACAACTATTCGTCAGAACTTAGACGATTTTCGTGAGCCCTGCAACACCCGAGTATGCTAAACGATCCATCATCATACGATCATACCAGCATTACGTGATTTTCGCTGTGCAGGGATTACGTACAGGTCTCTTACGTAATCGCTGTTTGGAGGCACTCTCTTTCACAGATGCTCTTTCATTTTGCCTCTGTACGTGGCTGCGGAAGAATAAGAAAACTAACGAAAGGAATAAGAGGAGGTTTGAAAAAATAGTCACATTTTTATTAGATCAATACTGAAATTTGAGAGCACCCCTGATGCAAAGAAAACAATATTTTCTTTCTGTAATATATAATACACGAAATGAAACAGTTACACAGTAGTTAAAGCCATTATCCTTCGGTAGACCACTTCTGGTGGACTGTTACCGAGATAGCTCCTTGCAGAGATGGTATGTGATGAGCAACGAACGGTCACTATGCGTGGAGAATGCATCTTCCTCTCGACCGACCACGGATAGCACAACCTGCGATAGATCCAGGACTTTCAGTGAAGGTGATTCAAACATTATAATCATGGTGGTTCATTTTCCTAGCGTTAGACAAAGTTGAGTAAAATTCTGCAGGAAAATGAAATAATCATGGTTACAGAAGGGGTTCGTTTGAACTGAACCGCATTCCTCTGGATTCGCAAATGTACAATAATGTCGGTGATGTACATAAATTAATTTATACAAAAAATGTTTGCTAGGGTAAACTGATTGTGAGTCGGACATCCTTTCACTTCAAGCCCTTATCGTTCTTTAATCATGGTGAGTTCCAATACCCGTTTTTTTTCGGCATTTGCTGGTATATTTCACTCGTCGATTAAGACCAGAAATCTAACTATATCTCTTTGTATAGAGAAAATATAAAGCTGGGAACCACAATACCCTTAATTGATCGTGAGTCGGACACATTTGACTGTGAGTCGGACACATTGACCATGAGTCGGACAGTACATTGAAAACGTAGCCCATTCCCACATAATTACATGTACGCTCGTAGACGCTCCTCCGAATAAAAATGTTGAAAACATGGTGAAAATGAAGAACTTGCATGTGATAAGCAATTTCCTCAATTTTCACAATGTTTTCTGCTTAAAAGGACGGGTAGATTCTAATTAACTTTCTAACCTAATCAACTTCAAATTGTCGTCTGCAACCTCTTACGTCTAGTCCAAAAATTTGTTGTCTCGTAATACGTGTTAAAGCTACTTACACTGGAAGTCGTGTGTCTGAAAGACTAGAAAAGGTAGATCTCTATCTTGGACAGTTACCCAGAAATCTATTTTTTCTAGTCGCCGAGAGAAAGGTACCAGCAGATGCCGGAAAAACTGGGTATTGAAACTCACCATGATTAATAAACGGTAAGGGCTTGAAGTGAAAGGGTGTCCGACTCACGATCAGTTTAGGTAGGGGAGACCGGGGCAAGATGATACACGGGGCAAGATGATACAGAGCAATTTTAAGCAATATGGCGCCATGTATGACGCCATATATATTCTATGTTGCAGCGTCTGTTTGTGACCTTTATTTGGCAAAAATATCTCAGGAGTACAACAACACATACAGAAATAATACAGAAATGTCGTTTTTCGGAGTATTTTAGTATTTTTTTTCATTTTCACTCATTTCCTACTGTAACGTTAGAATACGAGAATATTTTTTGAAATATTTCCATCATTAGAACATGTCATTTCCACATTTATTTACCATTCTTATTTTCATCTAAGTGTTGTTTGTTTTCTAATGATTCGAGTTGAAAGGTAACGAGGTGTCACGGGGCAAGATGATACAGCATAGTCGGGGCAAGATGATAGAGGCTGTCATCTTGTCCTGGTGACTGCCATGTTTTGCAAAAGATGCATTCAACCCATAAATACAGTCCCCGAGAACTTACGGTGGTCATATATTTGTTTCAGAGTGGTTCTGCTGGTAATTCTGATGTATGACATCATATTTGTCAAAATTTTGAATCCGAGGATCATTTATATTTAGAATTCTTTAAGAGTGGCTTCATATGTATGATATTTAAATTCAATTAATCTTTTCAAGAGAGTCATGATCTACTAGGCTATATAATTATTCTATCAATTTACTTTAATAGTGGAATTCATAATACGTGCTCTTTTTTTCTTTATAACTTTTGTTTTATCATTTTTTTTTATTTTATTTATTATCATTCTTTATCAACATTTTTCCTATCCATAGATATATATTTCACTATGAAACCTTTTTATATCCTTGCAAATGTTAATTGATTCAGAAAGAAAGAGACCATCCTAATGAAAATATAATCCATTTGGTATCTTTTCTAGTATTTGCTGACTTGATTGTATTGAATTTTAAATATTTTAGACCATTTCTTTATAAAGACACGAAAATAAAAAAAATAAACTGCTCTGTAAGGCACGGTTACTTTTTTATTACCACATCTTCGTTAAAATAGATTAGTTTCTTTATTGTTTCGATATGAAATATGACCCTTTATAAATTCTGAACAACCTCGTAGTATTTTTTTCGTAATCAATGCTTTTCATTAATCGTAAAACGGCGTTGTATCACCTTGCCCCACCACCTGTATCATCTTATCAGTCTGTTTCAAACGCAAAATTAGATATGTTGCAAACATTTCATGATTTCGGCCTAAATAATAGTCAAGAAACAAAATTTTCCTTTTTGTCCTTAATTGAACAGCAGATGAAGCCATTTGAAGAATTCGAAAAAGTGTATCATCTTGCCCAGGTCTCCCCTACCCTAATCTACATGTATATAGTGCAACATATAATACAACTTCAAAAGTTTACAGGTCTATAGATTCTATTTTGGATAAAAAGTACGAGTTGGCTCCTTTTCCCCCATTTTTGGTACGAGTTGACCAAAATAGTTGACTAAAATTTGTACGATTTGACTAACGTTTGGTATGAGTTGTCTTCGTTACGAGTTGACTTCGGTACAAGTTACCTTGCTGCCCTGCACAACATCTTTGAAATTGGTCAAGTCTTATTTTTTGTCGTTTGGGAAATTATTGACTTTATTTGTTTTTCTGTTGACCCATTTATAATTCATAATTTCTGTCGTGATTTTAGATATATATATTATGGACCTCTTTGAAATGAAAACTATTGGCTATGAAAAGGAGCATAACTGTTACGGACGAAACACATCTAAAATATACAATTAAGAATGAGTTATTTCCCTTTTTCCGATAGCCGCCATTTACCAAAATAAACAACATGTCTAGTCCAGGATCTCTGCTCGACCACGATTGGTACAACAATGGGGAAGGACGAGACATGATATCATGTTTGTTTACCAGGAATAAACAACGGCTCAGAACATTTGGTAAAATTACGTGTTTAAAGATCTTGACACTCAGAGTCTCTTGAAAACTGACAGTTCACAGTTTGGCGACCTATATCCCCCTTTCTCACTTCTCCGTTCTTTCTCATTCAATGATTCATCCGTTCATCTCCGGATTTTTGCACATCAGACTTTTTCATGTCTGAATTGTATTCTATTTTGAAGACTTGATTATTTTAACTTAATTTAAGTCAAATAAGACAAGAAAAGTCCCAAATGTTTATGAAATGAATTATAATCTATGACGGTCACACTAAAATTCGCCATATGAGGAAGATACGCCCTATGGAAGCCATATGAAAATATTGACGCCATATGGAAATATATGTTTATAGATATTAACATGTATTTTCATCAGAGAAAACTCGGATTAGCCCATACCTGTCAACTCTCACGAATAAATCGTGACTAACACGAATTCAAGTGCAGGAGTTCATCACACACACGAATGGTCTGAAATCGCTAAAAATCACGATTTTCCAGCGATCTCACGCTTATAATTTTCGTCTGCCATTATTGTTTATCATTGTGAAATTGCACCCTTACTCGCTCAATTAGCGATTATCTTGTACGAGGGGCGTTCATTAAAGATTTCCCCTGACCTACTTTAAGTTGAGGTAGGAAGTTGAAATTGTACACATACATTACCGTATACCTCTATAGGTCACATGAAAAATTGCAGCTCTGAAATGTAATTTGTTTCTCATTTCTGTGTGCTGAAGTTAAGTAAGGTAGAGTGATGGAGCAAGCAGTCATCAGATTCCTGTGTTTGAAAGGTCGCACTCTAAAGGAGGAATTTTATGGCATGAAATAAGTTTGTGGGGATGATGTCCCATCATATGACTTTGTCAAACACTGGTAGACTCAGTTCAAGTGTAGACGTAAGTCTGTGGAACAACCATAATCCTGGGCGCCCACACTCTGTCATTGATGATGCCACCATAAAGTCAATGCAAGGTTTCGGGCACAATATACGGTGGTCTACAGAACAGGTCTCCAAAATTGTATTAAACGCTGGCAGAAGTATGTCTCTCTGGCTACAGGCCATGTAGAGAAAGATTAATATTTGTGCCAAGTTTCAATTCTCTATACTTATTGGAAGTAGGTTAGGGGAAATCTTTAATGAACGCCCCTCGTATATTGTCATCACCTTCCTTGATCGACAATCAAAACGCGCCGATGCGTTAACTCGACGATATCGGGGACCGACTTATTACAAATGAGCAAGTGTAAGGCGTGGCTAATATCGACAAGTCAACCAATCAAAATGCGCGATATGTTATCGAGGGAGCAGTTTTCCGATAATCTGTCGATGACAATTAGTGATTGCCCATTCAGTTGTAAACAAACTGCGACCATCGAGTTTATCTATGCAATTCTACCATTTAACAAGACTTAATGGATGATGGTCAACTAGTTTAACAGCCTTCACTGAGAAAATCAGATCGTTCGTGGGCCACCGCCTCGATAAGATTCTTTACCTTCCAGAAAATCGGTATTTCGCACTCGTAGGTTGTTTCGCCCCATTATGTTTTGCGGTTTACCTTAAATTCAACTTTTGCACTTCTAATGGTTTTCTGATACGCAAAATAACCGCGATATGGTCGCACAGGCATTATTTTGCATCATTTACCAGACTAAAAGAAAAACAAAATTAAAAAAGGAAGGAACTTGGCAATTGCTGAACTGTGAACAGGCTACAGAAGATTTTTTTTTAAAGGATAACAGAAAGACAGAGAGAAAATTTCAACAAATTGGTTGGTGAAAATTGTTTGGAACAAAGGATGTGTTGTTTCTCACAATAATTATCCTTGATGAACTTTGCTATTTAACCACTCTTCTTTTGTATAGAAATAAAATGACAAATATAAGACCTAGACTAGTGCTACTGTCATTGTTTATTTAAAGACTCAAGTTGAAGAAATACTGCAAAAAAATCTCACTCCTAAAAGTTGAGGTAAAATCACTCCGCGCGAAAAATACCCGCGAAAACTCCTCATTTTAAGGTCGTCGCGCGCAATCTCACTCTTTGAAATTTCCAAAAGTTGACAGGCATGGATTAGCCCAGAGGTCGTAATGAAATAGGGAGTCTCTGAGAAAAAAGGGCTGATGGCCTGGCCCAAAATAATCTATGTATGGTGATTTGCCCAGTTTTCGTGGATGAGCCCATTTTCGTGGTATTACGAATATATTACGCCATTCTAAACACGCAACGTCTACATGCTAGAATTTTGTCAACAAACATCCCACCCCCATCTTCACTCGCTTCAAATAAAGTAAACAAAGAAAATGTTTATTCAAGGGACATAAACTATGACAATTCTCATGAGGGTTGTTCAATACATTTTTACGCAATGAATCAAATAGGCAGAGGTACTTGTGATGCTCCTATCATTACATCAGCCAGTGTATTTTTTTAAAAACAACCTTTAATTATTGACAAGGAATGTTAGATTGATGAAGTGTCCAATTTTGGGGGAAAAATTTGGAAACAAAGAATTTGTCACTGATTTATTGAACGACCCACGGATTCTGGAGCCTCAATTCTGATGACGTCAGAGGTCAACAGCCTATCCAAAAATGGCTTTCAATGTAAAAGAAATAACACACAACTGACTTCAATGTATGGAATTAATAAAAAATCAAATATTTTCAAATGTTATTTAGTAATTGTTGTAGCACTGACTTGTTCTAGTCTTCCGGGAGTTTCCTTTGAATTATTAATACCACGAAAACTGGACCAACCATCATAAATATGATGAAATTTCCCTCTGTCTGACAATTTTTACTTTCTATCAGTCCGACAGTCTGACACTAATTTTGATCTGTGAAAAAGTGAACAATGGGTCAGTGTGACAAAATTTTATTTGGTTTGACAGATAAGTTATCACTGTCAGACAGAATGTCTGACAAAAAATTCTAGTTCTTTGCCATGTCTATTTATTCCAGGCCTTTTAGAGAGACCACCCCTGTCAGCTCATATAGAAGAAGTGAGTTATAAACTGTTTCTGTCTGGTAAAAGTGGAGTTGGGAAAACATGTACAGCAGCTAAACTAACAGGCCATGATATTCCTAAACATCATGCTGAAACTCCAGGTCTGTTTTAAGGTATAAAGTGCCTAATTAAAAACACCACTTTCTAGCCATACGAAATGTATCAAATTACACACACTTGTAAATACACTTCACATAAGTTGATTCACCGTGCCAGATTTCAAGATTATGCTTCAAGAAGAAAATAATTTACAAATATCATTTTACTCTACATTCATATGCAAGGGAGGTAATTTTGAACATTTTTGTCAAATATTTCCATAAATATGCATTAATTCAAAATTCTAAACCGTACAAAATGCTTATGTTTGTATTTGGAATGGAAATATAACACAGTTTAGGAATTATTGGCACTTTTCAAATTTCGCCGCTGGCTTTTTGGTGCTAATTAGGCCCTTCTTACCTTAATTGAACACACTTAGTAGCTATTTAAGCTGTAGTTAAGACATTTTCTTAATTTTAAGGACAATACAAGGCACATAGCGACCCTACAAAGGAATTGAATTCAAGATGAAGTAGGGGGCATTTCCTTCTGGAAAAAAAAACTTTAAAAATCTTAATGGTGTGATTTGTTGTAGTTTGGTGTCTCTTGTGAGCTTTTCAACATTAAAAAAGACTAGCACTCAATTGTCCAAATAATGTTGATTCAGCTGCATACTGGCATTTATAAAGGTAGCTGCTCGCCTTGATACAATTTTGTTTGAAAATGCCATATATATGATAACTACAACTAATTACAACTCATCATTATCTACGAAACCCTTTGTGCCTAATTGGTAGTCATCCGTATCAAAGCCTTTATCTTGAGGGGCATCAAAAGGTGTCTTTGTATAGGAATGTGTTGATAGTTCTTTTTCTACACCCGCAAAACAAATTTCACCTTTTTTGCCACTTGCTAGTTTTAGCGAGTGCTTAATTTGACAACTCGCTATTTTTATTAAAATGGAAAGTATACTTGCTAAATGCAGTTTTGGAGATAATCTTACCATTTTGCTTAAAATGCGCAGAAACATACAAATTTCACTATTCATGTATTCCACGTCAACTAGTTTAATCCTCGCTAAAACAAGACCTGTTTTTGATGTTCCTAATAAAAATGCTTTGCAGTGACCTAGTTTTATTCTGTCATTTTGTTGTCCAATCTTGATCGCCATACCGTATACTGGAATCAGCCTGTTTGTCAGATTGTCTGTCTGTTAAGCTGGTCCGTCCATCCATGTAAAAAATACTTATCGGGAGCATATCTCGGGAAAAAAAGTAGCTTTGATCATGAAACTTCATGGGTAGATAGATCTCACTAAGGAGAAGTGCAGTGTACAAGGAACATAACTCTACTATACTTATTTTGTGAGTTTTTGCCCTTTGTTTTTGAAAAAAATACTTGTTCAGGCAAATGTATTGGTAGGGGTATTTTATTACCTTTTGTGACAGATTTCTAGTTTTGGAAAGGATCTAGTAATATAGATTAAGTGTGATTATTGTACTAATGTATTTATTGTACCTGCAAGTATTCAAACAAGTACATGTTATTGGCCAGTTAAGACATCAGATACCAACAAAGTTAGGTTGTTTAACCCTTTCCAAAATGACAAAAAGTTATGGAGTCCTATTTTATAACTTCAGCAGACAACAAAGAGTGTAGTGATAAAGGCTTGATATGTGTACAGAAAGCATAGAAAAGTTTGAGACAAAAGGAGAAAACACTGATTATCAGCACTTTCTTCATTTGCCTTAAAATGTTTTCCAAAGGCAATTCCATTAACAACATCAAATCCAGGTCTTGTCTGGGAAAGGATTAAACTTAGAATTTTTGTAATTTTTCTGCAGGTATCCAAACCAGAACTTGTTATTGGCCAGTGAAGACAACAGACACCAACAAAGTTATGTTGTTTAAACTTGTTTTTCTGGGACACAGATTAAGTAACACATGTACATGAATATGTGTAATTTTTCTGCAGGTATTCAAACAAGTACCTGTTATTGGCCAGTGAAGACCACAGACACCAACAAAGTTACGTTGTTTAACCCATAACCAAACAACAAAATTTTAGCCCAGTCCAAACTCAAAGGTGTTGCAGACAACCATTTCCATTAAACAAAATTTAACATTTACAGTCTTTCTTGGTACAAATCATTGTGGGAAATGAAGAAATTGCTTGTCACAAGCAATTTCTTCATTTTCCACAATGTTTTCCAAAGCCTTTATTTTGTGGGGCGTCCAAAAGCATCATTGTGTGGGAAAGGGTTAAACTTGTACTCATATTTTAGAACACAAACTAAATAACACATGTACATGAATATTAATTATTTTCTTGCAGGTATTCAAACAAGTACCTGTTATTGGCCAGTGAAGACTTCAGACACAAACAAAGTTATGTTGTTTAAACTTGTATTCTGGGTGGCAGATTAAGTAAAACATGTACATGAATATGTGTAATTTTTCTGCAGGTATTCAAACAAGTACCTGTTACTGGCCAGTGAAGACTTCAGACACAAACAAAGTTATGTTGTTTAAACTTGTATTCTGGGTCGCAGATTAAGTAAAACATGTACATGAATATTTGTAATTTTTCTGCAGGTATTCAAACAAGTACCTGTTATTGGCCACAGGCGTCCGTAATTTGAGCCTTGGCACCATCTAAACTATTCTTTATAACAAGGCATTTTTCTATGTTCAATCTGATCGCCACCCCTCTATCACAAAATACGGTGGAACTTTTTCAAATTTACAGATAATCTGTCCAATCTTTCGTTAACCAAGAGCAAACATATTTTACTTCAAAGAAAATGCAATTATTTGGGGGTGGGTAACGAAGTCTGACTGCTACAATGGCTCAAAAGTGAAATTTCCATCGAGGTTTTGTTTCATTTACACTGTCAGGTTCAGTCGATTTCAAGATATAAGCACGCTTAAGATCGAACAGAGCGCCCTTTAAACTGCATGAACACTAAAAGCAAGTCTAAATATAACACTAACCTGTCACATTCGTCTTCTACAAACGCAAACAACTGAGAATTCGGTGATTTTGAGGTTTGTTGTCAAATTTTCAAAATGAAACTGCCAATCTGGGTCAGATGTAACGATGGGTAATTTCGTTGGATAATCGATGTCACGTTTTTGGTGACGTAATTAGCGGCGAATGATTTTATTGGTCGACTATCGTTTTGACAGTCTCGCGCGAAATTGGTGCTCGATTTCTAAAGCTATTTTCAAACAGTTTCATGATGTAAGAGCGGGAACCAGAGGGTATTTAAACATTTAGCATACGGAGACAAAGGAAAGTTAGAAAATTCGCTCATGTTATTTTTTTCAGCAGTAAAGAGTAGATTATAAGAATCTAGATTATTTAAAACACATTTAGTCAAGCTAGTGGCGCTAGCGATAGTAGTAGTGCCTCGATTTTCGGGGGAATGTACGAACAAGTTAACAGAAACGAGTCGACCAATGAAATCATTCTTCGCCAATTACGTCTCCTTTTCAAGATGTCTACTTTCATGTCAATAATTTAGCTGAACGGAAAATCGTAAAATGTTTGATTCTAAGCCATTAGAGAAGACGAATGTGACAGGTTAGTGTTATATTTAGACTTGCTTTTGGTGTTCATGCAGTTTAAAGGGCGCTCTGTTCGATCTCAAGCGTGCTCATATCTTGAAATCGACTGAACCTGACAGTGTAAATGAAACAAAACCTCATTGGAAATTTCAACTTTGAGCCATTGTAGCAGTCAGACTTCATTACCCACCCCCAAATAATTGCATTTTCTTTGAAGTAAAATATGTTTGCTCTTGGTTAATGAAAGATTGGACAGATTATCTGTAAATTTGGAAAAGTTCCACCGTATTTTGTGATAGAGGGGTGGCGATCAGATTGGACGTAGAAAAATGCCTTGTTATAAAGAATAGTTTAGACGGTGCCAAGGCTCAAATTACGGACGCCTATGTTATTGGCCAGTGAAGACAACAGACACCAACAAAGTTATGTTGTTTAAACTTGTATTCTGGGTGGCAGATTAAGTAAAACATGAACATGAATATTTGTAATTTTTCTGCAGGTATTCAAACAAGTACCTGTTACTGGCCAGTGAAGACTTCAGACACCAACAAACTTATGTTGTTTAAACTTGTATTTTGGGGCGCAGATTAAGTAATACATGTGCATGATTATTTCATTGTTTTTCAACAAAAATCGCGTAACTGCAGCTTTAAACAAGCTGCAGTTACGAGGTTTTTGTTGAAAAGCTGCTATTTGTAATTTTTCTGCAGGTATTCAAACAAGTACCTGCTATTGGCCAGTAAAGACCTCAGATACCAACAAAGTTATGTTGTTTAAACTTGTATTCTGGGACGTTGGTGAGGCGGCATGCAAGAGATTTGATCATATATTACCTGTAAGTGTTTTATAGTTGAGCCAGGATCTGGGAAAAGGTCCCTAAAAGCATTTTAACCCTTCCCCAAAAGGCAAAAAATTGGAATGATCTTTTTTGAAAGCTGCATCAGACAACAAAATTGGTGTTGATGAGGAAAGGCTTTGTGTACAATATAGCATAGACAACATTGAAGCAAAAAGAGAAAATGCTGATTATCAGCATTTTCTTCTTTTATCACGATGTTTTCACAAGTCCTTTCTATTCTAGGGGAAGTCAAAACCAGGTTTTGTTTGGGAAAATTATACATTTTTTGTGTCTAGCCTGTACATTAGTGCAGCCTCTTTGAGATCCATGCTTCTCTCTTATGAATGCTTCAAATCATAAAGAAGCTCAAGACTTGTACAACATGGTTCTAATTACACGCTGGCATGTATACATGTATATGCAATCCATGTGCGGTTCCAGGGGTGACGTGTGACCTCTCTGTAAAATACGGGCCCCTCTTACAGGGTATAAGCTGAGGTTCGTAACTGCATTTACCTACATCCAATATGGCGGAGTGACAAACAGGTGAGTTTTACAAGCATCGATTTCAGGCACTACCCAATGCGTTTGATATATTTTTTGACGAACTTGATCAATAATAACCCTGTAAACAATGTCGCACTTTCTTTATTCTGATATATTTATTTAGTAGGCCAATATTGGAGCTCGAAAAATGGCATGATGTGCATAACTGTAATACTGTAACTGACCTATTTTCAAGTAACAGTTACGCACATCATCATGCTTTTTGAAAGCTTTATTACAGCTTTTATTCTAACCTAAAAAAGTAAATTTCGATTCAAACTCCTTTTATAATAAACAAACATCATATTGGTGAAGAAAACCGAACGAATAACACATCCAGTTATACAAATAAAGCTTGAGAATTATTCCCCTAATTTTGAAGTCGCCATATTGGATGTGCGTAACTGCACTTACGAACATCAGTTTATACCCGTGCCTGTGGGAAAAATGTCTGGATCTGGGCATGCAGGCTGATCTGGAAACATGATGAGCTTATAAGACCAAAGAGACCTTTTTCTGGATTCTTACTCATACAATGTATATGTATGGTTTTCATAATATCTTGTCTCTCAGAAAGGAACTGGACGGGATAAGTCTAAAAACTAGCATTGATAAAAGGATTTTTGATAATGTCATTTACTTTATGTCAGTGTTTTTATTATCACATTCGAAGTTTATTTAACCCATTTCCAGAGGGCAAGATTTTAGACATGTCCAAATTCAAAGATGAAGCAGACGACAATTTATTTAAAGTGACTGAAATTTCACATTTTTGGTCATTTATGATGGAAAACATCAGAAAATGAAGGAATTGCTTGTGGCAAGCAATTCCTTCCATTTCCATGAAGTATTTCCACACAATTTTCTTACAGGGTATTAAAATGCACCCCTGTTTGGTAATAGGTCAGTTATTACTATTTCAGGCTTGCACTGAGAGACTTGACGGGTTTCTGTTTTTGTTTTCCATTGTTGACAAATCAAGCTTCGATGAACTCCATCAGCAAATTAGCAGGTTGACTACAGCCAACGAAAATGTTACCAGGCTTGTTGTTGCAACTAAGTATGTATGCATTGTTTAACACCTTCCCCAAAAGGGCAATAAATGTCTATAAATAAAAAGCTTGGGAAAGCAGTGAGACAAAAGAATAAAATGCTGATGCATTTCTTTTGCCTCAATATTTTCTGTGCTTTGGTTTTGCAGTTACTGTACCTTTTTAATTAAACTACCCAAGAATTCTGCCATTGTGGAAAGAATAAATGATTGTTTAGTAAATGTTGATAAGGAGAGCTATTGTAAGCTTTACAGATTTAACCCTTTCCAAAACAAGACCTGGTTTTCGTGTCCCTAATAGAAAATTCTTGGGAAAACATCGAAACGAAAGAAGAAACTGCTAATCAGCAGTTTCTCCTTTTGTCTCAATATTTTCTGTGCCATATTTTCCACAAATCCTATCTTTACTTACGTACATTCATTTTGTCTTTTGTGGCAATTTTTGGAGCGGCTCACCCTAAAATTTTGTCGTTTGGGAAAGGGTTAAACTAAAGAAATGTAGAACACAATCTGATAAAAATCCGATGTTAACTTACAGTAACATCTGACAGGCACCAGTAAGGGGTCATCTTCAATGACCTTTTCTTCTGACCAGTCAAATTAAGAAATGCTTTCAAGATTCTTTTCTGCGATGAAAATCGACAAATACACATTTCAGAGCAGAATTATGTCATTGCATGTGTTTGTCATTGAAAATCATATATGACAATACTTTCTTGCAACAAAGTACATTTCCTCTTCGTAAACTATGATGAAATGATACTTTGTTCCCATGGGGGTATTTCACGTCTAATCTCGGGGCCTTGGCGGGATTTCGTTATCCAATCATTGACTGGAAAAAGAAAAACATTTGAAATTTTGGTACAGATTTTCATTGGCTGACGTCTCAAATTACAATCATCGGCCAAAAATAGAAACAACGTAATTGTGCAGAGCACAATTCATAGGTTAATCTGTTAGATGTTATCACTGTTTACATGAATGACCGCGCGTGTGAGTAAAAACTGAACGATTTTGATTTGATCATTCAAATTGTGTGCTATAATTAGACTATGACGACCAAATAGTCGGTTGATATATCAAAAACTGCAGGGGTCGTAGTTTGATAATTTGATCAATAGACCTCGGCTTTGGAGAGTAATATGACAAGAGATTTAATTGGATAGAGTAAATATAACCAATTTGGTTTTCCCAGGGCCATAGAAGATGTCCCCCACAACTCTTGCTGTTCAGATGTTAATGTATGTGAACACCAAATTTTAATCAGATTGTATTGAACAAAACTTTTGGATAATTGTACTTTATTCATTGGCCTATGTAGACAAGCAGCTGGAGGCTCTGAAATGCTGTTATGGTAGTTCTGGTAAGAGAAACCTCAGGAATCCATTGTTAACTGCTCTTCTTTTTGACCATTTGAAAAAGGCACTATGTAAGAAATCAATCAATCAATCAATCAATCAATCAGTTATGCATTTTGTGCAAAAGATGGATTTGTTTTTACTCTAATATATTGATAAACTGTTAGTGTTTTTATAAAATCTTGTAACTATGGCTTGAATCAGACTGTAGTCACGATCTTTTATAACAATACAGAAATGATATTGTTTGTCCGAAATTATGTCATGATTAACTAGATAAAATCATTTCTTATTAAATCAATCATTAATTAAAACAATCAATCAATTAAATCAATCAGTCAACCAATCAATTACTCAACCAACCAATTAATCAAATTTTCAGATGTGACCAGCATGCACATAGTGAAGTAACACAGAGGGACATAAGAGAGTTTGAAAAGACTTGGAAAATTCCAGTGCTTAAGATTAAGAATGTGATAGACAATACACAAGCAGATGTATCCGAGACGATTCACTTAATGAGCACTATTTGTGAACATTTGTGGAAAAGGGATTTAATTCTGGCAGGCAAAATTCCGGAAGGGACATCAACTACAACTGTGAAAAGCCAGAGAAATGTTTATGAGGACGAATATGTGTGACTTACCCCCGACAATTTTTGTTGTATTTCTGAGTAGAAAACTTTGTGGGAAATGAAGAAACTGCTTGTCACAAGCAATATCTTCATTTTCCTTTTTTTCCAAAGCCGTTATCTTGTATGGCATAAACAAGCATCAATACATGGGAACAGATTAAGATATTCTATTGTAAATAAAGTGAATAAAATCATACATGTAATTGGAAAAATCACTCCAAGCAATTTCATCTTTTCTCATAATGTTTTTAAACACAATCATGACTTATACAATTTCAATTTTTTATAAAACATGGGAAAAGAGGAATGCATTATGTAACAGTTTTTGACAGGAAATATTGCTGATTTAATTTGACATAGCACTGGCCATTTACATAAAACATATTAATATTTTGCAAATAGCCGAATATACAACAAAAGATCTTAAATCATGGTAAACGGATGTGAAAAGAATGCAAGAAGATATAACTGACATGGTTTACCGGTTACCGTTTTAGGAAAAAAGCTGAACCGTGTCATTTATGGTAACAAAAGTTAATGCTGTGCCATGTCAAATGAAATCAGTATTACCTCGAAATCCCCTATTTCATGAGCATACTAAAGAAAATAAGCAGTCGGGGTACTTTTGAAGATGTCGGGACGTTGCACTAATATACCTGAAGGTGTAGTGGCCCCCTATAGCTTATTGGGCTGCGGGAGATCACCGAAAAGTTACTATAACCAATTAGCACACAATGGCTTTTTTACCCCTACAAAGTAATGGCTTTTGGAAAACATATTGGAAAAAAAAAAAAAGAAATTGCTTTTGAAAAGCAATTTCTTCAATTTCCGCAATGTTTTCTAACCCAAAATGGAAATATTTTTAAAATGGCATCCATTTTAAATTGTCGTCTGCTGCACCTTTCAAATTGGGCAGGTCTAATATTTTACTGTCTGGTAATTGGATAAGGGGCCACAAACCAGGGCCCCGTATTACTAAACATCTTACGATCAAGTTTTTGTGTAAACTGTGTAACAAGACATCTGATTGCACGAGAAATCCGACTGAGCCAATCAGGGCTGTTGTTACAAGTAATTATGCAAAAATCAAACGTACGATCGTTAGTAATACGGGCCCCAGATCTTGTAAAGGGAAAGGGTTAATTTCCATGGAAATATCAGCACACAGGATAGATGTTATAATCATCTTCCAGGGGCGCTAATAAAACTAAGGCGACATGATAATGATGCGACAAAACCTGCCAAGCAAAATTTATTAACAGATTTGATATTTAACTTTGTAAACCAAATAGGTCACGTTTCCTACGATAACTTCAGATACTTAAACATTTGCCTTTTCTTCAAGAACATCGTAATTTCGGACACACAATAGTATTTCGAAGGGTTTGTTATAAAATCCGTAACTACGGCTTGATTGAAGCAGTTAGTGCGAGATTTTATAACAACATCGTCTGGTTATGAATGGTATTTAAACCTAGTCTATTTTAGCGTAAAATTCATTGCCACTAGGACCGTTAAAACTTAGGGAAATACTTTCTGCCTTTGTGGCCAACATTGGTCCAGATCAGGCTATGTATACATGTACATATACGCTGATGTAGATCCACGTTGTTCTTTAAGATAAAGTATCTATGCTCGATATCTCCAAAGTGGTTAATCACGTGACCCAGAATTTCAGAGAATCTTCAATAATTTTGTTAATATCGGACCAATTTGAATTTTGTTTAAAGCAGAGGCTGGAAAATGCCAGGGATACGTTGGATGTAGATGATTAAAAAAGAGTGGACGAAAAAGTATTTTTGGTTGATCTTCAATAACTTTTTTATCAGCTGATTTTTAAAAAATCCAGCACTCCCATTTAATAGATGACTTCGGTCCACCTTCTCTGCTTCGAAACGAATTCAAATCGGTCCCGTTAACCCTTTGCCAAACAAGACCTGGTTTCGACGTCCCTCATAGATATGGCTTGGGAAAACATTGAGGCAAAAGAAGAAACTGCTGATAACCAGCAGTTTCTCCTTTTGTCTCAATATTTTCTGTGCTGTATTTTACACAAACTCTATCTGTAACAACATCTCTTTCTCATCAACATCAGCTTTTAGATTAGATCACCCGAAAATTTTGTTGTTTGGTAATGGGTTAACAAAATTATTTTTCTGAAATTTGTGTATCACGTGATTATCCATCGTGCTTTCAGGCTTCAGAGCAACATGGAGACGGTGATAATTTGCGTAGATCTAGTTGTGTGGTACGCCCTAAAAATGGAATTGATGTTACTTATATTAAACGAGTGTTTCACTTGTATTGGTATTAGAAAATATCTTGCATTAGATGAACTTGGTTGGAACTTTCCCTGGACAACTCGTCTTTCTACCATTTGAATATTTAAATATTGGTCACGTTCGAAAATGTGTTAACTACGTACAACTTAACTTTGTCCACAAGATGGATCGATAGAGGTCGCTAACGTCTATTAACATCTATCTAGTTTGGACATTCTGGGCTAACTACTTTCAAGATGTCCGCGCCCTTGAAATGCATGCACGTGGTAGGCCTACATATAGCATGCGGCACATTGGCTTCACATGCTTGCATTTATAACGTAAAATGAATAATCTGATATGAATTTAAAGGCTACTTTTATTCGATAAAATTGAGACGAAAAGTAAACTTTATTTTGTTGTAAATGTAGCTTTTACTGCAATTTTCCGATTGCTAATCTTTGGCGACAGGATTTCGGAGTTAAATGCGCACTGCGTAGTAATTAAGCCAAAATAGGATAGAGTGATGCGCCAAATCAGCCAGTCCTTTCTGGAATGATAGACTGGATACAAAAAAAGAATAGACTGGCGAGGGGTCAATGCCTTGTCCAAACAAGAAATTGATTTTGATTTTAGTCATTAATAGAATCGGATTGGGAAAACGTTGAGACAAAGGGAGAAAAGAACATTCTGCCGATCAGCATTTTTCTCCCTTTGACTCGGTGTTTTCTATGATATGATATTCTCAAATTCTATCGTAAGAAATCTATATTTTGCAGTCTCCAGCAGCTTTCACATTGGACGATGCTTAAATTTTATCGTTTGGGAACGGGTTAAATTCATCTGACCAAAGGTTGATTGGGTTCTAGGATGGACTAGATCTCTGATAAGTGAGGATTAACCCTTTACCAAACAGTGACGCCTTTTGACTTCCTCACAAGAAATGGCTTGGGAAAACATTGTGGAAATTGAAGAAATTGCTTGTGACAAGCAATTTCTTCATTTTTCACAATGTTTTCTAAACCAAAATGGAAAGATTTTCAAAATTTCATCACATTGAAATTATCATCTGCAACATGATTGAATTTGGACTGTTCTAAAATTTTGCTGTCTGGTAATGGGTTGAACCCCATGGTCGTTGCTCATTATAATCGTCTCGATGAGTACCCACATCATGGAGTGTCGCTTACAGTATATGACATTGCGTTTTGAAAAGCCATCAACCCCGCTTATATGCAGTTCTTGTTTAATATGGACGAAGAACAACAAGGTTTTACAAAGATCTTTATTTCTGACTACAAGAATACATTTAGCACTTCATTTTACGAACAATCAACAAATTTGATTCTTTATGCCTCATTATTTTAAGTTTTTAAATCATTTGTACCAAGTTTGAACGAAACCAGCCAATAACGGAAGACTGCCGTCTACGTCGCGATCCCATGGTTACAGTTTTCCTTTTGATGAGACACTCTGCATCTTTTTCGACTGTTTGTTTTATGTTCTCAATTGCGGGCTGCCCGAGTAAATGCTCTATAATAACAGAAAGATTTGAGCTATCATTAGCCGAAAGCTCGTAATGGGAGGCTTCCCAGTCGATGGTGGCAATACAATCGGCAACAACGGGGTGTACTTGCCTGTAACCTTTGTCTAGCTTGTTTCCGAGGACGATCATTGGAATGCCTTCCCCTTTCAAACTGATGATGTCGTTCCGCAACTGCGAGATTTCCTCGAATGAAGCATTATCTGTGACATCGTAGATAAGGATGAATACGTTGGCGTTACGTATGAACAGGTTCTTGAAGTTCGGCGGTAATCGCTGATCGGCGTCGGTGATTTCTATCGTGTACTGACCCTTTCTGATCTTGGAGTCGTGATCTTTGCCGTTCTCCTCTGAGAAGTCGTTCAGGTGCGAGCGTAGGCTATTGACTACGGTCGTCTTGCCAACGCCTTTGGCTCCCATCACGGCTATCCTCAGCTGGTTCCCGAGGACAGAGGTCACGTGACGCAGAAACCGGATGTCGTCTTCGTCAGCTTCCGGTTCTCTGAAAGGTAAGATAGTCGCATTTCAACAAAAGCTTGGTAACTGCAGCTTGTTTTAAACTACAGTAATAACGAGGTTCTTGTTGAAAAATAGTGATATTTGGACTGCCTGCTGAATTATACAGGGTGTCCCAATAAAAACGGAACTCATTTTTGAAAGTGAATTGCTCATGTATTAAGTGATATGTCTCCACCAAATTTGAATATGCAGTAGAAACGACAGTTTTCTATTAGCAGTTAAAATTTGGTTGAAAAATGTTTATCAGTTTCGAATATATTGGCATTCAAATGAATGCACCCGGAAAACCATTTTAACACGATATCAATCTTTCCGTTCGCAGCGCGCGTCTACACTTGGCTCTTCACAATTGTTTAATACAATGTAAAAGTGATATTGAAACATTTTACTTACAATATTGCATATTCGTTTCATCTTTACCGCTAACAAATAAACTGTTAAAGTAGAGCTGTGGTGTAACCAAAACAATAAATGAATACAAACAAAATATCAAAGTGTATCAAAGATTCATATATGCAGTTATTTTATTACTCTACAACATGCCGGTCAGCGCTCAAATGCCAAGTACTTTAACCCTTTCCCAAACAAGACCTGATTTTGGCATCCATGAGAGAACTAGCTTGAGAAAGTATTTAGACAAAAGAAGAAAATAATGGTCACCAGCATTTTCTCCTTTTGCCTCCATATTTTCTGTGAAGAATTTTACGCAAATTCTGTCTTTATCAGCGTCAATTTTGTCATCAGCAACAGCTTTCAATCCAGTCCACCCTAACTTTTTGTGGTCTGTGAAAGGGTTAAAATTATTTCAAACAACCACCTTACGGACTCAATTTGCACATGCAGCACATTTATATTATTAAATTTTGATAAAATTGGTACGTACTTGTACAACGGTAAAGAACTCAACAGTTGACCGTCAGTGCGCTTACGAACAAACAAGACGCAAAAATCGATTTCGTGTTAAAACGGTTTTTTAGTGTCTTTATTAAATTTAATATAACTTTTGAACCAATACATATTTTGAAGTGACATTTAGAACACATTATGCAAAAATGATGTATCTTTAGTACTGCAAATTCTAAAATTAGATCATATGCTTTCGCTTTAAAATATTCGACTTTGAAATAGGGTTCCGTTTTTTTGGGACACTCTGTAGATCTAACACTTTCAATTTAACATAGACTAAGATTAGACTTTGCTGCCCATGTAGTTGTGCATAACTATATACTTGAGCCGGGTCTTGAAAATAGTCCATAATTGCATTGTAGACAACTAGTCTAGCCATATTGAGATTTGTGCGACGTCGGAATTATTCGGGCGACGTCGAAAACATTCGGCGATGGAAATTTTCCATCGCCGAATGTTTACGACCGCGCCCGAATAAGTTCGGATACGTAACGACGCCGCGTGAAAAAATACAAACAAACAAAACAACCAACAAAACAAACAAACAAAAAAGAACCCAGATGATCTGGAAAAGCCTTAGATTTGGAAAAAAGTATGAGACAGAGAATGTGTAAAAATGTCAGGGATTCGTTGGGTGCGGTGCATATTAAAAAAAAAAATTGTTTTCCAAATTGCCTGTCAATAATTGTTGTATCATAATTATGCTGTATAAAAAAATCTACACGATCCGGATAATCCATGGTGTTTTCCGCCTTCTCTTATTCAAACCCATTATCAAATCGGTTACGTACAGAGTTACGGAAACTTATGTAAAATATTGTGTAACGTGACCCCTTCCTATGTTTATATAACTTCAGAAATATAATTCTGCCTTCTCTGATTCAAGTCTTTTTTTCTAAATCGGTTACGTAATTAGCAGAGTTACAGAAACCTATGTAAAATTTTGTGTAATGTGACTCCGTGCGACATTTATGTAACTCAGAAATACAATTCTGCCTTCTCTGCTTCGAGTCTTTTTTCCAAATCCGTTTACGTACAGTCGACGCTTGTTATGTCGACATCGGATAAGTCGAATTTTCGCTTAAGTCGAAGTAAAAGTCTAACCCCGTCCTCACCAATGGACATAAAAAAATTTAAACAAAAAAAATCGTAATAGATCTAAATATGACCATTGAAATTTAGTAGGAAAAGGATAGAAATTGCTCGTCTCGAGCAATTTCTTTCCTTTTCCTACTATATTTCAATAATGAACTCTCTTGATGAGCAACAAAAATGATCAAATGTCATTCAAGTCGAAACTGAACATAAACCGGATGAGTCGAACTCCGGATATGTCGAGGTATTTTGACGGTCCCTCTGACTTCGACACAACGAGTGTCGACTGTATTAGATGAATTATGGAAAATTATCTAAATGTTGTGTAATGCGATTCCCCACCCGGTTTATATAACTCAAGAAATAAAGGTTAACGTTTCAAGATTGAACTAAAACATTTAGCACATACTCCCTTATGATAATCAGTTTTATCATATCTTATCCCATCTAAAGTTCAGATCGGTGAATCTTGTCATGCTAAAAGGGGCATTTAATATCGAACCCAGTCAATCTGCACAGCCTGACTAAGGTACTTCTTGTTTCAAAAATCTTTCTAAATCTAGAATGTTTACGCTATCTTAGCCTAAATTATATTATTTTTTTGAGAGAGAAAAAAAAAAAAAAAAAAAAAAAAAAAAAAAAAAAAAAAAACAGAAAAAAAACCGACATCTAACTGATCTTTGCCGAGCCTAAACCGTTTCTCGAAATTTGATTACTTGGACTTCTGATGAGGTCCTATTTAGCGTGACGAGTCACGTTTGTGAATGTGTCAGGATCTAGAAAAAGACCAATGCGGCTGCATATCGGCCTCTGATCAAGGTACAGTTGATTTTGAAAAAAAAAGAAAAAAAAAAAAAAAACCCAAAAAATCAAACAAATGAAATACCTTTTTGAAATAAGCAGAGAAAAGATAGAAATTGCTCGTTTCGAGCAAAACGAGCAATTTCTTTCCTTTTCCTACTTTTTTCAATTATGACTCTTACTTGATGAGCAACAAAAATGTTTTATGGTCAATTTTTATCCAAATAAATAAATTCGGATGAGTCGTACTCCGGATATATCGAGGTATTTTGACGACCCATTGACTTCGATATAACAAGGGCCGACTGTACATGCAGTAGTTTTATAGATAACCGTTTGACATAACCATGTTATTAACCTTTTTCAAAACATTGAATTTACCATAAGCAATTTTAAAAACATTGCATAGAATTACTAGATACTCGACTAGTAGAACCGATTTTGTCAGTCTTTGTCACAAATATTTTTCTTGTAAACGGCGCCCTGCTTTTGCATGAAATTTTCTGAATTTTCAAAAGGAATTATGCTCTTTCAGATAAAAAAATGCCAGAGGGGTTTATCTAAATATTGTTTGAAACCAGTTCAATCTATATTAATTAATTTAACTCAATGCGCTTCGAACTCTCACCTTTTTCTAAATTAAAATAAATTATGCCATAGAGAATGGCCTTTTTCTATTCAAAATAATACTTTTTTTTCTTATGCATAAAGGATAAACCCCATTTCGTCGCTTTTCAACAAAAACCTCGTATATACAGCTATAAACAACTCTAGATACGAGATTTTTTTTGTTAAAAAGCAGCTACTTTGTGTACAAAGGATTGCTGTATACAGAAAAAATAATGACATTTTAAATGCCATTTTGTTGCTCTGATTGTTTTCTATTTAATTGAAAGTCACCAATTCTTTGATGACTTCACTTATTTTCCATGGGTTTACCTTCTGAAATTTGATACCTTCTGAAATTTGATACATACAACAAATTTCCTGTTATTTTAATGCCAAACAACTAATCTAAATTGAACTCAAACAAATTATACATGTAGAAATTATTCAATGTATACGGCAAACGACTTACTTCTTTTTGTAGAGTGATAAATAATGAATAAAGCATGTGACAAATGTCCTCAAAAATAAAGTTAGCAAATGCAGGTTAACCCATCACTGCATGGTAACGCCTTTCGACTCCCTCACAAGAAACAGCTTTGGAAAACATAGTTGCAAATGAAGAAATAGCTTTTGACACGCAATTGTTTCATTTTCCCAATTTTACCTAATGTAAAATCACAATAGGTTTTTTTTTCAAAAAATGTTAACGACTTGAAATTGTCGTCTGCAATTAGTTCATTTTTTTTCGTCTGATAATGGGTAGACTAAAATAAAATAATCAATTTATCAAATAAAAAAGATTTAAACATAAAAATACAGGTTTTGGTCTTTTCTATTTTATCAATTGATTATTCTATCGAGTTTTTTGTTGTTGTTGTGTTTTTTGAAAACCGACGAAATAAAAGAAATAAAACTCGTTATTTTAAAACTTACGATTTTGTGAAGAAGTTTGTGAATACGGTTCTAGCGGATCTGATGCTCTCCATGTTGCCTGATCTTCGTCTACACCGTAAACAATTCTGTCCTCGATATGGTCAGGATGAACCTTAGTCGCCGCTCTGGCTTTATTGCTGCGGCACTCCACGTTTCATTTCTTTTATACTGTCTTGGAAAACCCGCTAATTATTCCTTTTCCATCTAAGAACTGGTTTTATCGCCCCCATAAAATTGGTTTAGGAAAACATTGAGACAAAAGAAGAAAATGTTAATAATCAGCATTTTTCTCCTTTTGTCTCATTAATTTTGGGCTAATATATACACATGTACATATGTACATGTATGCTATCTGAATTTACATACATTTTGTCGTCAGTAGCAATTTTCGAATTAGAACTGTCTATATTTCACCGTTGGGTAAAAGGTTAAAGTAACTTGGAGACACAAACTGTCAAAGTAACTCCCCACTTCTGGAAACTCCTTGAACCTTTGGAGGTCTTTAGAAGGATTGTGGGTTAATTTGAACAACGGAAGGGGTAGCTCTCCTAGTGTTGAACTTGGTACCCAATTCTACGCGGGTTACTTACCAATGTGCTTAACCCGGCTACGGATACCAACACATGTTTACAGTCGAGTCTCGTTGTGTCGAAGTCAGACGGGCGCCACAATACGTCGATATATCAGAAATTCGACTCGGCCAATTCTTAAATTTTCAATCAAAATGATATTTCACCACTTTTGGTATTTATTAATATCGTTCATAATCGACACGAGCAATTTCTATCATTTTTTCTACTATATTTCAACGGCCATATTTATTTTAACAGAAATTATTTCGTTGGAATTATTTTGATATCCTTTGATGAGGACAGGACTTGACCTTCACTTCGACTTAAGCGTAAATTCGACTTATCCGATGTCGACATAAAGAGTGTCGACTGCATGTCCCCTGTGTCTTATCAAAGCTGGGAGCATTCTTGAAAAGTGATATGAACATTGCATACGTAGCTAGGGTGCAAGAAAAGAGTCCTTACATTCCTTTTGACCACCGTGGATCCAGACCAGCCTACACATACGGTCAAGATCACGTTTCAGAGTATTTTCAGCTTTGACGAGACAAAACCACGTGATAACAACCTTTTTTATAGACGTACTAACAGTTTGAAGAACACTGAAGATAACAAAAAATGCACATTACATGTGTATATGGATGCATGTATTTCTATTTAGCATTTCGTTTCTTTTCAGCAAAAACCTCGTAACTGCAGCTTGTTTTAAGCTGCAGTTACGAGGTTTACGTTGAAATGCAGCGATTTTCTCCTTTTGAATTTCAACCAATGATTCGTGTGCGAAGAAATGTAAATTTGGTTTTATTGTATGTAGGCCTATCATTATTTTGTATTCTACTATAAGCCTTGAATGGGTTGTCTGGGTACGTGTTAAAAATCTAAGTGTAATCCATCATCATTAGATATCATTAGATATCAAAGAATTCGTGCATCATCGGCGTTATTCGTGGCAACGGAGATGGACCAGGTATATCCTTGTCAATTTTGGTCACGGAAAGGGCTGAAGATGGGGGCGGAATTGCACGAATTGTTGTCTTAAGATGGGAGAAAAACCTTAAGTAAGAAAGTCGGTGAGGGGGAGTGCTTGACCAATAATTCGCTGCTTTTCAACAAAAAACTCGTAACTGCAGCTTAAAACAAGCTGCAGTTACGAAGTCTTAGTTGAAAAGCGACGCGTTGTTTACTGTCTTGGATCGACTCGCTAACTAGCCATCTCTCGCTTCCTTCCATTTTCCTCACATTTTCCCGTTAGTCATTAACACAAACAGCTTACCTAACATCACATGGTCGAGTTCAAAGGTTCAAACTACATTGCAAAAAAGACCGATGAAATATTCATTAAAACATCAAATTAAATATTAAGAATCATGCATATGGAAATAAGCTAATTTGCATAATCGCACTGCGGAATGGAGATAGATGTCTTAGTTTCTGTTTGATGCCAAAGTTGTTTTTTTATTTTACATTCAGAACTGAGTGAGCTATGGTAGAATTTCTTGTTATGCGCCCTTTATCATTTATAGACTTAGGGTAACCGTGGAAACACCTCCAAGCATGGGAAAATAAGGTTAGACCTGGGTTATCGGTTATATGATCAGTTATGGAACGAACTGCGTGTGGTGCGAATAGACGATTTCAAGGGAAGTAATTTTCATTGCTCTCAAATTTTGAATTTTCGACTTTTGTAGGGTATTTTGCCTACTCTTTATACAATTTATAAACATTTTCACAAAAATTGTGTAGAATACGAGGTTTGATCCAAAAGGTCGTAAAATGGATTCCCCGGAAATCTGAGCAGGTTAAATTAATTCCGTTGTTACGGAAACAGGCGATATTGCATCTAACGGTCCCTTAAAACTGCTCGGACTAATGGACGTCAAGGAATAAGCCGAAATATAACGATTATACAGAGAGTGCATTACCCAGGTCTTACCTTAATGCTTCCGGATCGTAAATACACAAACTTAGTTCCGTGAAAAATGATTCCCCCTTTTTTGCAATAATTTCGTGTCTGTAGGATGGACATAATGTATTTATTAAATGTATTTCCGCGCACTGTCAGACCGTCAATTCACTGCTAGGATGTATTAATCTTTTATTTTAATTTCATTCCTGCATCTTCACAGGAACTACTTCTTTTCGTGACCAGTTATTGGGTGTGTCATATGCAGACCCCAAAAGAGATGGCAAGTTACAAGCGTAGTTGTGTTCAGGAAAGCGTAGCTGAAGGTTTCGGTGCTGTTGATACCGCTTTCTCGGTAGTAAATTAAAGGCCAAGCAACGATCTATCATGCAGACTAAGTAAAATGTCCCACACTAGTCTTCTGAGAGAAGCTGAGAGATGCCAAAATCGACTCGTATTACTATATATTTAATATGCCCGTCTCGATTACAATATTTGAAAAGAATTTGTCACCATAAAAAATTGTCCGGGATGTGTGACCGCTCCCCGCCCCCGCGGTTCTCGGCCTATACGTGTTGCTCTTTAGATGACATTTATACATTTTCATGACAGATTTAGATCTTTTCCCCATACAAGACCTGGTTATGACACCTTTAATAGAATTGGCTTGGGAAGACATTGAGACAAAAGAAGAAAATGTTTGTAATTTGCGTTTTCTGAGTTTATCTTAATATATTCTATCCTACAATGCTCACTGTACGCAAATCTAACAATTATCAACACCAATTTTGTTTTCTTCAACGGCTTTCAAAACCAGTCCACTATTTGTCGCTTGGGAAAGGGTTATTTAAAGAGATGGTCATTTTGTCGCGTCGAGCAATACAGGCCTCATCGAAACGCCCCCGTGACTGAGTAATAAAGGCGTTTCTCCTTCAACCACTTCGTGAAACTTCGCCTCGTACTAAAATTACGGAATTTGCCGATTTCATCCGGATTTTATCCGAGTAACATCGTCAATTTGCATCGTCATAGCTAACGACAAAGTTGCACGAAGTGTTTGGTTTCCAATGAAAGTTGGAATACCGGTATCTTAAAAGAGGGAGGTCGAGGAATAATAGAAAACGTGCACTAGCATAGAAAAATTCGAGGCAAAAGATGAAAATGCAGGTTTTCAACACTTTCATCTTTCATCTCAATGATTTCCCAAGCATTTTGTAATGAATGTAAAAACGTTTTTCAGTAAAATTTCAAAACCTTTTATGTTTACAGTTCACGGGTGCTCGTTTTTTCAGCAAGTTTCTATACGACATGTCTACTGTTTTGTCATTTGTGAAGACTCGTTCAATCCCACAAAATATTAGTATGGTGTCATTTGAAGGCTGTTGAAGAATACGAGTACTAAATGGGTCTTATGTTATTTGAGGTGTTGCATTTCATCTTTTTTGACCCATTTTCCAAAGACCGATCTATTAGGTACATTCAATACAATGACTTGTTTCGGAAAGGCTTAATCAGTGACGCCTTTCGATTCCTTGTAAGATAATTACCTTTGAAAACATTGTGAAATATGAAGATTTTTTTTTCAAATTTGCATAATGTTTTCTACTATGAGAGACTAAAAAGACAATTTTCTCGAAATTGTCGTCTGTGGATTTTTAAATTTAGACCAGTTTAAAATTTTGCCGCCTGGTAATTATTTAACCCTAGTTACCGGTGACACAGCACTAATACTAATTAGTGAATTAATTTGCGTCACGAGTCACTATAATTGCTGTCAATCATTTTTGGACAGTCCTTCAATGTATGTTCTCTCTCACTTAGCCTCTCATTGTCTATCCGAAATCAATGTCGCTTTTGTGAAGAAATCTGTTTAACGATGTTTTCTCTGTTTTCGTCAATATTTTCCGCATTTTACATTTATCATGTACGAAAACTCGAGATGCAAGGTAGTCCATCCCTAATGATCGTCCCAGCCAATAATCGGACTTTAAAAGCTTCGGAGTAAATATTCTAGACCGAGTGTTTTCCGTACCTTGTTATATTTAACAATGTACATAAAATTGTTTAGCTCAGGAAAATGTTACATTAATTTTGTGCCAGCAGTGTGTTATCATATCATTTTTTATTTCAACGTAATTTCATCAATTCGATAGATGCTTTTGTTTTCTTGTGGCAACTTGTTAATTTTGACAATGAAAATAAATATCAAAGATACTATGGAAAACTGGCAGAAAATGAATATCATTTACATTTTTATAATCACGACTAGATACATAAATAGATAAAAACAACAAATAAATAAATGAATAATTCAATGAAATAAATAAATAAAAACGAAAATAAATTGATATATAGATATATTTTAAGCCGTCGTTCTGTGGTCTATAGGCAGTCCAATTGTTGGTCCAGTGGGGTTGATTCTTTTGTCTGGACATTTCGGAGGTTTAACCCATTACCACACAATGACTCTTTTTGACTCCCCACAAATTAATGGCCTTGGAAAACATCGTGGAAAATGAACAAATTGCTTGTGACAAGCAATTTCTTCATTTCCCACAATGTTTTCCATCTAAAAAGACCTGAAAATTAAAAATTCCATTCACTTGAAATTGTCGTCTGTAGGATCTTTCAATATGGACAGCCCTAAAATTTTGTCGTTTGGTAATGGGTTAAAGGTAGAATATCAGTAAAAACGATTCACGTGACGTCGGGATTTACAAGGGATGTCGTTATCAATTTTTTTTTGAAAATGTAACATAGATCTATACATTTACTGTCTGTCGTTTTTTGACGCTTTGGAAAGTGGAAAGTGTACATATAGCGACTATCGGACATTAATTAAAAAGTGTCCACAATTTCCATAAAAAACTGTTATCAATATGCTATTGTCTTTCGCTCATTTTTTAAGCAAGTTTTAACTGATAAGATTTACGCGACGTCGAAATCATTCGGGCGACGTCGTATACATTCGGCGGTGGAACGTGCCACCTGCTTAATATTTACGACGTCGCCCGAATAGGTTCGGATACGCAAGGGATATTGACGTCGCATGAAAAATTCCGACGTCACCTTAATGTAAATTAGGCTGGACTACCTTAAAGGGCAAATTAAGTTAGCACTCCAATTCTACACTCTGGCAGAGATGAGTCTAGGGTAACAAATCTTTCACTTTTCCTAAATAAGAAATTTTGGCAGAACGAAATTTGGAAAACATGGTGATATTTTCTCCTTTTTCCGAAATAAATTATCTTCTTTATCATACTCACTCGTTCAATTACCTTTATCAAAACCAATCTTGTCGTCTGTAACACCAATCAAATTGTAACAGGTCGTTTTTGGTCGTTTGGTAAAGTTTGAATGATTAGCTATAGCCATTGGCCGGGAGATTTAGTTCTTATCCGGTCGACTGGAATCTACCAAGTATCGAACTTTCGCATGCCAATTCAAAGACCGATTCTCTTACTACTCCGCCATCGAAAGCTATGGACGAAATAAACATGCACAGACTTCAATTAACCCTGTGAAGGCAGACGGCAATTTTATAATTATTTTTACGACATTAAGCCTCAAGGCGGCGTTCACATCACCGAAAAAACAATTGGACATTACGACAATTAGGAGTTACCGCTGTGTCACGTAAATTTGTGACGTTAACGTATTCAACATAAAGTGGAAACGTAAATTTAAAGTAAACGATAGTTGTACTTGGAAATATATACTATGTACAGCGTTTATTTGTGACGCGATCGACGTTTATTAGTGACGTAATAATTGAAAGTCTGAATTGAATAATTGGAAATATATATATAGCGTTATTCGGATTCTTATCATGAGGGTTTATTTGTCAGTGATGAGTATCGAAATAGCATATATACAGTAATGGAATAAAATGGACATGGTTCTGGTTCTGGATAAGGGGGAATAACCCTTTCCCAAACAAGACCTGGTTTTTTAGAAGAAAAATAGCTTGGAAAAACATAGAAACAAAAGAAGAAACTGTTGATAACCAGCACCAGTTTCTCCTTTTGTCTCAATATATTCTGTGCCGTATTTTACACAAATCTTATCTTTAATAACATCCATTTTGTCATATGTAGCAGTTTTTGAATTGGATCACCCTAAAACTTTGCTGTTTGGGAAAGGGTTAACATTTTTTCCATACGACACAATTGTTGGATGGGCCAAACCGAAAGAAGTTGCAAACTACAAAATGGGTGTTGATAAAGATCTATTATGCCCAATAATACAGAAAACATTTAGCCAATAGGAATAAATGCTGGTTATCGGCATTTATTCTTTTGTCTTAATGTTTTCCCAAGACTGTTTGACAAGGGACGCAAAGATCAGTTCTTGTTTGGAAAAAGTCAAATGATTGAAATCCGTCTGCATTAACATGGATTCAATTCAGGACCTATTCTTAAAGTGACATTTCAGAATTTTTTGTCATAAATTTCACTTTTATTTTCATCTGAAAGAGCATATTTCCTTATGAAAATTCTGAACATTTCGAGCCAAAATATTGGGCCGTTTACGAGAAATTTATATTTTTGTGTTAAAATTGAACAAATTGTTGTGGACAACAGTTCGGATTTATATGCAATTTATCGATTATGACTCAACTTTAAATGCGTGTTTCTCGCTGATTGGCAACAACTTCAAAAAACCAATAGTATTTATATTCATTAGAATAACCAATCTTGGCATCAAGACATACTTTAAAAAATTGAAATTGGAATGAAATGTCCCTTTAAAAAATCTCAAAGATTCGTTTGAGATTTTTTTAAAGGGACATTTCATTCCAATTTCAATTTTTTAAAGTATGTCTTGATGCCAAGATTGGTTATTCTAATGACCTCTAGGAGCATCATGGATTTTAACAATATTTTTAAAATACGTAGCCTGCAGGCTTAGCTTGATTCATACTTGGTCACTTTTCCTATGGCGCGCGAATAGCTATGTATGCATTTACGATAGTTAGGACTTTCCCCTTCACAAACATGGATATTTTAGACCTGCTCAATTCGACCAGAGTTGCCGACGACGAAATAATTGATGTCAAAAGCAAAAAATGTGAATGTTGTAACACACAAACTATTGAGGGAAAATGAGAAATTGTTGAATATTCTTCGTTTGATCCTTTTCCTAACATTTTTGTTTATGACGTCGCGATTATGAAGAAATGTATTACAGTAAAAGAAAATAATGAAATGCTGTTAATTTCTATCCCTTTTCCTCGATATTCCTAAACTTTCCAAGTTTGTTTTTCTTGAATTATACTGTGTTGGATTATATTAACCGTATTTGGAAAGAAGCTGCAGATATTTTCATTATATTCTATTTCTTAAATTCGTTAAATGAGTCGCTATACTATGATACAATTTTCGCTCTAAATATATCCTACTGATCTTATATTTTTGCTTGTCCCTATTTTCGTTTTTGTATCCCGCGTGTATGAGTAACAAAACAATATCATAAGGTAAAAATTTATTGTATTATTCATTGTGTGAATGGCAACAAACGATTTTGGATATTAGGCTACTGTTATGCTAGTATTGTACTAGTATGCCGAATGGATTTATCTAAAAAGTGGAACATTGGGCTGAAAGCGGAATTAAGCTCTGATAAAATGAGGAATAGAATACTCAGGAAATATATGAATTAATTTGTGCAATTGGCTAAGATTAGATGTTATATCTTACACTGGTACAACAATAGGACAGTGCGACCTCATTCACAAATTGTTAATGTATTTTCGTCGTTAATAAATGTACGTAGTTTGAAGGAAGGTTGTCAAATGAGCATGCTTTTCATTGCGTCTCGTAAATGCTTTTACCATCTCCCAAACAAATAAATAAACAAAAAATAATCAAAATGACCCTATCAAATAGATACTCAATTCAATTCAATTCAATTCACGATTTCGGCGTTAATTAAAAAGAACTTTTAATATAATTATTATAGCATGGAATGTACCGATCATCTGAGACTGATCATCTTTTTCTTTTTTCTTTTTCATAGTTTATTGACCATTTAATAGGGACGAAAATCGTTCTTGTCTTTAAGACAATTGATATTTTTAAATAGCTTATGTATATGGTACGAAATATGAATACGTGGCTTTTTCTAGCGTACCACAAAATATCGCCACTTTTAACAAAAAAGCCTCGTAACTGCAGCTTAAATCAAGCTGCAGTTACGAGATATTTGTTGAAAAGCATCGATATGTAATAATTGATTGTTACTAATAACTCATTAATAAAGACTCCGTGAATAGAATATCAAAACGGAACATGAAGCATGCTTCTTTGATCTACATTTAAATTGTCTTTGTTTCGACTAAAATATTGTTTCAATACCGGAACTAAAATTAAACTCATTTGTTCTTGAAACCAAAGGTCAAATGTCATTCTGCGTTTATTTTAGATTCATTGTTAACTTTATCACGATGTCAATTAGAAAACGTCATTTTGAAAGAAAATTACTCAGAACAAGTGTACTTCACTGATGGACTCTCTTCGAAAAAGAATTTCATGTAATATATGTTTTTCAACAATTGTATCTAATATTTGTTTTCAAAACGGCAAACAGTTGGACTGCCCTAATTTGAAAGCTTCTATAGACGTCAAAATGGATATAAGCAGAGGAACATGTAAGTTTTGTGTACAATGCAGCTAAGATAATATTGGCATGATTGGGGCATGAGAAAAAAATGCTAGTTCTACCATTTTCTTATTTAGTCTCAATATTTTAAAAAAAATCAGGCTTTATCTATAACGGACGTCAAAACCAAGTCTTATATGGGAAATTGTTAAACAACATGCTCATGAGATGAAAGAAAATAAGTCTTGACACCGACGTTATTGCAAGTGCATGTTTTTGGCCTATAGTAAATAAATTGAAGTAAAAGTGACATCACATCTTTTCGCTTTTTTTGCAATGTGACATTAACATTGTTTAGCAATTTCGTGAGCTTCAACATAAAAAAACATCACTGTGTAACATTTTTTTCATATTTGAAATCGGTTGTGTGACGCTTTAAAATAAATAAATTAATGCAATGAAATATCGCAGAGTTAAAATTCCATCTTAGTCAACGTTATTGTATAGTAGTAGCTAACTAGGCAATAATCATCTTTGATAAAGTACGAGCACCCGAAACATTGTAGACGCCCAACATGCATGATGTTTGTAACGCACAGATGCAATCGCCTTTCTTGAACAAATTGACATACATTTGTAAATGCAAATTGCAGGTAGACAAAACATGATTTAGAATGGCAATGAAACTTCACATATTTGATATCGGTTGCAACAACTATATAAATTATTAAAAGAAGAAACTATGTTCAGAAAATAGCACAAAGTATTAAGGGAACAGGAGATAGTGCTGATTTTCTCAATGTTCCAAAGTAATTCTACTTGGTACGTCAAAACCAAGCTTTGTCAGGACAAGTTTCTTTACCAGGTATTATTTAATGTTCTTGTGGTTGAGTGTGTTGCTCAACGTGGCCTTTTTTTACCGAAGAAACAGTAATTTAGAGATTAATATGACTGTGAGGAAGTAGGGTTTAAATTTCATTCTATGAGTAGTGTGTTACATGTATGGACTTACACTTTACAGAAATCTGAAACAAATTGCAAAGCCTACTACTTGGCAAACGTGTTTGAAACTCATTATATGAGCAAGACTTAGTAACAGAGTATTGTGGACCATCTTTCCATTTAAAGAAATCTAAGTGAAAGTGAACATCCAAGTAGGCTACTCTGCATATGTATTTAAAGATAATCCTATAAGCAAGTGACAGTGTGTTGTGGACTTTGTGGAATAGCCATTCAAAGAAATCTAACAGAAAGTGAAAATCCAAGTTCTTGATAACATATAACAATGGCGACAATGTTGCTGGACCATCTACGTGTGTGCCAACTTGTGATGATACTACTAACAGCTCCTTTGTGTTTTGCGCAACAGACGTTGCTGACTTCCAGTTCCGGTATGTACCAATTTTAGATAATTTGGGCGAGCCATTCCCGTATTAGATGTTTCTTATAAAGATGAATTTGAAAATGATATAAACAACCAGCACACGTTTCGTCTCCCCCAATATTTCTTTGTTATATCATACAACTTCAGGTGTATATAACAGCAGTTTCGTCGTCTAAAACACCAACATAGGAGCAGGGGCAATAATTACCAAATGTCTAAAGTAAAATTACACAACAAGCCGTCCAATTGAAATAGGCGCGTGCCTCGACCAACCGGGTGGATTGTTGTGTAATTATACTTAGTGTTCGACCTACTTTTTAGACCAATGAAATTGCAGTATATTTTTAAATTTTGCCGCTTTATTTCGCATAAACTCTCTGTCGGCTAGTTTATGGTCTCCAATGAACTGCTAGCGAGCACTAAGTCTGATAGAGTCTGTATAGTAGATTCTACGCGATATAAACATTCAATGGGCTGCGCCCATTTGAATGTTTATTTCGCTTAGAATCTACTTTACAGCCTCTATCTAATAGATCTACATAAAAGGAAAACTTGGAATTAGACTGGTTGGCGAATATCACCCCTTGAAACAGTAGCTGGTTTTAGAGAGGAAAATAAGAAGAAAAGACAATAGGCATGTCCAAAAAGTTGAATTTGATGCTTTAATGATCAAGAAGTGGTCCATCGAATTTTGTTTGATATCCGAATCGTAAAGTTCTGCTTGTCGGTCGCAGACACGCTCCTGTATGCACATGTTGCGATATGTAACTGAAAAGAAACGAAAAGAGGACTGTGAATTAAAAATACAAAGAAAACGAATTCGTACAAAGGAATTTACGATGAATTGTTTCACTAATAAATGCATTTATTCGGCAGTTAAATAATTAGCATAAAGTCAAAGGTGATAAAACAATCTGTTTTCATATATCAATCTTGCTACTCATCGTGGTCGGAAAGTAAGCACGTTCGTGTCACTTTTCAACATTTTATTACATACCATATGACCCGTCACTCTAAAAGGGACTATCTTGAAAATTCCGCGCAGACTGGTCATGGTCGAAGCATTTTCAGTTGTGCAGGTTTATGAATGGCGTTTTACTTGGTTTTTCAAGCATAAAGGTCTTTTAAGTTTTTAACACATTTCCAGGATCGTTTTAAGTCAACCTGAAAACAATACAGAGGTGCATCACTTTGTTCTTCCAAGTCCTCATAAGAACCACTTTATTATTACGAGCTTTTTTAGGAAAGGCGACAACATGTAGTCCCTTGTTCTGATTCGTCGGATTGCGGCATCACTATCTTACAACGGTTTGTTTTTCATATATCGGCACGCACTGGTAATTTCATGTTTATCTGGACAAAGTGAAGCGTCAAAGAACCAAGGCTAAGAAGAAAGTGTTTAATGTGTCGTTCTGTTTAACCGGCCGACCCTAGACAATGGGGCATACCCTCAATGTGTTTGCATGCACAAAATTTAGGGAAAAACGCCAAAGAAACAGCAACGACAACAACAAACTCAGTTTAGAGAATTTCAAATAAAATGATAGATAAAAAAGGCCGACCGATTGACACTATTTTTTCATGTACGTAACCTGAACCAAACATATACTGAGAGGCAAAAGAAAGTATACACTTTTTGTTTGTAAATATCTCTCTTAATTTCCACCATATCGTCTCAAAATTTTGCACAGCTCACTTCTATCCATAAACCAATAATACAAAGTTGATAATTTTCACCCGAATTTGTTTGACTACGCATATTATTGCTACATGATGATTTTGCAAATTTTGCACGTGCGACTTAGTGGAGCATAAAATATTGCTGCTTATCCGTATTTGATTTCTGTATTCTTTATCACAACAAATCACAACGTTAAATTTTCTCTAACCTCATAACATACTTCTGGATGGCTGGTAGAAATCGATCAATATGCCACTTTTTTGCATAAAGACCCATTTTTCTAAGACGCAGCATATTACGAAAGAAACGTGACACTATTATACATTTAGTCAGTTGCGTAGGAACATTCTTCGCAAATTTTATTAAAATCCATAAAAAAAAATTAGTAGGAATTACATCAGATAACTTGTTAACAACAAGTACCCTTTTGCCATGACTCGTCGTAATATGGAAAAGCACTAACATTATACGCATAGTCCTAGGTGAGTAATTACTTTCTGTGAAAATTTTATCCAAATCTGTTTATAAATTTAGGCATTGTGTCAACGTGAATGCTTGCGCTAATAAATTGATTAAACCCCCTTTTTCGGTGACGCTGTATATGAAAAAGCCTTCATAATCGAAGGAAGGACAGACAGACGGAGAGGCAGAGAAGGTTACATCAGTAAACGACAACCTTCGGAGGCGTTTGAAATTCGTACATAATCTTTTAAGCATTTTCTCAGAAAGCTTGGAAGAACTAGGGTGTATACTTATTTTGCCTCTCAGTATATATTACTTGGCCTTATAAATTATATCAACTGGTTTGAAATAATGATCAGAGTATTCCACTTTACACGATGGAGATTTTCTAAAGATTGGTCCCAAACGATCAGAAAGCGAGATGATAACACTTTGGCTCAATTGGCACCGCTTTAGGTCAGAAGTTGTGCGATAAGTTTTTTTTTTTTTAATTCTGCGTCAATTTTAAAGCAGTTTGTTGCATGTATATACATTGTATGCCGCTTTGCCGATTTTTTTGCTCTGACGTATGGCTAATTTGAAATCTTCTCGTACTTTTCCTAAAAAAAAAAAAAAAAAAAAAAAAAAAAAAAAAAAAAAAAAAAAAAAAAAAAATTATCCAAACCGACCAGAAATTTTTTTCGTCTTTTTTCTGGTCGGTTGGGATCAATTTTGAAAGAAGTAAAATTTCATTCAATCAATCCATCAACCTAATAACACTGTGTATAATCACGTGACTCAGAAATTCCGATAATCTTCAATATCTTTTTTAATACTTGACCAATTTGAATTCGGTTTAAAGCAGAGAAAGGTGGGAAAATGCCAGGAATAAGCTGGGCTTGTTGGATTTTTAAAAATCAACTGATAAAAAGGTTATTGAAGATAAACCAAAATTTTGGTTTATCTTCAATAACTTTTTTATCAGTTGATTTTTCAAAAATCAACCACGTCCATCTAGTGCGTGACGTCTGTTCACATTCTCTGCTTCAAACCAAATTCAAATCGGTCCAGTTTTTACAAAATTACTGAAGATTTTCTGAAAATATTGTATCACGTGATTGTCCACCGTCAATAAGTTGAAACTACGATATCGAGACCGACGCTAAAGCCTCTCTTACAACCCGTCGTGCGTCTTTTTAAATCGTACGTTTTAAAACTGCAAAATCGCACGATTTATAAAGACGCACGACGGTTGTAAGAGCGCCTCAAAATATGTACATTCAAAGCAGGTCAAAAGTATGAATCTCTTTCGAGAAAAGTACACATTCTTTGTGAATTTTCTGGAATTTCAGTATATCGTTCCCAGCGTCACACGCACGCCTGGCGTACGTGCTCCGTACTCCTGTCTTGCGAGCTCCTGGCGTTCTAAAAGACGCAGAATGGTCGTGGCAAAGAATTGTGCAGTCAATTCTTTGCTGCTTGCGGTATGCGTCGTGGTTGCGTCCACCAAAATCATACGTTGAACGTGCGTGAATCGCGCGACTAAACGTACGTTTTAGACGCAGACCGCACGCAGGAGCACCTACGACCGGTTGTAAGAGAGGCTTCAATTCTTTGCTGCGTGCAGTCTGCATCGTGGTTGCGTCAACCAAAAATGTAGGTTGCACGTGCGTGCATCGCGAGAATAATCGCACGTTTTAGACGAAACCGCAGGCAGACCGCACGCAGGAGCACGTACGACCGGTTGTTAGAGAGGCTTTAAGAACGACCACTGATACCATTTTCGTGTGTATGTACTGATTACAACTGATTTATCTGCAGTTGTTTTAAAATGAAAATAGTGTCAGACAATCAAATAAAAGTCGTTTAAAAAGTGACAACATTCTATCATATGACATTCTAACTTATAAAGTGAATGTCAAGGTTGAAAAGGAAGTAACGAACTAGACACGTGTTTTGCAAATACAATTGAGCCGGAATCTGGAAAAACGTCCCTTAAGGCTTTTGAGCCCAACATAAATCCAGATCAGCCTGCGCATACGCACAGTCTGACTAGGATCCATGTTGTTCTCTAATAGCTTCTTCGTGACCTGTAGTAACTGTTAAAAAGAGAGCAGATTGGATGCACATTGGACTGCATTTGACAACAGGCTGATCTTGAAACTCATTTTTTGAAAATGCTTTAAAATTAAGGGACGTTTTTCCAGATCCCGGCTCAATTATATTTTTTTTTTGTGAAAAGGATGCTGAACTTATTTTTCGTGTGTTATACTAAATGTAAAAGAGACATCGCATTCCCGTTTCATTTTTAAAGTATGTTCAAATTCCGCCTCTGGTTAGATGTATATCATTCTTAGTCCACAAACCTTAATTCTATTATTGATATTATTTTAGTAGCCAAAAACATGCATCACACGGATATCTCGTATCTGGCAACGTTCAATACAATTTTTCATATTTTCGAGGTAATAAGTTTTAAGCTCTAGCCGTAAACAGCCGACTTGAAGCTCGATGATCGTGGAGTAAAATGTGAAAATCGCGCGAATATGGACCTAGTTCGTAAATTTGAGACTATAAACAACCTTTACTTTACTTTACTAAATAAAATCTCGAATATTTTATTTGAAGAGCGAATTGATTCAGTCTTTTTTTCAATTAAAGATTGATCTTTATTTAAACACATTGTTTTTGTACATCAATAATTTGTCATAAAAACGTAATTGTTTAGTCAAGGATTACGACGTATTTGGTCAACATCAATAGACCAGTTTTTTGTTCGTGATCATAAAATTCATGACCGGTAATTAGCAATGTGTCATGCAAAAAAGGGCTTTGATAACTCTTATTACAACGAAGAAAACAAATAATGTTCACTTCTCCATTCTGAAAGCTGATGTACACGAAAAGATGAATGTGACCAAACTTGTACTTGTGTATAGCTCACGATAAATGATCTGGCAGAGCATTGTAATAGCTTTTAGTTTGGGAAGCTCTACCTGCCCATTTATCGTGAGCTATACATTAGTCATAAAGTAAAGAAGATTCGCTTTTTTCTAATATAGACGTTTTCTCCGAATAGAAAAGTATTCGAAAATAAAGATACCGGTTGCCTTAAAGGGACCCATGCTAGGTTTTAGGTGGTAAAAACTATATTCAAGAAATATCGTATTACAATGGTCAACCTGCATAGCTAACTTATATCTGTCCAATGAAATTTCTAATGAATTTCATTTAGTCATTATATATCAAATATGTATATAATTGACTGGACCACCATTAGTATTTATAGTAACATTTATGGGAAACTGGACAGTGATAGACAATGACAAAAAATGGTATCAGCGCTGAACTTCTTTTCTTTTTCTGTCCTAGATAATGAAATGCACCACACAACATTGAAAACTGACTGTTCTGATCCATGAAAAATATAGCATGTGTCCCTTTAACCCATTACCAATCGACAAACTTTTAGGGGGTTCCAAACTCAAAGGTGTTTCAGACGACATTTTCAATGTAAGGAAATTTTGGAATATTTCTCTTTTTTGGGTAGAAAACATTGTGGGAAATGAAGAAATTGCTTGTCACAAGCAATTTCTTCATTTTCCACAATGTTTTCCAAGCCATTATCTTGTGGGGCGTCCAAAGGAGTCACTGTGTGGTAATGGGTCAAACGCGTTGATGAAACTGGCTTCAGGTTAAATAAGACCGTTTTTGATATGCCCGGGCCTTTGTGGGTTCGTCAAGTTATTGTTTGAAAAGGATTTACTTTGATAACGAGACTCGTTAAAAATGTAATGGTCCCGCTAACATTGTTTTATTAAGGGAATAAATAATCGTGAACGACCATAATGAGATCAGGAAAATGATTTATCGTTTTACGTCCATGTATACTTAACATAACAAGAACGTTAATAGTTGCTAAACAACCGTGCTTCTTTTAACCAATTATAGCTCGCGATAAATGACCTGGCAGACTATATCTTGCAAAAAGCAAGATATGCTCTGCCAGGTCATTTATCGAGATATATACTAGACAACAACGTTAAATTGGACTGTTCGAAATCGAACATTTTTGCTGACGACAATTTCAAGGTGGTGTGATTTCAGAACCTTTGCATTCTGGGTTTGCTCTTCATTTTCCACAATGGCTTCACAAGCCTTATTGTTCGGGTCGTCAAAAAGCGCCTTTATGTGAGAATTGATTAAAACCCTTTCGCAAACAAGACCTGGGTTTGACGTCCCTAATAGAAAAGGCTTGGGAAAACATTGAAACAAAAGAAGAAACTGCTGATAACCAGCAGTTTTTCCTTTTATCTCAATGTTCTCTATGCTACATCATACATAAATTTCATCATTATCAGCATCCATTTTCCTATCTTCAGCAGCTTTTGAATTGGAACACCCATAAATTCGTCGGTTTGGAAAGGGTTAACTATTTCAATATCAGTCGCACGAAACTGTAGTTGACTGTTTACTATGCTGCACAGAAGTTTTATTTGTAATTTCGCTGATCAATGGCTATATATCTAAAACTGTTTTAATTGATTTTATTGCTATTGATGCTTTCTGTAATGTATAATTCAAGAAATGAAACAGTCACAAAGTAACTAAAGACGTTATCCTTCGGTAGACCACGATTCGTGGACTCTCGCCGAGGTAGCTCCTAGCAGAGATTGTATGCGAAAAGCTCAACGAACGATTACTCCGTGGGGAGGATGGTAGATCTATAGCGCTAATCCAGCGCTAATTGAAGTTGACCGAGTATTCAAGTCCCTCAGGAACTCTGTCATTTCCGAAGCAACACATAGGCTTTGTCTCTATTTAAAGTGACATTTCACAATTATTTTTACATAGTTTTACTTTTATTCTATCTGAAAGAGCATCTTTTCTTGTGGACATTCTGAAAATTTCAAGTCAAATATTGAACCGTTTACGAGAAATAAATATGTTTGTGCTAAAATCGGAAACATTGCTGTGGACAACAGTTCAGATTTACATAGAATTTGTCATTTCTGTCTCAACTTTAAAGGCGCGTTTTTCGCTAAAAAATAAATAACAACTCCAAAAAAAACCTGATAGCATTTCTACCCATTAGAATAAACAATCTTTGCATCAAGACATACTTTTAAAAATTAAATAAATGTGAAACCTCACTTTAATATACGTACACGTCAGTTTGTTGTACAATGGTAATACTTTATTGAACTCTTATGTAAATATGTGTAACATTTAAGATCCTTCGGATCTTACCGCTTCCTAAACATCACATAGGCTTGTCATCTAATCAAAGATACTTGTAATAACATTTGAGGCAATGTGTTTAGAAGAAAATACTGACAACTTACAACTCCTCCTATATCTTCGAAACATATACATGTATAGCCTACTAGAGCATACAAATTCAATTTTTATGAAGACTAACTTTGCACAATGTTTTAGCTTTCAATTTCAAATAGGAGTAGCCTATTTTTGTCTATTGAGTTCATTTCCATTTCGTTATTCCGCATCCTGTCAATGTACGGTCAGCGATACATTAGACATGCATAACGCTGGTGGGAAGTAAAAACATCGTAACTACAGCTTGAATAAGCTAGAGTTACGAGGTTTTGACTCCTCACAGACGATAAATTATAACCCAGGTTCTACAGTTCTGAAAATATCACTCTTATGGCATTTGAGAAAAATATTGTTCCAGATCAGCCTGTGCATACTTTATACAAATGTATTTGTCAAAGTTTTAAGGATTTTGCCGACGATAAAATTGACCCGACTTAAGGTATTAAACAGATCTTTGATTTGGTAGAAAATATTGATGAGAAGTGCAAATACACTTTAATTCAGCATTTCCGTCTTTTATTTCCGCATCGATGTTTTTCATTTCTTTGAGACATACGTAGCTGCGCTTAAAAGCGTCAATGCTTGAGAAATCATTTATCGCATTTTTACAAAATGAGATGAATCGTGACATTGTAGATCGTCGGTACAATTGCAAAACCTCATAACTACAGCTTAAATTAAACTGTAGTTCCGAGGTTTTGCAATAACACCGAAATAAGGCGCCTGTTCTAAGAGGCTTTTTTGGAAATGTACAAACACTCGCTTGAAAGATGATTTTTCCTCTAATTTCTCGGAATTTGATGAGACAAAAAGGACTGTACGTGCATTCGATGGTACCAGTACCAGTTCTATCCCACTCTTTGCCGAATATCGTGCATAAAATTTCAAACGTTAGACATGCATTTTATAACATTGGTGGGAAGTCAAAACCTCGTAACTGCAGCTTGAATAAGCTGGAGTTACGAGGTTTTGACTCCTCACAGACGATAAATTATAACCCGGGTTCTACAGTTCTGAAAATATTACTCTTATGGCATTTGAGAAAAGCATTGTTCCAGATCAGCCTGTGTATACTTCATATTTGTCAAAATATCATGGATTTTTTCCGACGATAAAATTGACTCGACTAAAGCACGGTGGGGATTGTGCATGCTGGGATGGATAACGAATATTGAGTATACGGACAAAATTTGCCTCGCTTCAGGTAAGAAATTGTGCAATAATTTTCTTATTTCTGCTCCAATTTTCAAGCGGTTTGTTGCATGTACCCCGCATTAGTGAGTTCTTTCCTCGGATATATGACTTGTTTGTAGAATCTTTGTACTTTGTCCAAAAATTGATCCCAACCGACCAGAAAAACGACAAAAAATTCAGGCCATTTTTCTAGTCGGTTGGGATCGGTTTTTGAGAAAAGTAAAGGGAAGTTCCAGATAAATGATAGATCTGAGAAAAGGGCACAGTAAGACGGAGTACATGCAACAAACCGCATGAAAATTGACGCAGAAATAAGAAAGTTATTGTACAAATTCTTACCTGAAGCGTGGTTAATTTGGCCGTAGTCGTTACCATTTCGCTTTCTGGTCGGTTGGGACAATATTTCGGAAAAAGTATCATGAGTTATCTAATATGTCATACATCCGATGAAAGAGCTCGATAAGGCGGGGTACATGCAGCAAACCGCTTGAAAATTGATACAGAAATAACAGAGTTATTGCAAAATGTCTTACCTGAAGCGAGGCGAGTTGGCATCAAATTTTGTGTAAAAAATAGACTGAGTTTACCGTTATGTTTTGATAAACCGTCGGTGTTGTTATAACATCTAGTAACTACGGTTTGCTTCAAGCCGTAGTTACGAGATTTTATAACAACACCAACGAAATACTATTTATTTGTCCGAAATTACGTCACGGTTTACTTGATAAAATCGTTCCCTATTGTCGGTAGTCGTTATCCATCCCATCATGCACAATCCCCACCGTGTAAAGGTGTAAAATAGATCTTTGATATGGTAGAAAATATTACAGAGAAGTGCAAATACACTTAAGATCAGCATTTCCGTCTTTTATTTCCGCATCGATGTTTTTCAGTGCTTTAAGACGTAGGTGCGTCGAAAGACGTCATTGCTTGAGAAAGTTTTTATCGCATTTTTACAAACTGAGTAGAATCGTGAATTTATAATACATGTATAAAGTTAATTATTGATATTTCAGAGAAGTGCAAACATACTTGTAAACACCATTTACGTCTTTTATTTCCGCATCGATGTTTTTCAATGCTTTAAGACGTACGTAGGTGCGTCTAAAAGCGTCAATGATTGAGCAATCATTTATCTCATTTCTACAAAATGAGATGAATCGTGATATTGTAGATCGTCGGTATTATTGCAAAACCTCGTAACTACAGCTTAAATTAAGCTGTAGTTACGAGATTTTGCTATAACACCGACACGAGGCGCCTGGCATAAGAGGTGTTTTTGGAAATGTACATACACTCGCTTGAAAGTTGTTTTTTCCTCTAATTTCTCGGAATTTGATGAGAAAAAGAGGACTGTACGTGCATTCGATGATACCAGTCCAAGTTCTATCCCACCCTCTGCCAAATACCGTGCATAAAATTTCAAACGTTAGACATGCAAAACGTTGGTGGGAAGTCAAAACATCGTAACTACTGCTTGAATAACAAGGAGTTACGAGGTTTTTACTCCTCACAGACGATAGATTATAACCCGGGTTCTACAGTTCTGAAAATATTACTCTTATGGCATTTGAGAAAAGCATTGTTCCAGATCAGCCAGTGCATACTTTAGAATTGTCAAAGTTTTAAGAATTTTGCCGACGATAAAATTGACTCGGCTAAAGGTATAAAAAAGATCTTTGATATGGTAGAGAATATTGATGAGTTCTAAGTGCAAATACACTTAAAATCAGCATTTCCGTCTTTTATTTCCACATCGATGTTTTTCAATGCTTTAAAGTGACATTTCAGAATTATTTTTACATAAATTTTACTTTTATTTTATCTGAAAGAGCATGTTTTCTTATGAAAATTCTGAAAATTTCAAGCCAAAATATTGAACCGTTTTCGAGAAATATATATTTTTGTGCTAAAATTAAACAAATTGTTGTGGACAACAGTTCAGATTTATATAGAATTTGTCATTTCTGTCTCAACTTTGAATACCTTGAATACTTTGATTCGTAGAGTATTTTGATTAAGTACTTTGATTATCCAGAATACCTTGCATACTCTGATTTCATGATGGAGTTGTATTTATTTTTAGCACAACTTCATGCATATTAATCGTTTGTGTAAGCTGAACATATTTCATAGTTCAGTAAACTCGACTGACCCATTTACAAGGAAGGCCATTGGACTAATTCTTTGAACCATAGCCTAATAAAGCAAATTACTACGTTGATCTTTTCATCTCTCAGAGACATGATTAATTGAATGTTTCATTTTCAGTCACACAATTCAATATCTACACATAACTTCAGACTTACATATTGAATATTCGAATGACTGTTACCTCATTAATCTTTGCTTTTGACAGAACTATTTATGGTGAGGAAGACCGGAAGATGTTGTGTGGTATGCAGAGAATGGTAAAGTGCAGAGATGCATGGCTGCTAAGAGAAGCAAATTTGGAAAATTTGCTTCCAAAAAGGAAAGGTTTCGGTATTTATCCAATCCAGATATTTTAGTACTTCATACATTTATATACCCATGCGTTAAAGATGCGAATTGCAAGTGGGGCCATAGTGCTAGTTGTTATAATCTAGTCACACGAAGTTGGTGAAAAGACATATCCCACCCCTAAAATGTTGCCAAAATGGAATATACTGAGAACAGGCTCCCGATATCTGTCAAGCATGTTTCAGAATTATCGACTGCAGTTTATAGATGTCCCCTTGTTTTTCAACAATCGAATGTTGGTGAGTGCGTTCAAGCGAGACAGAGAAAGTTACAAAAACGATAATGACGCATTTACTGCTGCTGAGGAGCAGGTGATTCACCAAAACGTTGACCTCTGTTGATTGCCTATCAGTTATTGGAAAAATAAACTGACACGATTTAAAAACGCAAAAAGTACTTAAACAGATGATATCTATTACCTTCTGAAAAATCGATGTATTACCATGTATAATTGTATATGTAAAGATATTTTTATTGTTAACATAACAGGGCACCAAATGAGCTTTTAAGACATGAATAATGCCTCGATCAACGTCAGTTTATGCCCAAATGTGCGTAGAGTGAATAAGCGTCAATATCCTAGCATCGAACAGGACGACGACAGCTAACCTCGTGATCTCTCAGGGGATTTATCAACGTGTTACGATGTATAAGCCGCCTGCGATAACCAACCATAGATTTTGCTCTGAGACGTCACGAAGCTTTTGCGTAAGTGACGTTGACGTATAATTATGATAGTGTTGACGTACAGTTGTTACACGCTGCTCACCGGGGCGTTGGTAGCCTGTGAGTGTTTCCGTGTTGTTTACACGTCTTCCTAACCTTGAAAACGTCGATTCGAGTACATTAAAGATTCTAGCTACCTCCGTTCGCGAAAAGCCACAAAAACGTGGTTCACTTCTGCCAAAGTAAGCCTTGGTATTTTGCATACAAAAATATCCGTAGTTCCCGTGTGTCTTCAATGATTTGGAAGATGACTTGTGTAAGGATGTTAAACTATAAAGCATTCTTTATCGGAATATTTAGTTTTTTTTCTACGCGATTACTGTTTTCAATTTCGACAAACAGTCTTGGGTCGCTTAAACAATTTATTGTATATTTTGTTGACTGAAATGTAAAATCACACGTGGACAAAAAAGTACACAACGCAACCGGCATTAAAATATCATCATTAAACATTTCAAGGAAAGTTAAATTCATGAAAGTTAATTGAATATCAAAACTATAACCTACCTAAATGTACGTACAAAGTGTAATTTAAGCCTCGAGTTATTCAGCGTCCATTCAAAAATGTAGAGTACATGGACAGAGACAACTATGTCATTGACCCCGACCTTTTTTGAATTACTTAAATTACTCATATATCCTTTCCAAAACAGCAAAAGTTATACTGCCCATTGGAAAGCTGACGAAGACAACACGAATGTCGAAAATAATTAGATTTACGAACTAAATAGAACAGATAATATTGTAATATAACTTTTTAAGTCAAAGAGAGACATTAATGCTCATTATTATTTTTCAATGTTTTTATCGTGAGTAAATAATGATAGATCTACAAACGAACGTATTGTTGACAAATAGAAGTTTCTTCTTTTGTCTCAATATTTTTCTGTGCTGTAATATACACATAAATCGTAATCAATAGAACACCCCCTTAACGACCTTGAAATAGGATATAACTAATTTGTTGCAGTTTGGGAAAGTGTTAAGCCAGTTTTAAACCTTAGTGTAAGAAACGATCCATAAAGGTCGTTGACCTAAAAAGATGAAACTATCTCAAGGTTATAGTCTAGCAAGATTAACACAGAACGACTTAATTTTCCCCGTCAAAGTTTGCTCAAGACCGTTAGTTTCAAGCGTAGGTTGACGAACACACAATCAGGTAATACATATTCAAGAAATATCTTATGACTAGTTCAGCCTGTATGACTACATAATTTCTGTCCAAGGAAAAACATATTAGAGAAATATCTTATGGCTTGGTCCACCTGTATGGCTACTTCATTTCGGTCCAAGATAAAACATATTCAAGAAATATCACATGGCTTGGTCAGCCAATATGACTACATCATTTCTGTCCAAATTAAAACATATTAGAGAAATATCATATGGTCTGGTCAGCCTGTTTGACTAGATACTTTCTGTCCAAGGTAAAAAAATAATTATGCAAGAAATAAATTACGGCCTGGTCAGCCTGTATAAATAGATAATTTCTGTCGAAGGTAAAAAGGTTTCCAGGATATAGCTTCAGGTACTTTCTGAATCTGTTTCACCAAAATATTCCCTCGGTTCCCTGTAACAGCTAAGTACTTTCGTGAGAACTTTTCACGAAAGAGTTCAGCTTTGACAAGAAATTAAGCAGGGCCGTGTTAGCTAAATAATTAGGAAAAGAGGGGTTGGTATTTTGGTAGGTGTTTTTAAAGATATGGTGAATAAAGTATTTAAATGTAATTTTAAGAAAGGACACAAGTAAATACATATACATCATAACATGTATTTCATGTATGTATGTGATATGATGTGCAAATCCAAAACTATCTACTCAAGTAGCACAAACACGGACACAATTAACCAATAATTGCTGACTGATCAGAATTTTCCAATAAGAAGTCTATGGTGTATGGCTGGTATCATTTGCCCCATCAACATAGTGAGATACCACTAAATATTGCTGATAGTTCATATTTGTTCCGTAATGAATCTAGGATGTAACACTGACATGACTAGTTTTTTTTAAATAAGCCACTTTAAAACACCACTAGCCATTTCTGATTGTTTATATTTGTCCAATATTTAATCTAGAGTGTAAGGCTAGCGTCATTCGCGCCATCAACATAGAGTGAGACACCACTCACCATCGCAGAATGTTCGCTTAATAAATACATAACTGTTCCTGCAATGTCCCATGTTTCAGAAAGTTTATTCATTGGTATTCTTGCAAGGACAGTTTCAAGTAATGTAGAATTCTTTAATAGCTCTCGAGTTGTATCTGTCATAAACAAACATGGGTTGACAGAATTTACTCTTATTCCATAGGCGCCAAGTTCGAGAGCAAATTGCTTTGTGACCATATCCATCGCCGCTTTTGACACACAATATGGAAATATATCCCGAAATGCTTTGCCAGCCCCATTGGAAGAAATATTTACTATGCACCCTGCTTTATTGGTAGATACCATTTTCTCCCCAAATATTTGTGTACAGTTGATAGCACTGAAGAGGTTATTATGCATGTAACTCTGTAAATCAGGATAACTTGTTGTTAGGGCTACGGACGGCTCTGTTGGGACCCTTCCAGCGTTATTCACCAGTCCATCCATGACATCTAGTTGTTGTAGAACTCGCCTAGTCTCCTTCCAGTTAGACAGGTCCAGGGTAATTGTCTCTATTGCAGGATGTTCATCCTTGAGTGTTTTGAGAGTAGTGGCGGCTCTACTGACGGCAAACACGTCTGCTCCACATTCAGCCAGTTTGATAGCTATATCACGACCTAGACCACGTCCAGCTCCCGTCACCAGTATCTTCTTAGATATAAAGTTGAATGCCATTGTTAATTACCTGAAAGATTAAATATTAATAATTGAATATAAACAAATATTATTACTGTCCTAGCAGTGAAATTTCGTAGTAAAGTATATTTTGATATTTCACCCCACTGAAATATTTTACTCTAGATAGCCAGGACTATTTCCAGATAGAGTGGGTACTAAAATGAAATTGAACATTTTTAATCAGGTCATGCTGTGCCTTGGCATCTTGAACAGATTTTACTCAGTGCGATTTATAAAAAAAATATAAACAGATATATGAAAAAAGTAAATAAAAAGAAAAAAAAACCTAATGAAACAAAAACATACGAATCAATCATGAATAAATCAATCCATTTAAACAAGTTGTACAATCAGAATTGTATGACAAAAAAGCATGAATAGAGAATTAACCTATATTCCTTTTTTCCTCGATTATGCTACATTGTAATCATGGGAGCGAATGTCTATTCAGCGATGCAGTGTTAAAGCCGAAAGTTGGCACTCATTGGAATCGTCACATGTCGACGATTCAAATGGGTATCCAAAGCACGGGGTTTGGTTTTGGAATAATCTTTTAAGATGCCGCCATCCCATCTTTTACGCCATTTCGTACATAAATAATTGATTTCTTACCACTGTTGGAGCACTGTGCATATGAAATCCCCGTAGCACCGTATATTTCTTCACGTAAGCAGAGATGAATAACGAATTTGAAAATGAACATTGTCGTTCAAATGTAATAGTTTTTGAACTATATATTAGTTAACCTATATAACCTTTAATCTAACCTTTCATATAACCTTTCCAAATTTTAGAACGGTCTAATTCGGAAGCTTAGTAAAGACAACAAAATGGACGCAGAAAATGAAAGATTTGGTAAACAACGTATACGAGTAAAGAAATAGGCAAACTTGAGGAAAAGCTAGTTAGCGTTATTTTGTTCTTTCGCTTCAATGTTTCCATATGATTTCTATAAGGGATGTCAACACTTGGTCTTGTTTGGGAAAGTGTTAATCCTGTCCAGAAGACAATATTAAAGAGACTTTAAAATCGTATTGTGCTGCTGACGACATCCTTACACACAAAGGGGCGAATTTAAATGCTCTCGTCTAGAAAACTTTCTTGTTAGTGAAAGAGGAAAAAATGCTTATAATAAAACAGTTTTTACCTTTTGTTCAATTTTGGTGAGGGAAATCAAGAGAGATTAAAAACCAGTTCATTTCAGGAAAAGGGTATAAGGAGGTTTTTGGGCCAAAGACACGTTCATGAGATAACAAAGAAAGCAACAGATAAACGATAACTAGGGTTTTTGGATTTGCTGTTTCAACATAACACCCTCTGGTTAAGTTATTCACGTATCATTCAAGCAAAGAAGCAAATATACTACCAAGTTCATAAAAAGCTATATTGTGCGGCGAGATAATAATGTGTCCCTTATACAAAACCCCGTTACATACACTCCCTCGACAAGTACGATTCCTTCACAAATTGACTCATATATCGACAACACTTGCAGGTTTTTATGGTAGGCGCCAAATGTAACCAGCACATAAATGTCAACACCTGACATTGGCGTAGCTAGCCTAAAATGAGGTGTACGCAAAACGCATGCCTAATGTATCTGGGGAGGTTCGATGGTGGGCTCCATACTGCTAGGGTTGGGTCTTGCGGGCATCTTCCCGATTTTTATTGTTGAAAATTTAATGTAGATGCTTATGAAATCACAGGCGGTAATCACGTGACTTTGTTATGATATGTTTCCCTAACTTTTGCAAACAAAACCACTAGCTAAGCACACATTTTCTCAAATTTTCAATCAAATACTTAACACTTAATATTGAGTTATGTGTCATTCGATACGTTGTACTTTCCGGTCTTTTTATTTTCTTAAAAAATGTTTGCACTTTGCACGAATGTTCTCAGCTTTGACAGGGATTTGAGGGAATATCGTGGTATCAAAATAAATCAGATATTACGACGTAACGAATGGTACGTATCTTTATAATGAAAGTTGAGTATCTGATTTAAAATTTGAGAACATGTGTACTTACCGAGTGTTTCTGTTTACATAAGGTAAGAAAGCTTATCATAACAAAGTCACGTGATTGCCGCCTGTGGAATAACATACCAAATGCCCACCTGGAGCCACGAATGACCATGGTCATTTGTGGCTCCTGGTTGGTATTTGGTATGCATTTCAATTACGATTCAGGTGTTTATTTCAAGGGAAACAAAAAAAAACAACTTTTTTATATTTTGCGATGTGTACGCAATGGCGTTTTTGCGTACGGGTTGCTTCGCTATTCAAGAATCACCATTGGATCAAACAACTCGTTTGGGTTTGGAAAAACGTGTCTGCTTAAAGTAGTCCACTGTTCACAGATATGTTTTCATTAATAATGAAAATTGTAGTTATTATACGTTTAAAGTTAAACGAGAATCGATACAAATATTTTGGTTTTTTTTAGGGTTGAACAGGTATCACTGTGTATAAGTTGTTACTATAAATAGTCAAATATACATTCTGCCTCTTGATTATACATCTATGTCATTTTCTCTCCATAAACATGTAGCATTCAGGTGTATAGTTGCTCAGCAAATTATAACTATATAAGCCAGAATAAATGACAATGAGAGTTATGAATACCTTTGTTAGAATCACTCCCGCATTATTCACCAGCCAAAACAATAACGACTAGTGATAGGGAACGATTCTATCTAGAACTCAATGGAATTACACGAAACAGTGTTCGCAACATATTCTGCTTGTCCCAGGAGAAGAGGTGGTGCAAACAGTTAACAATGACCTCACTAGCATGGCTACCGTAGTCAACATCTAAGATGTGTTGAAATATATCAGTAGTTCTAATATTTCTAATATAAGTATTTTTTCAGCAAATTTTGATAAATCAACCAGTTCAAGACCTGGCCCCGGTTTCTCGAAAAAACTTAAGTACGTTCTCATGCTCAAATCTGAGCACCGTGCTCAAATCGCACGAAATCCACGTGAACTTCAATCGAATACCATTCAACGTTGGAGAGTATTCCTTTGAAGTTGAGCATGTTCTCATGAGAATATACTTAAGTTTTTTCGAGAAACCGGGGCCTGATGTGACAATATACGACATCCAACAGGTGGTCAAAGTCTACTTTCAGACTGGCCTGCAGGGTTTTGTCTGAATTTTTTACCTCCGCCACCTTTTCTGTTTTGAGAGCATCCCATTCTACATATGCAGCTATGTAACTCATATCTTTTTATCAATTTTCAAATACAGTGCATACCTATTCACTTGTAACGCCTCAATAAAAGTGATGTAATAAAACTACTGCATCGTGATATGTACCGTGACTCTTTTCTAAATTTAATTTGATAGTTTCATAAAAACAGGTTACATAATTTGTATGATTTTCCATATTAAAACCAATCGTTAAATTTGTATTGCATAAATTGAATGGAATTTGCCAAAGGTGGGTAGACCTGATGGAATATATATTTTTCATTTAATGGTGCCTTTACTTTTAATTAATGCTACAAAAATTTCAATCACTTTTGAAAGATAAGGACTTAATATTATTGTGCTTACTAAGATATCAAAACTAAAGTAAAATATCACTCTTGGATACTAATTGAAGCAAAAATCAAAAACATAAACAGACATCGTATTCCATATTTATTCAATTATATAACACTCGTTTTAAGAATATTAGTCTGATTTTTATTTAAAACGTTATATTACCAATGATTCCATCCAAATTATTTACTCAAATTGCCACAGTGGAATACTTTCTATGTTTGTTTTTGTAATTGTCCGTAATACTTCTCCTATTTACAGGAGACTAAAATGTCGTTTAACTTCGCATCTAAGAAAATTTTGGTGACGGGAGCTGGACGTGGTCTAGGTCGTGATGTAGCCATCAAACTTGCTGAATGTGGAGCAGACGTGTTTGCCGTCAGTAGAACAGGCACGACGCTGAAAACACTGAAAGATAAACATCCAAACATAGAGACAATTACCCTGGACCTGTCTAACTGGGAGGAGACTAAGAGGGTTCTACAACAATTAGATGTTATGGATGGATTGGTCAATAATGCAGCACTGATCCCAACACAGCCATTCGTAGCGTTAACAACAAGTTACCCTGATTTACAGAGTTATATACACAGCAACGTTTACAGTGCTATCAACTGCTGTCAAATATTTGGAGAGAAAATGATATCTAACAAAAAGGAAGGATGTATTGTAAATATTTCGTCCAATGGGGCCGGCAAAGCATTTCGGGGTACTTTTCCGTACGTTGTGTCAAAAGCGGCGATGGATATGGTCACAAAGCAATTTGCTCTCGAACTCGCTGCCTATGGAATTAGAGTAAATTCTGTCAACCCATGTTTATTTATGACAGAAACTACCAGAGAGCTAGCCAAGAATTCTCCATTACTTGAAACCGCCCTCTCTAGAATACCAATGAATAAACTTCCAGAAACATGGGACATAGCAGGGACAGTTATGTATTTATTGAGCGATCATTCCGCAATGGTGAGCGGTATCTCACTCTATGTTGATGGAGCGAATGATGCAAGTCTTACACCCTAGATAAATTACGGGACAAATATAAATAATCAGCAATGTTAGTGGTGTCTTTGCTTATTTATAGAACAATTAATGCGTGTCTTACACTCTAGATTACATACAGGACAACCATAAACATTCAACAATAGTAAGTGGTGTCTTTGTTTTTTTATAGAACAATTAATGTGTGTCTTACACCCTAGATTATGTACGGAACAACTATAAACATTCAACAATGGTTAGTGGTGTCTTTTTCTTATTTATAGAACAATTTTAAATGCGTGTCTTACACCATAGATTACGTACGGGACAAATATAAACATTCAATAATGGTTAGTGGTGTCTTTGCTTATTTATAGAACAATTTTAAATGCGTGTCGTACACCATAGATTACGTACGGGACAAATATAAACATTCAATAATGGTTAGTGGTGTCTTTGCTTATTAATAGAACAATTTTAAATGCGTGTCGTACACCATAGATTACGTACTGGACAAATATAAACATTAAACAATGGTTAGTGGTGTCTTTGCTTATTTATAGAACAATTAATGCGTGTCTTACACTCCAGATTACATACAGGACAACTATAAACATTCAACAATTGTTAGTGGTTTCTTAGCTTATTCAAAGAACAATTAATGCGTGTCTTTCACACTAGATTACGTAAGGGACAAATATAAACATTCAACAATGGTTAGTAGTGTCTTTGCCGATCTATAGAACAATTAATGAGTGTCTTACATCCTAGATTACATACAGGACTACTATAAACATTCAACAATTGTTAGTGGTGTCTTTTGCTTATAAATAGAACAATTTTAAATGCGTGTCTTACACCCTGTATTAATTACTGGAAAATTATAAACAATCAGCAATGGTTAGTGGTGTCTTTTGCTTATCTATAGAACAATTAATCTGTGTCTTACACTCTAAATTACGTACGGGTGAAATATACTCAAAGGCAAAAGTAACTTTGCAGTTTTAAAATAAATACATTTTCTTAATTTCAAAGCATAAGAATTATGATATTTTCACGACTATATGTTTTCACAATTATTTGTTGATATTCTAAATGAATACACCCTTTTCATAAACGTAGCAGATATGTGCACGTGTATATCATTAAGATAACTAAAATACCCCACCCACACAATGGTGTTATGAACAGTGACATTATTTTCTGCATGCTTGATCTTTGTCGAATTGAAGCATTGATTTTAGTGCTAGACGTCCGGTAGCCAGACCTCTTGAGTTATACACTAACATGACGCCATCGTCAGAAACGACCAAAGTTGACGTTATGACACACGCATATTGGAATCAGTCCCTCGTTTCTGACGAGAAAAGGTTTAATGTTACTAGTAGTGTCACAAGCGATAGAAGACGTGTGGACAGTAGAACGTACATGACATGGAGAGTATCATACGAGACAATGATTTAATTTAACCCTTTCCCAAACGACAAAATGTTGGACTGGTCCAATTTGAAAGCTGCTGCAGAAGAAAAATAAATGTTGATAAATATAGTATTTGTGTAAAATAATGCACAGAAAATATTTAGACAAAAGGAGAAACTACTGGTTATCAGCAGTTTCTTCTTTTGTCTCAATGTTTTCCCAAGCATTTTCTCTTAGGGACGTCAAAACCAGGTCTTGTTTGGGAAAGGGTTAAGAATTGAATAGCTCAAGATCAGACGGCTGACCTTTTACATACGCGAGTGCTTTGTTCCAGCCAATCATACACATGGGGACATGGACATACTGTCATTAGATAAATTTTAGCATAAAATTAGATCTTTTTCATTCGAATAAGGATAATAAACCTTTGCCTGGATTTTTCAATTAGACCCCTTTGTGATTGCAGTGGTAACACCAGCGTCAAGAAAGAGTGAACACCCTCTTCTATCCCACATTTCTCTTGCACAATGGCATATCGAGGGCTAAGTGTAAAACTATTGTAACTACTTATTTTTCAGAAATTAATTTTACCAAATTTTATGAATCTCTAGGAAGTTTAGAATTTTAAAAAATATTTTCCCACAAATAAGAAGGTTATCGCACAAATTCTTACCTGAAGCGTGGTTACTTTGGCCGTAGTCGTTACCATTTCGCTTTCTTGTCGGTTGGGACAATATTTCGGAAAAAGTACCATGAGTTATCTAATGTCATACATCCGATGAAAGACCTTTGTAAGGCGGGTACATGCAACAAATCTTTTGAAGATTGACGCACAAATAAGGAAGTTATTGCAAAATATCTTACTAGAATCGAGATTATTTTGTCCGTATTCGTTATCCATCCCATCATGCACAATCCCCACCGTGATGATCTAGAGACGATACCGACGATATGTAAATAAAGAACAACTATATAGATTTACTTGTACTGTTTTGTTTTAATCAAAATACTTTTTAACACTTTCCCAAACAAGACTTGGATTTGACGTCCCTAATATAAAAGGTTTGGGAAAATATTGAAACAAAAAAAAAAAAAAAAAAAAAAAAAAAAAAAAAAAAAAAAAGAAACTGCTGATAACCAGCAGTTTCTCCTTTTGTCTCAATATTTTTGTGCCATATTTTACACAAATCTTATCTTTATTTACATCTATTTTGTCTTTTGTGGCAGTTTTTGGAGTGGATCACCCTAAAATTTGTCGTTTGGGAAAGGGTTAATTGTTTGATATCTAATGGTGTGTTGTAATTCTGAAAGTAGCCCATCCCCATTTAGATTCACGCAACGTCGGAACTCTTCGTACGACGTCGTAAACGCTCGTAACGTATCCGATCACTAGGGAATTGATACGAGTTAGAAATAATTAGCACTTTTCACCGACGAATGTTTACGATGTCACCCGAAAAATTCCGACCTTGCGTGGATTTCATTAGGGATGGACTACCTTTATTGTCATTTCCATATTTTTCGCCGTTTTGCCCCAGCAGTCTTTTTTCACAAACATTCATTTTGTCGATCTAAATGGCTTTCAGTTTAGGTCAGTCTTAACATTTTTCATGGGGTATAACCTGATGTTAGTAAATGCAATTACGCTCATCCAATATGGCGACTTCCAAATTAGGGGAATGATTCTCAAGCTTTATTTGTATAACTGGACGTGTTATTCGTTCAGTTTTCTTCACCAATAAGATGTTTGTTTATAATGATAGGAATTTGAATCGAAATTTACTTTTTTAGGTTAGTATAAAAGCTGTAATAAAGCTTTCAAAAAATCACGATGATGTGCGTAACTGTTACTTGAAAAAAGGTCAGTTACAGTATTACAGTTACGCACACCATGTCATTTTTTCGAGACCCGGCCCCGGTTTCTCGAAAAAAATTAAGTACGTTCTTATGCTCAAATCTGAGCACCGTGCTCAAATCGCACGAAATCCTCGTGAACTTCAATCGAATACCCTTCAACGTTGGAGAGTATTCCTTTGAAGTTGAGCATGTTCTCATGAGTATATACTTAAGTTTTTTCGAGAAACCGGGGCCCGGTATTGACCTACTAAATACATATATCAGAATAAAGAGAGTGTGACATTGTTTACAGGGTTATTATTGATCAAGTTCGTCAAAAAATATATCAAACGCATTGAGATAGTGCCTGAAATCGAAGCTTGTAAAACTCACTTATTTGTCCCTCCGCCATATTGGATGTGCGTAACTGCAGGTTGACCCGTTACCGAACGACAAAAGCTTAGACTTTGTCGATTTGAAAGCAAATTGATGTTAAAAAAAGATACACATAGCACAAAAACATCGAATCAGCAAAGATAATGTTGAAATGCAGCAGTTTCCTCTTTTGTCTTAATGTAATTGTTTTTTTCAAAGACTTGTTTACCAGGGACGTTACAATTACGCCATTATGGGAAAAAATAACCGATAACTACACAGTGACGCTTTTTAAAGCCTCTTAAGAATGATTCCTGGGAAATATTTTGGAAAATGAAGAAATCGCTTGTGACAAGCAATTTCATAATTTCTCACAATCTTTTCTACTCTGAAAGACATAGAAATGAGAAATTTTATTCTCTTTATAAATGTTGTCTGCAACACCTTTCAATTTTGAAAACCCTATAATTTTGTCGTCTGCTAATGGGTTAATTCATCAATAAAAAGTTCACGAAGAAAGACTACACATATTTCCTCCGTCAATAACTTGAATTGTTCCCGTAACCATTGACGACAAGTCACTTAAGAGATACAAGACTGGACCGACCAGCTCAATTGGTTCAGGAAAACGCCTCATCGGTGTACGATTAACAAGCTCGTCTAGCCCCGCGTTCTCCTCTTCCGTTAACAATTCTTTAGCAGACTCAGTGAAGAACAATGTCGGATTAATTGAATTAACCCGTATATTATGCGCCGCAAGCTCTAGCGCAAATTGTTGAGTCACCAAATCCAGCGCTGCCTTGGAAGCGTTGTACGGAAACAGCCCGCGGTAGGCGCCCAATGACGTAAGAGCGGAAACGTTGACTATAGAGCCTGGTTGTCCATCCGATATCATTTTACCAGCGACTGCCTGTATGCATGTTATAGCCCCGTATAAGTCAGTGTTGGCGAATTGTTGCAATGTTTCAATATCAGTGTCCATGGCCGGGTAATATCGATCGGGCGTCAAACCTGCATTATTTACCAATCCGTCCATCCGATCCAGTTGACTTAAAAGGCCCCTAGCCTCCTTCCAATCGGACAAGTCCACACGAATTGTGTTGATCTTTGGACATAGTTCTTTTAGTTTATCGAGGTTAGACGTTGTTCGCCCTACTGCAAAGACCTCTGCACCGCTGTCAACAAGTTTGAGAGCAATCTCCCGACCCAAACCTCGACCGGCTCCCGTCACCAGAAACTTTTTGGATACAAAGTTGAATGTCATCTTAGATATTCCTTTTTGTTCTTTATCTTAGGTTGGGTTAAATCCTGCAATATAAAACCAGAGCTCTGGCTAAAAGGTTTTAAGCTTTTTTCAAAATGCAATATCTTACTAACTGATTACCAAACCCTATGTTGTGGATACTCATTGGGCTATAATCGTCTCTGCGAGACGACTAAAATGAGTACCCACAGCATAGCGTTTTCAATTAGAAAAACAAAGTTAGAATATCGTCCATTGACAGCCAGAAGTGGCTATCAGCAGTTAAAGTTTAACTGCTGATAGCCACTTCTGGCTGTCAAGGGACGAATTATCTTTAGCCCCACTGATCGGTAGCTTTATAATACCAACATAAAGGCAACAGTTTTCTATTGAAACCTTTTCAAAACGACTAAATTTTTAATTAGTCGAATTTAGTAGTTTCAGACTACAAAATAGTTTCTGTCCAAATTAGAATATATGAATGAGCGAAAGGGAAACATTTCTGATTGTCAGCAATTTCTTCTTTTGCCTCAATGTCATGCCAATTCATTTTTTCTAAGTGCGCCATAATCAGCATTTTCTCCTTTTGCTACAATATTTTCTGTGCCATTATGTACACAAATCATCTCTTTGTCAACATCCATTTTTTCGTCGGAATATCTTTCAAATTGGAACAGTCTACTATTTTGTCGTTTGGAAAGTGTTAAAGTAGCGATACGTGCAAGAAAACTCGATGTCAGAACTATGAAATCAAGCTAATTCGACATTGATTAAAAATGAACGCTCTTTTATGCTAGTTACAACATCTAAGTCACAAACTTGATGTTAGCATTCAGTACGTCGTACTCTTTAGTTTAATTTGATACCAATATCTTCCATCAATTCTCTGTCAAAGCTGAGAACATTCGTGCAAAGTGCAAACATTTTTTAAGAAAATGGCATACAAAAAAATACTTTGCACGAATGTTCTCAGCTTTGACAGGGGTTTGAGGGAAGATATTGGTATCAAAATAAACCGGAGAATACGACGTGTCGAATAGCACGTATCTCAATGCTTAAGTATTTGATTTAGAATTGAGGAAAAATGTGTACTTACCGATTTTTTTTTGTTTACAAGAGTTAGGAAAGCATATCATAACAAAGTCACGTGATTGCCGCATGTGGTTAGATTGTTATTGAAATCCAGGTCATGATTTAAAAGGGTTTCGGATTTCATTATTGCATCTAGTGATATACCTACTTTTATTATGCATTAATAAAAAGACGATATGCATGAGTAAAATTGAAATATGAAAAATAACAACTTTTACAAAAGAAAAACTGAACATACCTGAATTAAATGTAACCCAACTTGACTCAATAGCTACTGTATTTTAACCTTCAACCCATTTTACATACATTTACTAAACACGGTGATCTATTTACATGTATATGACCTCTTTGTCAGCGTATTCCTGTCCCAAACTATACTATATATTTCAACCAGTATAGTTTTAAAGGGGGTCCAGACGACAAAATTAATATTTTATATGTTTGAAATATGTATGTTATTTAGCACTGAATGCATTCTTTGATGTTTTCCTTTTTCATTTTGTAAATGCTTTTATAAAGGATGTCATGACTTGCCCTTGTAGACTGTTCGAAAGTGTTAGGCCGATATATTGAAAAGAAAAAAATGTGTTGGCTATGCGATCGATACCGTTATGATGTATAGCTTACATTACCAGACGACATACTTTTCTTAAGGTATCCAACCCATCAAAAGCACCAAAGAGCCAGGAACGAAATTTGAAAACTGCCAGTAATTCCTAAACTGTGTTACATTTCCATTCCAAATACAAACATAAGCCTTTTGTACGGTTTAGAATTTTGAATAAATAACAACACCTACAAAATACTTTTGTTTGTCCGAACTTACGTGACTGTTTAGTAGACAAAATCGTACCCTATTTGTTTTCCAAAACGTTTATCTTGCTAAGCGTAATAATGTGGGAATGGCTTTAATTTTTATTATTGAAGAAAGATTTTTCCATATTCGGTCAAGAGTCTAGAAAAAATCTAAACCAAGTGAGAAAATGAAATGAATGAAAATGGTATTTTCTTCACTTGTATCAATGTTTTCACAAGTCTTTTCCTTCGCAGGACGTCAAAGGCAGGTGTTGTTTGGTAACGTAGTCTAGTTTGATATATTTACAGTTTCTCAATTAGCTTATTTCCAATAATACCCCCCACTCACACACACAACCGCCACCGGAAGTTGTCCTTTGATGACAATTACGGCCAATTACCGTTCGTTGCCATTGAACATGGGATGCTTTGCTCGGAATTGGGTCAGAGCCTCGATCTGGCACAAAGAAAACGGCTGTTGTGCTGCTATTTTTGTAACAAATTGGAACCGTGTCTGTGTGTATACCATGTTAATTTCCCATAACCCTATTGTTTGCCACCGGAAGTGGCTCATAGGTACGGACTAAAACGATAATTGAAAGGGGTCAATTGGCGAACGTTTAAATTTTTCGAAAGCTACTACAGGAGAAAATTGTTTTTAATATATCGAGACTAAAGCACAATATCATAAGGATAAGCATCTCGTCACTTTTCAAGAAAAAACTCGTAACTGCAGCAGGTTTTAAGCATAGATCTGTTACTTTTCTTTCAGTTCTTCTTTGGAAACCGTTTAATAATTTACTAACAGTCTAACTAGTGAATATATTAGTCCAAAATCCTCAACGGATTAGTCCAAGTGAAAAGGTGTATCACAATTGTAGGAGGCAAAAGTAGAAACAACCAAACATAGACATAACCAAGGATTATGTCATGACATGGAAAAAATAAAAGTGCGCGGACCTCTGTACCCAAGAACATGATTTACGTCTCTGATTGATTGTGGGTAATCGAAATAAAGGATAAGCGATTCATTCTTCCAGTTCTTTTTAATTTGTCCTTAGATTGAGTGTTAAAAACTTCAGTCGTTTTGTCCCTAACGTTGATGCAAGTGCATGTAAAAGTAAAAAGACGAAGTACAAACAGGATTCGAACCCACGACGTGCCAGATGTCGGCCTGTGTACAGAAAATACAATGCAAATATTCTCCCATGGGGGCTATTCTCGGCATTCGGTCAGATGCTTTTGTTGGCTTACGTTATACGTTTAATCAATGAAAGGTGCAATGCACGACAAAACAGTGATTATTACGAAACTAGAAAAATAAATTGGTAACACATGTCATAAATTAAATTGAGTATATAATGCAAATGTTCGGTGATTGTTCATAGATTGGTCATAGCGTATTTGGGTAGAGGCTTATCTGTAAAATCGTTTGTTTCACATCGTCGCTTTTTAACGAAAACCTCGTAATCGCAGCTTGTTTTAAGCTGCAATTACGAGGGTTTCGCTGAAAAGCAGCGATATGCTTTGAGAGTAAGTTTTCCAGATCCTGATTAAAATTTATGGCGCCTTAAGAGGAGAGACTGGAAAGATTGCCCCCGTCTACAATATGTGTGGTACCATTGACCATGACCGAGTTTTCACTCAGTAGATATAGGATCGGACCCACGACTTCATGAATCTCCGGTAGACGACCCATTGGCGTCCTGGACATGAAGGTCTGGGTCTCGAACCCACTCAATGTTGACATCAGCTGCTTCATTGATTCGCTCATAAACAAGGTCGGGTTGACCGAATTTACGCGAATCTTGTGAACAGCCAGCTCCAATGCAAACTGTTTGGTGACCATATCAAGGCCTGCTTTACTGACGTTGTACGGAAAACAGCCTCTAAACGCTTGTTGACCGGCAATAGATGACACATTAACAATGGCCCCTTGTTTCCCTGCCTCGATCATTTTCTTGCTGACCACCTGGATACAGTTGATGGCACTGAACAGGTTCACACGAACGAACTTATCAAATTCCGCCCCGTCAAAGTCCAGGGCCGCTTTCACTGAACCTTGCATCATTATTCCCGCGTTGTTTACTAACCCATCTAAAGGCTCTAGCATCTCCAGACACGCCCTAGTTTCATTCCAGTTAGCTAGATCTTGGTGAATAATATTCATAGCAGGATAATCCTGCTTCAGTTCGTCCAACGCGTCCTTTCTGTTACTTAAGGCGTAGACCTTTGCGCCACGATCATGTAGTGAGATGGCTAATTGTTTTCCCAGGCCGCTACATGCCCCAGTTACGAGGTACTTCTTGTCTTTGAAGTTGAGAGCCATGTCCCAGGATTAGTCCTGTTGAAATAAAAAGAAAACATACTACTTAGTGTTCGACCTACTTTTTGGACCAATGAAATTGCAGAATATTTTGAAATCTCACCGTTATATATGGTATATACGAGCTGTCGGCTACTTTATGTGACGTCTATATACATAGCCACGCCCCCGTCTCCAATGAACCGCTAGCGAACAGTAAGTCAAATAGTGTCTGTATATTAGATTCTGCGCGATATAAACATTCAATGCGCTATGCGCATTTGAATGTTTATTTCACGTAGAATCAACGATACAACCTCTATCTAATACCTAGAAATTGTTTTCATGTAACATAAATACAGTTTATGCATGTGCCAATGTTTTGAGATTAAATTTTGCTGATGGTCATAGTTCATCACTATGGCCATCGATCTTTCGTTAATTTTATCTTATGTCTTTGACAACCTTTGCCACATATGCCTTAACCCTTTCCCAAACAAGACCTGGTTTTGACGTTCGCAATAGAAAAGGATTTGGAAAACATTGAAACAAAAGAAGAAACTGATGATAACCAGCAGTTTCGCCTTTTGTCTCAATATTTTCTGTGCCATATTTTACACAAATCTAATCTTTAATAGATCTAACATCCATTCTGTCATTTGTGGCAGTTTTTGAAGTGGACCATCCTAAAATCTTGCCGTTTGGGAAAGGGTTAAATTATCTCACTGAAACTCGTGTATTTATCCCTCTTTATGGTAAATGTGACAAACGATCGGTAAATTTATGAATGAAATCGCATGTGTTGTTCCGATCTTAATGATCTTAAGATATTCTTCTTGGTATTTCAATGACAAGTTGAGCAGATAAAAAATTACCAGATACAGTGTCTTTATTTTGATCACATTTATTGATCTTGTGCGCCTCTTGCATATCTCCATTACTAAAGATGCATGACAAAAAAATTATATTGGAGTATATGCTTACGAAATCGACAGAATACATTAACTCCCCTCCAGTCTAATATTATGGTATCCAGTCTAACATTCCAGAAAGAACTTAATGATTTGGCGCATCACTTTATCCTATTTTGACTTAATTACTACGCAGTGCGCGTAACTTTGAAATCATGTCGCCAAAAAGTAGCAATCAGAAAATTGCAATGAAAACTACATTTACTACAAAATAAAGTTTGCCTTTCCTCTCAATTTTGTTGGATATAAAAGAAATAGTTCAAATCAGGTTATTCATTTTACTTGTTGCAATCATGTGAAGCAAATGTGTCGCGTGTTAATCACAAAGCGTGATCTTTACTAGTTCCCACCCCGCCTAAACCGCATTCGTCGAAAGACATCATTTTTGTCAAGTTTACGATTTGATTAAAAAAGCCTGTTTTATTTTAGCAATTAAGTTATTGTTTGAAGGATTGCTTGCCGTTTGATGTCATAAGCGCTAACTGTACACGTGTTTGCATTTAAAGGGCGCTGACATCTTGAAAGTAGTTCGATGTAAATATAGTGCACCATACCGGCAATAGATATCGGTCTAGACTTTAGCGACCTCTATTGGTAGATATTGCGCCTGAATAGGTTCAGATACGTAACGAATGGTTACGACGTTGCACGAAAAATTCCGACGTCGCGTGAACTATCTTAACCACTTCTAGATTAGTTATTTAGCTTCAAAAATAATGAATACCATTTATTGAAGATATCAAAAGGTTGGCATTACCTTGAATGATGTATCATGAAAAATATTCTATGAAATGAAATTTATTTTAGTAAAGAAGTTAGTCAGATAACTCACCTAGATGTGAAATATGTCAGCCCTTACAAGATCGCAAATTGAAATAAGTACTCCGCATCACTAACACATCCGCCACCGGGCACCAGTTCATGAGTATGCGTATTAATTTTACATAAATATTAATGAGCCAGGATCTGGAAAAACGTCCTTTAAGGATTTTGAGCCCGACATGGTTCAAGATCAGCCTGCGTATACACGCAGTCTGATCATGAACCATGCTGGTGTCCAGTAGTCTCTTTGTGACTTGTAACAATTGTCGGACAGCAGCATGAATCCCGGTCAAACTGCATCTAGTCACAGCCTGATCTTGAAACATGGCTGTCTCAAATGCTTTAAGATACGTTTTTTCAGATCCTGGCTCATTTATTTTATTATAATATATACATGTTAACCTAGTCTGATAAGAACAAAATTAATTGCTATAAGGCCCGTATGAAGCAATTTCATATTGGGTAGGGGGGGTGGTGGTGGGGGAGAAGGGGGGGGGTTAATGCCTCAGTGTCTGAATGTTGGGGTGGGGGCTTATTTGGATTTCCCCAAATTGTAAATATGAATAAAAAAAGGAAATTTTGGCATTTTTGACCAACTTTGGGGGAGCTTAGCCTCCCCCAGCCCTCCCCCTGTTCCTACGGGCCTGGCTATTAGCACAATAGAATAACATATATATGTCAAGATGAATAGCAAGAAAGTATTATATAATGTCGACCGAACAGCTGTAATTTGGCAAACATGAGTAAAGGAGGGGTTTCCATAAGGCCATTTTCCTGGGACCTAAATTTTCCAATGATATTTTTAGTACAAATAGATACATAAAGGGGACGTGTTTTGCCGAAAAGTCTGAATCGAACGGACCTTTGGTTTGGTGTATATTGCATATTGAAAGTGGGTGGGGTAATTTTTTTCAGGCGCAACCCAAGGTTCTTATTAATCAATTTTCTATCTAAATGTAAATATCTTTAAAAGTTGCTCTATCTCAATATTTCGGCTAAGAAGCCTTTTTCGAGAGATAAAAATGTACAAATTTTAACGCTACATAATGATAACATGTAATTGTTTATACCGGGGTCAATGGAATTGACCACGGCTTACGGTATTGTGGGCGTATAGATTTCAGTGCTTGTTATATTGTGTTTTTGGGTTGAGTTGCACGAGTCTCGTTCTGAATTTTTTCCGGTTTTCGGACACCCTCGGTTGTCCTTTTGCCAGGCTTTATCCAAGATACTGAGATTGTGAATTGGTTTAGTGCTAATTACCTCCGTTGTCTGGGGTCCCGTGACATTGAAATATCCGAGTTTAGTGAACCAGTCAGTTTTTGACTTTGTGACGTCATATAACTAGCCGATATGACGTCAACATCGATTTTTCTGCGTTCTCGCGACGTTCCATTTCCCGCGCGTTATCAGACGTCAAGTAGCGTTGTTTGGAAACGCGCGTCTTTTATCAAATGGCTACGACGTTAGAAGTTTTTTAGTCCACGTCAATTCTGTCTGCGGGGTGTAGGATTTGTGAATTATTATTCAAACCCGTTTATCTTATATCGGAGCTAGAAGCGCCAGCTAATTTGAAAGGAAAATAGATTTTCCATTTTTTAACCAAAAAATATTTTAGATATAGACTAGAAGGAAATATTGGGGGAAAATGAAGGATCTAATCATTTTGAGAATTCTTCATTAGGCCTAAAGGCTGTTTCACAGCAAAATATACATAGATCTCAGCATCTCGTGTCAACCCTTTCCCAAGCAAGACCTTCTTGACGATTATCATGGAGATGGAGAAGGCATCGGAAACATTTGTACAAAAGGAGAAAATGCTAGTTATCAGAAATTTCTTCTCTTGTCTCAACGTTTTAGTAACTATAGACATTTTCCGTTAAGCTTTCATACAATATCGCTGAATTGAGTAAGGGTTACGTTTTTTAGGCCAAATAATGGAAGTATATAAATCTACTGGTCCAATTTCACGCATTCTCAAACGACAATATTTGAGGGTCGTTCAATTTGAAAGTTGCTGCAAACGACGAATTCGCCGTTGATAAAGATAGCATACGATCAATGTACAATATAGCACAGATAATATACAGACAAAACGAGAAATGTTTGATTTTCAACAAGTATATCTTTTGTCTGATTTTTTTCGTTTTGTCGTCTCTAAGGGACACCAAAATCATGTCTTGTTTTGAAAGGGTAAAAGAAGTCACCTTGGACGACAAAAATAGTGATTCTACATTATAAATAATGAGTCATGAGTGACCGGATTGAACTTTGCAAAGCTATATTTTTCTTCTTCTTCTTCTTCTTCTTTTTTTTTTAATTATTATTTTTATTTGAAAGAAAAGAAAATTGAGACCAAACTGAACGTATTCTAATTTTAACTGATATGTCAGGACTTTGCACGTCAATCATGAAAAAACCCTTTCCAATACATCATAGATCTGTCTTTGTCTTCTTCAATTCTGAAGGCTAATGAAAAAGACCAGACAAACGTAGAATGTTGTCTTGAGAACTCAAATTGAAACAAGGTTTTGAGGTTTCTTTTTTCCCTTGCATTTGGCCAAATACAATAATAATTAGGCTATGGCTTGGGACCTACACCACTAAACGACTTCTCTTACTAATTCAAAAGCTAAATTTTTTCACGTCACTGAATCTGTCTTTTACTACCAGATTATCATTAAAGAATCACAAATGCATGGGCGGATCTAGAGGTAGGGTCGGGGGTCTGAACCCCCCCCCCCCCAACCCCCCCCCCCCTGGCATTTGCCAAAAATTAAATATTTTGACTATATAGATTCAGTGTAAAGTTACATATTTACTACATTTTAAGCCATAATTTGGGCTTGGACCCCCCTTGAAAAAAATCTTGGGCTTGGACCCGCATGGGAAAAAAATCCTGGATCCGTCCTTGCAAATGCATGAATATGATAGAAAATAACAACTACTAGACCTATATCTTGACCCCGGTGAGAGGCTCTGCCTTATTTTCATATTATTAACGCTTACAGTAATGGCGGCGTTAAGCATTGACGTCACGACGTCGCCGCCAAATCAACACGACGTCATTCCCGCGTTAAACAATACTACGTTAAAGCGTTATTCGTATCTTTGACGTTACAGCCCTGTGGACGTCCCGTAGCAAGTTTATTAATCCAAATGCTTTCCCGTAATTGTCTCTCAATCTTTTCCGCACCATATAGCCTTTCTAGGCATACAAACCGCACATCTTCATGCGTGTGATTTTTCCCAAAGTGCACATTAATAGGCTTATCCCTCCCTAAACGTACGTCTCGGAGGTGTTCCACCATTCTTTCCCTTAGTTCCCTTTCTGTCTCACCAACGTAAACGGTACAGTTACATTTATGGCATAAAATGGCATAAATGACATTCCGTGTACGGCAATTGACAGTGGAATTAGTGTTGTATGTCACCCGATGTAATGTGTCGCTTACAGGGTCCCTGGACAGAAGATTGCAGTTTGTACACCCAGTTTTACAGCTCTCGGAATTGCATTTCACAGCTTTATTTGTCTTACCATGAACTGAAATTTTTGTCACGTCTATATGAAACTAGAGGTGGGTCGTTGAAAACATCCCTCAACCTGTCAGATCTATGTAAGACATTCATATGTTTTTTGACAATTTGATGGACATCTGGTAGAAGGTTGGTATATGTTATTACCAACGGTACTCTCTTCGTTGTCTTATTTTCTTTTTTGTTTTGGCGCAAGAGTGATTGACGGTCCAGATTGTCTACTCGTTTTAACTGTGATTCTATCAATTTTCCACTATAACCCCTCTTCCTTAACTGTATCTTTAGTTCCTTCCTGTTTCTTTGGTAATGTTATCATTATGTAGCGTTAAAATTTGTACATTTTTATCTCTCGAAAAAGGCTTCTTAGCCGAAATATTGAGATAGAGCAACTTTTAAAGATATTTTATATTTGTTCCCTTAGGAATACCATTTAAATAATTGAATTTTGTGCTCCTTGAGTGAAAAATATGAATTTTTCGCTGCAACTGAGGCATGCCGTCGGTAAGCATATTAAGTATGCAAGCCATATGGACTTTCTGAGCAAGTGTTTAAAAGATTCAATAGTCCCTAAAGGATTTAAACTTAAATGGGATGTTCAACTAGATGCTAATGAAGAAGAAATTGGAAAATGCACAAAGATAAAGGAAGATACTTCATTCCAACTCATAGAACTTGCACGCACAATTTGTGAACGTAAATGTTCCGACTTGCTGGACGAGATAAGTCATTTAAACGACCGCGTTGACTATACAACTAGGCAAGAGATTAAAGAGTGGGAGTCATTTGAAAAGCAGAAGATAGACTGTAATAAAAGCAAGAAGTTTAAGGTATTAAGAGGAGGCAAAAGAAAGACCAGTGTAGATAGTAGTTACAAAGTGGTTGGCATTGCAAAGGATGGCAATTGCTTTTACAGATGTTTAAGCCAATATTTGCATGGAACTCAACTCGAACATGCACGTTTAAGGGGAGACTTAGTAAGGTACATGAATTATAATAAAAACAAGTACATGCACTTGGTTGATGGAAATATAGATGACCACATATATGAACAATCTTTCACAGACGGCAGAACTGTATCCTGGGCTACAGAGGCAGAACTTACAGCGACAGCAGATTTGCACAACTTAAAGACATGTGTAACTACAGACAGAAATTTCAGTGAATGGAATGTATTCAAGGGAGAAAATGTAGGCACTAACAATTATGAAAATACTCTTAATCTTTTACTAGAAAGCTCTCATTTCAGCCTCTGTGAACCATTGTCTGGTAGACCTGTAAAACATATACCCAAAAATGAAAAATCATTTAATTATGACTGGTTTGACCTGTCACCAAGAAGTTTGACTGATGACGAGAACAATAAAGGTCACGCCATTAACCTTGATCCTACAGGTAGTGGAAACGGGGTTGACGGTTATCCATCTCATAAAGTAGAAAAAACTAATGGGAAGAGAAAACGTGACAATGCTTATCAGCATGTCAAGACTAAGCAAACCAATGCTACATTGCCTAGTGTAGACATCCCAGTAAATAGAAAGTTGACTGGTGGGGTTGAGTTAAAAGGTAATAAAGAAGTACGAGAAAGCGAGAGGGCCCCTATTCATGTATCAGTTACTAACCTATCAAGCTACACACTGACAAATCCACAGTTATCGCTATTAGAGAAAGGTTTAAAATTCATCCCTAGTAAACACGAAGTGGACAAGATCAAGCTATTATCGGATTTAGCTGAATGGGAGAGAAGGATGCGGCTGGCTGAATATTTCTTCGATAAGGATCATGGGGAAAACGATGGTACTTATGATATGAATGAAAAATTCAAAGTCAAGAAGAAAAGCACGTTCACTCCCGATTCTGGGAGAGATAAATCACTTGATCTTTATATTGAACTTGTGAAAGGAGACATTTTAGGAAATCTGAAAAAGAACCGGAAAATCAACATTTCCAAGGATGAAAACACCGCTTTTCACGAATTACTACACCATGAAAATATAGTGATAAGGCCGGCAGACAAAGGTTCGGGGATCGTAGTGGTTGACAAAAATGACTATCTGGCTAAATTAGAGGAAGAGATGGAAAGTAGTGATACTTATGAAATAGTAGACTGCGATAAGACAGAAAAAATCCACAAAAAGGTGAAAAAGTTTGTAAACAAGCTATACCGAGATGGAGTAATAGATGAGGATCTGAAACAATATCTAGTACCGAGATACGTACAAAAAGGAAAGTTGAAAGGTAATCCCAAACTCCACAAACCAAATGCACCTTATCGCACAATAGTCAGTGGCATAAATACACCTACAGAGAAGATTGCAGAATTAGCAGAACATGAGCTTAATGAGTATGTAGAGGAATCACCTTCTTATATACGGGATACTACAGATTTCATAACAAAGCTTGAAGAGATCAGAGAGCCTTTGCCTGAAAATACGGTTTTATTTTGCTTTGATGTAACAAAACTCTATCCTTCAGTTCCACGGAAAGAAGGCTTAGAAGCATGTGCAGAGGCTTTAGACAGCAGATCCAAACCATTGGCAAGCAAAAATGCTGTATTAGAAATGATCAAAATTGTACTAGACAATAATACATTCGAATTTGGAAAGAAAAATTACATTCAAAAAGAAGGTATCGCCATTGGTTCGAGATTAGGGAAAAACTTCGCCTGCGCGTACATGAGAAAGTGGGACGAGGCACTCCTACGATCGGAAAGAAAACCATACTTCTACAAGCGCTTCATAGATGACGGTTTTGGGATTTGGACAGGAAGCATAACAGAGCTTCAACAATTTGCAGATTATGCCAACAACATCCATCCCAATATTAAAGTGGAGCTTAGATATGATCTCAAACAGATTGAATTTTTAGACACCCTGGTCAAACTAGAAAATGGTCATATCTACACTGATCTTTATATAAAACCATCCGACAAACAACTGTACATCAGGAACTCGTCAAACCATCCAACAAATACAAAGCGGGGATTAGCATATGGCCTCGGTTTACGCATACGACGCATATGTGAGAAAGAGTCCGATTACCAAAGAAACAGGAAGGAACTAAAGATACAGTTAAGGAAGAGGGGTTATAGTGGAAAATTGATAGAATCACAGTTAAAACGAGTAGACAATCTGGACCGTCAATCACTCTTGCGCCAAAACAAAAAAGAAAATAAGACAACGAAGAGAGTACCGTTGGTAATAACATATACCAACCTTCTACCAGATGTCCATCAAATTGTCAAAAAACATATGAATGTCTTACATAGATCTGACAGGTTGAGGGATGTTTTCAACGACCCACCTCTAGTTTCATATAGACGTGACAAAAATTTGAGTGATACGCTCGTTCATGGTAAGACAAATAAAGCTGTGAAATGCAATTCCGAGAGCTGTAAAACTGGGTGTACAAACTGCAATCTTCTGTCCAGGGACCCTGTAAGCGACACAATTACATCGGGTGACATACAACACTAATTCCACTGTCAATTGCCGTACACAGAATGTCATTTATGCCATTTTATGCCATAAATGTAACTGTACCGTTTACGTTGGTGAGACAGAAAGAGAACTAAGGGAAAGAATGGTGGAACACCTCCGAGACGTACGTTTAGGGAGGGATAAGCCTATGAATGTGCACTTTGGGAAAAATCACACGCATGAAGATGTGCGGTTTGTATGCCTAGAAAGGCTATATGGTGCGGAAAAGATTGAGAGACAATTACGGGAAAGCATTTGGATTAATAAACTTGCTACGGGACGTCCACAGGGCTGTAACGTCAAAGATACGAATAACGCTTTGACGTAGTATTGTTTAACGCGGGAATGACGTCGTGTTGATTTGGCGGCGACGTCGTGACGTCAATGCTTAACGCCGCCATAACTGTAAGCGTTAATATAAACAATTACATGTTATCATTATGTAGCGTTAAAATTTGTACATTTTTATCTCTCGAAAAAGGCTTCTTAGCCGAAATATTGAGATAGAGCAACTTTTAAAGATATTTTATATTTGTTCCCTTAGGAATACCATTTAAATAATTAAATGTAAATAATTGGCGAAATTTTTTAAAACATTATGTTTTGTATATGAGCCCATGTTAAGATGACATTAAATTCATTGGCTTGCTTATTATAGATATTAAAATATTTGGATTTTTATGTAATTTTTCAATTTTTTGTATATTTTCATCTCCCAACTTTGGGGAAAACATCAACACGTTTTTATAAAGTGGCATAATGGAATAATATTTTAGGTGAGAACTTGTTAATAAATGGTCATTGCAAAATTATGAGGGATTTTTGATAGCTAGTCGGGTAAATGAGTTACGGGACCTTGAATGCACGAAAACCCATGACAAATTGTGGAATAAATAACAAATTACATTTTTTTCTGACTTTCTTTCGTACAGAAAGGCAGAAATGTTTAATTAGCTTAAATTATAGCTGGCCTCAGCAAATAGTACTACAAATAAGCTATTACGGTCAGTTTCGTCTGTTGTCCGTCCGTCTGTCTGTTTGCCCGGACATAATACCAGGTTTACACTCTAGAATCCACAAATATTATCCGATCTTCACCAAACTTTGTCAAAATGTGTATGGTCATAAGCCCTTGTGTTAGATAAATTTTGGACGGAATTGCTGCAGAAAGTGCTGAGTTATGTGCCCTTGAATGTCAAAAAATGCTATTTTTGACAATTTTTGCCATCAAAAATTTTCAAATATTACCTAATCAAATGCAAAACCAAGTGAAAATGTTTGCATTTATAATATCTTGGGTGAGTGTGATTTACATTCAGATTGAAAACGTAAATTTTGAGTTATCTGCCCTTGAATTTGGCAAAATTGCATTTTTCGGCTTTATTTTCCCTTTAGCATCCACAAACATGGAGCAATTAAAACCGATAGAGGACAGATTATTTCTGTCTATAATATATCAGACGTGTAAGAATTTCAGCCAGATTGAAAATGTTTATCTTGAGTAATCCGCCCTTGAATTTAACAAAATTGCCGTATTAGCCCTAGATTTGCACATAAACCCACAAATGTGTCTAATTCAAGGGCAGATAATTTGGAAAAAGCATTTCAAATGACGCCAAAACTTTAACCTATAAAAGATCTAATGGACATCAACAATTTGTCCAAATTTTGCTTTCATTTTTTAAATATTGGTGGATGCTAAAGGGAAAATTAAGCCGAAAAATGCAATTTCGCCAAATTCAAGGGCGGATAACTCAAAATTTACGTTTTCAATCTGAATGTAAATCACACTCACCCAAGATATTATAAATGCAAACATTTTCACTTGGTTTTGCGTTTGATTGGGTAATATTTGAAAATTTTTGATGGCAAAAATTGTCAAAAATAGCATTTTTTGACATTCAAGGGCACATAACTCAGCACTTTCTGCAGCAATTTCGTCCAAAATTTATGTAACACAAGGGCTTATGACCATATACATTTTGACAAAGTTTGGTGAAGATCGGATAATATTTGTGGATTCTAGAGTGTAAACCTGATATTATGTCCGGGCAAACAGACAGACGGACGGACAACAGACGAAACTGACCGTAATAGCTTATTTGTAGTACTATTTGCTGAGACCAGCTATAATTTAAGCTAATTAAACATTTCTGCCTTTCTGTACGAAAGAAAGTCAGAAAAAAATGTAATTTGTTATTTATTCCACAATTTGTCATGGGTTTTCGTGCATTCAAGGGCCCGTAACTCATTTACCCGACTAGCTATCAAAAATCCCTCAAAATTTTGCAATGACCATTTATTAACAAGTTCTCACCTAAAATATTATTCCATTATGCCACTTTATAAAAACGTGTTGATGTTTTCCCCAAAGTTGGGAGATGAAAATATACAAAAAATTGAAAAATTACATAAAAATCCAAATATTTTAATATCTATAATAAGCAAGCCAATGGATTTAATGTCATCTCAACATGGGCTCATATACAAAACATAATGTTTTAAAAAATTTCGCCAATTATTTACATTTAGATAGAAAATTGATTAATAAGAACCTTGGGTAGCGCCTGAAAAAAATTACCCCACCCACTTTCAATATGCAATATACACCAAACCAAAGGTCCGTTCGATTCAGACTTTTCGGCAAAACACGTCCCCTTTATGTATCTATTTGTACTAAAAATATCATTGGAAAATTTAGGTCCCAGGAAAATGGCCTTATGGAAACCCCTCCTTTATCATTTAACACAAACGCTAGGACTTTGTGCATTTGTGCAGGGGTATATCGTTTCAGGGCGGTAGAAAGCAATTTTATATCGAGGTGGGGGGGGGGCTAAAGCCCCATTGTTTTAATTATGGGGTGATTAATTGGATTTTCCCTAAATTTTCAGACAGTGAAATAAGGAAAAATCTGCATTTTGGTCAACTTTGGGGGAGGGGGTATACCAACCCTATCCCCCTGTTACCACGGGTCTGCCTTTAGATTGTTAAACTGAAAAGCAAAAATTAATGTATATTGCAAAAAAGATTATACATGCCTGTTAAGAAACAATATGCCTACATATAGCTAACAATAAATGACTAATATGCAATGTAATATGCAAATTAAAGGTTTTATTTTTATAGTCACTGGCGTAGCTAGCCGAAAATAAAGTGTACGCAAAACGTATCCCTAATGTATCAGGGGAGGTTTGATGGCAGGCTCCATATTACTGGGCGGGTCATGCGGGCATCTCACAGAAAACTTTTGAAAATTTAATGTAGATGCTCATGAAATACTTACTAAATGCCCACCCGTAACCACAAATGACCATTGTCATTCGTGGCTCCTGGTGGGCATTTAGTTTTTATTTTAATGGCGATTCAGGCGTTTATTCCATGGGAAACGAAAAAAAAAATCACATTTTTTAAAATTGCGATTTTGCGTACCGGTTGCTATGCCTATATTAGTATCATGATTTGTTTTTGTAATTTCAGGATCACAGAATCCCACCGGTAGTCTACATTCCACTCTACTCCGGTCCATGCGTAACCAGGCTAGCCTACTGAGTAGGATGAATATGGGCGGGAGCTCGAACCCGGCTCTTGACATGCTCATCTCGAGCCTGGGCGGCCAGAACCCAGCGACCAGCATGCCGAGCATGCAGAGAGGCAGCTCGCTATGGACGAACATGTTACCTATGGATCAGCTGCTACAGCAACATCGGGACATGCAATCATCGCTACTGAGAAACGTTATCGACACAAGTCGACGAGCTCAGGGTAGTGCTGGTAGTGCACAGCCTCAAACCGACACCAATATTGCTGGAGCAAGCGAGAACCAGCCGCAATTTGATAATGTTAGAGTCGTCATTCTTAATAACAGACCGGGAACCAATGCCGGAAGTACATTAAACCAAGCAGGACCGGAACCAACCGTTCAATCCGGGTTAACAAGTTCGTTTTCGTCTGGTCCAACTTCAAGTCACTTCTTCGAGAACCTTGTTTCCGGTTTTTCGACTGGCCAAACTTCCGGTCCAGCCATTATTCAGGATACTTCCGGTTCCGGTTTGACAAACATCCAACAACAGCCCTCCTCTGGAGTAGTAGTTCAAGAAAATCCAAATGTGGTCTTGGTCAGTCCAAGTCCCACGCCTTCAATCGGTCCAACTAAAATTGAACAACCGCCAACAGCGATGTCGACAAGCATGAGACCTGCGGTAAGTGTGAGCCTTCTCCCCAAAAAAGAGCAACAAATATGAGGGTCGAAGACATTATAAAAATGTTATTTCAATTCAAAACCATGTGTTGTGTGTACTCGTTTGAATAATTTGTCTCCACGGTTCAAGATCAAAACAACATGATTATGCTCGGAACATCCCGTCGTCGTTCTGATGTCTGTAATATTTAGAATGTGCCTCTTTAACATTTCGTCAGTTTTCTACAAAGACCTCGTTAGTGCACTTCAATTTTTAAAGCTGCAGTTACGAGGTTTTTCTATGAAAAGCATCGATTTGCCACAATAATTATGTTCGTGTTTAGGATCTAGATTTTCCAACTCTTTTACGAAAGCATCTTTTGCTGACGTCCAATGAAAAACAATCTCTTTGCATGCATGTCATTCACCGACCGTACATGTTTGAGGAAGCAAACATGTTTTTCATAACGCCTATAGTCATTTGCAAAGAGCTATCCTTTTATATTACATATCGTCGCGTTTCTACGAAATCCTCGTGACTGCAGCTTGTTTTAAGCTGCCGTTACGAGGTTTTTGTTGAAAAGCATCGATATATGAAATGTTCAAACAAAATTGCCACATAATCACTTATTTTGCATGTCATTCACCTACCATACATGTATAAAGAAGCGATAGCCAACATGTTTTTCATAGTAACCCCACGGTCATTTACAGAGAGCTATTCTTATTTATCAAAAATCGTCTTGTTTCTATGAAAACTTAGTGACTGCAGCTTGTTTTAAGCTGCAGTTACGAGGTTTTTGTTGAAAAGCATCGATATATGAAACGTCCAAACAAAAATGCTACCCTTTTATTGTCACACACATGAACAGTTCAAACAATGGTCAACAAATTCCATTCCTTCGTTCCATGTTGTACATGTACAGTGGCATATGATGTAAAAGAGGATCTTGTAAAAAGGCTCAGTTGGGTCCAGTATCCAAATCCCGTGACCATTCCCAGGCTAACATGTTTTGACGATTGATTTGACATCTATAGACCTTTCAGAAAAAAAAAAATAGAAACCATACCCTTCGAGATTTGCTGGCGTTTTTTGCTACAGGGTCAAATCCAAAATGGCTGCCGGTGCCATTTTGAAAAAAATAACTTTTGAACCAGATCACCTACAATCAAGTGTAAGTACACTTTTCGGACTGAATTTATTAGGAGGAATCCATTTCTGATATTGGTTTTACACTAAAATTTTGTTTTGACCAACATTTTCAAGATGACTGCCAGTGCAATGTTGAAAAAATAAAATTCAAACAACTTTTACAGTAAATAGCATAAAGTCAAGCGCAAATACACTTTTCTGACTGAATCTATCATGGAGAATATGATTCTGACATTAATTTTACGTTTAAATGTCTTTTTGACCAAAGTAGAATCTATACAAGATGGCCACCAACGCAAAATCGAAAAGGTAACTTTAGAATGATTACTTTTGAACAAGATCATCTACAATCAACTGTAATTACACTTCTCATTTAATTTATCACGAGGAATCCGTTTCTGACATTAGTCTTACACTAAAACGTTGTTTGACCAAATTGGCCCACGCTAGCAACATCTTGAGGTGTATGGTTTCTAACTTTTTTTCTAAAAGATCTATAGATGTCAAATCAATCGTCAAAACATGTTAGCCAGAGAATGGTCACGGTATTGGGATATTGGACCCAACTATATGGCATATAACACGGCAATTTAAACATACCACAATGTGAACAAGTAAAAATTTGCTGTAATGTACAGCAAAGATAATTGTGTCGCCCTTAAAAATGATTCGGCAATATTGATTTTTCTCTGTGTTTTTTCAACATTTACTTTTTGCTGAATGTATATTTTTCCAACCAAATCTTAATTCTGATCGAAATTCCACCAAAGACTCTAAAAGTGGCCTACCCCCAAGCGAAACACATGCTTTATTACAATTAAATTCAATGGGTGGTTTATAGCAACCAGAGTACTGCATGATTATTTTCTTTTAGAAAATTTGAATGGCTTCATGCAAGAGAAATTCCCGTAAAGCCTATTTTAGTTGAAATTTTGAAGAATGAAATGTTTGGGAGAAGAGGTTTACACACGGACGCACACCCGTAACGGGACAATGCAATTAATCCCGCCAGAGGGGGTAAAATAGAAGGGTTAAAAAGAAAAAGAAATATAGATCTAATTTTATTTGTTTAATCGTTAGCCTTTTTGAAAATGTTATTGTGTTTTAATTCAAATCTCAAAATCGGGACATTTTAACCACTCTAGCTCAGACGTTCCTATAAGTATTTAGTAGAGAATAGTCGGTGTGTCTACGATCAGACTGCATGTTAGTACAGGCTAATCTTAGTCTATGCAATCTGAAAACGCATAGTGAACAGGAGGAAAAGGATACGTTTATCATTAAAGGCATAGTTGAACGGACGCACAGCGGACACAACGCCAGTAAAACATGTAGCCCAAAATAGATTGGTATTGTTTTGGGTGCAAGATGTAACGCAATGAAAACAATGCGATGTATAAGTTTCGATAAATGGCCTGGTAGAGCAATTCGAGGTATTAGCTAGAGGGGTATTTCTACACAAATTGGGCAAAACGTGTTCCACAACTTAAGAATTGGATTAATAAACAATTATGACCAATATGATTCTGGAAATTTGTTTTATGTATGCATTGTATGTGGACTGAGACCAGGCTGCATGTATAATGATATTGATCTGTTTCTACACTGCTTGTAAACGTAGCCCTGTATATTATGGATCCTACTGACTGGACTGAAATAACATAACCATATACAACACAATGTAGACATATTTTAACCCTTTTTTTCCAAAACATGAAATGATTGAACTGTTCTGATTTCAAAGCTGCTACTAACCTGCTTAAAAACTCTCCACTATGAACATCGAAACCAAATCTTGTTTGGGAAAGGGTTAATAATGTTAGTGTGTGAAAAAGCCTAACTGACTAGTAGACTATTTTGGGGGGAAAAAGTACGAGAAAAACCATTTTGTTAGGGGAATGGTTAATTATTTTAGTGTTGGAAACCCCTACAAAGTCTACTATTTCGAAAAACGTATGTGAAAATATAAATGATCTACTAGCAATACACAGACCTGTTCAGTTAAAACGATCCTTGAAATTATGTAAGTTGGTCAGCCGAAATTGTATTTTCAATACTAAAATACTTGTTGCTCTTTGATTATTGAAGTATACATTACGATTAGCGATTCTTATTGTATGCAGTCTGGTCGTCTAACAGATAAGAATTAGACATTCCCCTGGTATGTATTAATCTGGTCTTCAAATGGATAGGATTTATACATTCCCCTATGGCAAAACCGGAAGTAGGGACTTTCCATTGCTGTGCAAAAATAAAACAATTGAAATTTTGTTTACTTGAACTTTCTGTGTGTTCTGGGATTGGATAAACATCAAAGTATACTTTGTAGTACTGCCTGAAAAATATATCTAGTAAACAGTATATAAGTAGGACATATACACGATTTTCAAGTACAAACAGTTATCCCTCATGGCGTAATTTCTAAAATTAGAAGAAGTGTACCACAAGATGTGTCGCGCAGAGCGCGACACAATGAATATAACACCCCTCTAACACAGTTGCTACATGTACATGCAACGCTGATGCTAGAAGATAAGATATTTATTCATGATACTTGCTGTTTTACTATTGTATAGATTTACATTTTAGCTGGGATCCGGAAAAAGGTCCATAATTGCAATTGAGCCAAACATGGATCCAGATCAGCCTGTGTATACACACAGTCTGATCTGAGTTCAATGTTGTTCTCTAGTATATAGATTATTACTGGTCCACGGTAACTTTGCAAACACAGTTTTCTCTGTGATCAGGGTCAAACGAAATTATGGCTCATCTATAGTTCAGCTGTCCGGACACAAGCCCTTTAGCCCTTTACGGATGATAATCCCGCAATGACCTAAAACAGAGCTTCATTTGACCTTAAACTGCCCCTAACTCTATTCATGACATTTGCTGTTACATTTCCCACATCTTCAAGCCAAGGGTTCTACATCCAATTTGGTCCTTCTAAAGGAATAAAGTGGATGGAGAATCTATGGCTTTTCGAAGTTGTATTTAACATTGCAGAGATTAACATTCATATTTTAGCTGTCGTTCACGATATTTATTGTTGTTTTTATTCACCATTGTTAAGAATGATATTTATTTTTCAACCGTCATGCTATTCCGGGTCACACGCTGTGTATGCATGGAAGATAATCCATACGGGAGGTTTCCGGATAAATCTTGCTCCTACGATCTTTATGTAAGGTAATCATGAGATGACGTTCAGTGGAGTGTCAGTTGATGATAAACTTCAACCTTCTTTTTTATGACCTTCCCTTTTGTATTTGAAATTTCATGGATTTATGTCTACCTTTCAGTTGTCGTGTTCCGGAGATTTCCGGATAATTCCGTATCGCACGCTCTGTATGACGGATAATTCGGGAATTACCTACAGTGGAGTGTCAATTGACGATAAACTTCTAACTTTGTTCACGACAATTATTGTTATCATATTTTTGCCATAATTGCCAGGAAAGATAATTGATGTTTATTTGTCTCCTTCAGCTGTCGTGTACGGGAGATTTCCGGGCGATTCCGGGTCACACGCTCTGTATGGATGATAATCCCGGGATGACCTACAGTGGAGTTTCGGTTGACGACAAACTCCTGATCACCCAGTATCATAACGAACTACGTGGTGGAGTGCAACCGCCAGCTACTGATCTTCTAAAACTGGTAAATATGGTCACATAATGGTCCATGATATTGCAAAATCTCGTAATTACAGCTTGAATCAAGCTCTAGTTACGAGGTTTTGCAATGACATCGACGTAATGCTGCATTTATTTCGGCTTTATATACAGCAGAGTGGCAGTTGACGATAAACTCCTGATCACCCAGTATCATAACGAACTATGTGGTGGAGTGCAACCACCACCTAGCTACTGATCTTCTAAAACTGGTAAATATCGTTACTTTTCAACAGAATCATCGTGACCTCAGCTTAAAACAATCTGCAGTTTTTGTTGAAAATCAAAGATGTGGTCGCATCTGAACAACAAATATGAGGGGATGAAGACATTCTTATACCATTACTTCATACTTGACGCCTTTTGACTCCCTCACAAGTAAAAACTTGGGAAAATATCGTGGAAAATGAAAAAAATTGCTTGTCACAAGAAATTTCTTCGTTTTCCAAAATGTTTTCTTACCAAAAGTGTAAAGATTTTTAAAATTTCACAAACTTGAAATTGTCGTCTGCAACACCTTACAATTCAGACCAGCCTAAAATTTTGTGGTCTGGTAATGGGTTATTGCTTTTTTTTCAAATTTAAATCCTATGGTCTGGGTACTCAATGGGATCGTCTGGACGAGACGTTTGCCATGAGCAGCAACAAGATCACGTTGGATAATCACGTGATGTAACAGTTTCAGAAAATCTTCAATAATTTTGTTAAAACTTGACCGATTTGAATTCTATTTAAAGCAGAGAAGGTGGACAGACGTCACGGATTAGATGAACGTGTTGGATTTTTTTTAAAAAAAAAAACAACCGATAAAAAAGTTATTGAAGACAAGCCAAAATGTTGGTATATCTTCAATATCTTTTTTATCAGTTGATTTTTCAAAAGTCTACCGCGTACAGCTTATTTCTGACATTATCCCAATTTCTCTGCTTCAAATCGAATTCAAATTGGTCGCGCATTGACAAACATTTTGACGATTTTCTGAAATTCCAGGTCACGTGATTAACCATCGTGAAGATGAACAATAGATATTTTATTGGATTTTGAACGCCTTCGTCCCCTTTTATCTGTAGCCCTGCATGTAATACAACTCTACGTTCACAGCACGCCAAAATGTCTCGCTGTTTTGTCCATTATAGACAAAAAAGTAGGTAAACATTGAATCATTTAAAAGAAAAGTTGATAACCAGTATTTTCTAATGATGATTAATATTTTTGTGATAAAATGTTCAAAATAATTTGTGGAGTTCAAACGCATTCTCCACCAAATTCAAGAATTTGTTTTCAAACACTCAAACTCAAGAATATTTGTGCCCCAAATATAAGGATATACACACATTTGTCGGGAAATATCGCGTTTGAATGTTTAAAAAAGATAATGGTAGTTGGTGTAAATTGAGATACTAGATCTGGACCATTTGGAACTTCTGGGCTAATCAAGACCATACCTTGGATGTATGAGCGTAAGAAGATGTAAAAAGCGCAAGTCATTACGTTCTATGAAGTAGTTTTTAGGTCATCTAAATGAACAAAAATGGCGACTTGTATGAGCTATTACCTAAAAAGAGAAAGAAATAGAACCGCAAATAAAAAAATCAGCATCGATTTCTCTTCGTTGTTGACATATGTTACAGACAAATGTTTTGTGTTATCGTTGTTGTTGTTCTAAGTCTGAAAGTAGATCCGCGACTTACATCCGAGATAGGATTCTTTTTAATTAAAATCGTCCGTGGTATTCCAACAGAGATCTTGGCATGGCGACATGAGACGCGCGTACTGTGCACTTTATCCCAACACAATCCCAGAAAAACTTGAAGCGATTGTGTACACACTTCCAAATGTCACGTTGAATAGCCAACATGTCTTACTTTCCAGGAAAACATGTGCTATTGATATCACGTTTACTTTGTGTTTGTAGCACTGGGATGACCGTTTAGCAGCCGTGGCAGAGAAATGGGCGAAACAGTGTGTACTAGCTCATGACAAGGAGAGGTCAATTCCAGGTAAAACAATTCCTCACTTTTATTAAAAAAAACATGTACCTACAGTTTGTGTAAAGCTGTCGTAAGACCTAGTAGGTTTTTGAAAGAAACAATAAGACCTTAAGGGCAGATCTAGATGGGGGTCGGGGGGGGGGGTCGTCGGGTTCGATGTGACCCCCCTGACATTAGCCAAAATGCAGATTTTTGACTATATCGTTACATATTTAACACATTAAAGCCATTATTTGGGTTTGGACCCCTTTGAGAAAGTATTTGGGCTTGGACCACCCTCACCTTGAAAAAATCCTGGATCCGCCCATTGTGACCTCCAACACCACCACCAACACCACCAATATAAGCATCTACATGCATTGGATTTTTGTTTAACTGGTAGATGAAAATTGCGACTTTACCATTTCCCCTTAAACGACAAGGCTTTAGTCGGGTTCGATGTGAAAATTGTTGCATGACATAAAAACCCATGTTCTTTATAGCATATATCTTTTTGGGAGTCAGAAAGATAAAAAGGGTTCTTCAATCATTTACAGGTCAACTTTATGTTCTATATACTTATAGAGTTAGGCCTTTCTGTGGGACAGAACGTAGCAGTGGGGTACGACAACTGGCAGACTGCCATCAAGCAGTGGTATGATGAGATCAGAATGTACAGATATGGGTTCGATCCAGACTCATACCTCGGACCCGAAGGTTGGCGAGACATTGCTCACTTCACGCAGGTATGACATCCGGCGTTGGCCTATTACTAATCCGAGTTTTCTGTGATGAAATGCGCTCTTTGATATGTTGATGTCGCTCATTTACATCAGAGCGCACTACCATTAAAACACAACGGAAAGTTCGACACAAGTTGTGGCGCTTTGTTTACCGTCCGATCTTAAACGATATCCTTAAAACGCATTATGATACCGATCAATGAACCATTTATTTTCATGCCTGGTGAAAAATTTAAGACGTTTAAAGGCAATGATTTTAACAACCCCCACCTGAACAGCCATTGATAACAATGACCTACATTCCGTTGTTTTTGAGTGGTATAACTCATCGGCTATAAAGTGAGAGTTGTATACAAACACTTTACTCCTTGTTGTTGATAAATGGCGTAACACAAACACTTCCTTTTTTGGGAATAAAATAATTAGGACATTAATTCGCTCGTATAGCTTACGATAAATGGTTTGGTAAATGTTAAAACTATGTATTTGGTTTTTAGTGTTTGTATACAACTCTACTTTTATAACCGATGAGTTATAGTGCGCTATGATGTAAATGAGCGACATCAACATATCAAAGAGCGAATTCATCAGAGAAAACTCGAATTAGCCTATTACTTACGCTATATTTATTATTTAGCGTTTGAAACTGAGTAAGGAATGTCGCATTTCTTTAAGAATGTATGATTGTGACCAATTACGCTAAAAGGGACCTTATCTGAAGTGTGAAAAAATATCGACCATAGTCAGTATGCGCAGTCCGCGCAGCCAGACTGGGGCCGACAATTTACACTTGTATGTACCTTTCTGTATATATGGAATGTTTTCCCTATCTTACTATATGTTCATTTATCGGATATAGTATCTGGTTGACCTATGCTGTGCTTAACGAGATTGTCAAAATGTTGTTTTTTTTTTAATTCAGATAAGGTCCCTTTTAGCGTGACGGGTCACATATTTTTTCGGAAAAAAGATTATGACCACTACTTGATATACTCTGTATATCGCTGATTTATCAACGAAAACATCGTAACTGCAGTCTAAAACAAGCGGGGTTTGTTGACATATATTTTTTTCATTAGGACGATTTGCATATTGAAAGGCTCCCGTCATTCGAATACGCATGTGGTAGCATGTTATCACTTTCAAGCACTTGGGTGCTCTATACTCTGAACATACATTGTTTGACATTTTTCAAAACAATTTAACGTAACATTTATTTGATTTTCTTTAAAAAAATTGTATAATGAAATTTACATGAAATCCAATTAAAATCCTTTCTTTTTGCAGCTAAGTACAAAAATTCAAATAAAAATAATAAAACAATGGTACATGTTTTACAATAACACTGACGAAATCAACCTTTCTTCTCATTAACAGATGTCTCAGAACGGTACCTATCTGATAGGTCGTGGGTACGCAGAGTGTCCCTACTGAAATATATGCCATTTCGAAAGGTTTAAAAGGGGCATAACATTGGTACATAATGTTTTAACACTTAACGTCGGTGTTATTGCAAAACCTCGCAACTCCAGTTTTATTTAAAATCAACATTTCTTCTCATTTACAGATGGTTCAGAATGGTACCTATCTGATAGGCTGTGGGTACGCAGAATGTCCGTACACGGAGTATATACGCTTCTACGTGTGTAACTACGCCGCTGGGTAAGTACAGATTAGCAAATACTATCATATGAATACCAGGGACCAGTTTCATCAAAAAATTTAAGACGTATTTTTGACTGACCGATGTCTTACCACACGTTTAGAGGAAGAATCACGTATCGCCAATCAACCAAAAACTATGTAATTCGGTTGTTGTTTTAACCGTTTTTTAAGTCGTCGGTAAGTCAAAAATACGTCTTAAATATTTTGATGAAACAGGCCCCAGAGGTGCATTCTTTAGAGCGAGATTTCTTGAGATATCTTGAGATTTCTGAAGATGTTTAAGGATAAAGCGTTCTTCTGAGCAAGATTTTTAAGGCGATCACTGGGAGCCGACATTGCTCTATACTTCTTTCGGAACACCTCGGTAAATTCTGTAGAATCTATATGGGAGAGAATTGACCGAGTTGTTCCGAATGCTCAATTATTAAAAACCGCGGAGTTCCGAATGCTCCGTACTTCATACAAATGACGTCATGATGACGTCATTTGTAAGAAGTATGGAACATTCGGAACTCCTCGCTTATAATCTCGGTCTTTAAAACGCTGTATCAAAAACATCTTTAGAAATCTTAAAAATCTTGCTCTAAAGAACGCGCCTCAGATATCATACTCTGAACCCAGATTTTTGTCTAAAACGGGCTTCGATTGGTTTTGTACTTTCGACTACTGCACTAGCCAATGTACCTGAGTTCATAGCAAAATCCAAATTTTGGTTATTTCGGCTTTAGTTATAAAAGTTTAGTTTCTACTATAGGACTAACCAATGGGGTCGTGTTCCTATTAGATACATGTGCTATCCTCTGAATCCAGAATTTGGTGAAGATGGTCCTGGGAGCCGTTAATCAGTGTCGCCTATAGAATTAGTTGAATTTGTTGATTTTCTACAAGATATCATACTCTGAATCCAGAGTTTTGTCTAAAACGACCTTGGATTTGTTAGGTACCATCAACTACAGCACTAGCCTATTTTGCTTAGTTCCTAGGAAATACAATCATATGAATCCAGATTCTGGTAATTTTGGTATAAAACGGCCTAAGATATGAAAGTTTAGTGTCTATTTTAGGACTAACCAATGGAGTTGAGTTCCTATTAGAGACCATCCTCTGAAAACGGATTTTGGTGCAAATTGGCCTGAGTGCTGTTAATCAGTGACGCCTATAGAACTAGCTTATTCTGTTGATTTACTACCAGATACCGGTATCATACTCTGAATCCAGATTTTGTCTAAAAGAGCTTGGATTTGTTAGGTACTGTCGACTACAGCTGTATCCAATGTAGCTGAGTACCTAGCAAACACCATCCTATGAATGCAGATTTTGATAATTTCGGTATAAAACAGTATTGAAATTGAAAGTTTAGTGTCTACCATAGGACTAAGGAATGGGTTGAGTTCCTATCAGATACCATACTCTGAATATAGATGTTTGTCTAAAACGGCATTCGATTCATTAGGTACTGTCGAGTACAGCAGTATCAATGTAGCTGAGTTCCTAGAAAATAACATCCTCTGAAACCAGATTTTGGTACTTTTATTTAGATTAAACGGGCTTGAAATTAAAATTTTAGAGTCAACTATAGGACTAAGGAATGGGTTGAGTTCCTATCAGATACCATACTCTAAATCCATACTCTGAATTCAGATTTTGGTGCAAATGGCTCTAGGAGCTGTTGATTAATGTCGGTAAAAAAACTAGCTTAATTTAGGTACTGTTGACTATACTTAGGTACAGATCGAGCCAATAGAACTGAGTTCCTAGCAAATTATGTAATACCATCCTCTGAATCCAGATTCTGGTTATTCGGCATAAAACGGCCTTGGAATTGAAAGTTTAGTGTCTACCATAGGATGAACCAATGGCGGATAGTTCCTATCCAGATTTGTGAGCAAATGGATCTGGGAGCTATTAATTAGTGTCGCCTATAGAACTTGCTTATTTTATTGATTTACTACAAGATATTAAACTCTGAATCCAGATGTTTGTCTAAAATGGCATTGTATTTGTCAGGTACTGTCGATTACAGCAGTATAGCTATAGGAAGCAGATATTCTATGAGATACCATCCTCAGAATCCAGATTGTGGTACAAATGGGTCTGGAAGATGTTAATTAGTATCGTCTATAGAACTAGCTTATTTTGTTGATTTACTACCATATATCATACTCTGAATCTAGTTTTTTTGTCTAAAACGGCATTGGACTTGTTAGGAACTGTCGACTATAGCACTAGCCAATGTAGCTCAGTTCCTAGCAAACACTATCCTCTGAATGCAGATTTTTAGTAATTTTTGTCTAAACGGCCTTGGATTTGTTGTCGACTACAGCACAAGCCAATGTAGCCGAGTTCCTATCAAATTCCAGCCTCTGAATACAATTTTGGTAACTTTGGTATAAAACGACACTGGAATTGACAATTTAGTATCTACTTTAAGAGTAACTAATGGGGTTGGGTTCCTATCAAATACCATCCTCTGAATCCAGATTTTGGTTCAAATGGACCTGTTTTTGTCTAAGAGGGCTTTGGATTTGTTAGGTACTGTCGACTACAGTAAAAGCCAATGTAGATGAGTTCCTATCAAAGATCATCCTCTGTATAAAGAATTTGGTAATTTCGGTATAGAACGACGATGGAATTGACAGTTTAGTATCTACTATAGGAGTAACTAATGGGGTTGAGTTCCTATCAAATACCATCCTCTAAGTCAATATTTGGTTCAAATGGGCCTGGGAAATTTTAATCAGTCTCACATATAAAACAAGCTGGTTTTGTTGATTTAGTTCCAGATATCATACTCTGAATCCAGATTTTGGTGCAAATTCACCTTTGAGTTGTTAATCAGTGTCGCCTATAGAACTGGCTTATTTGTTAATTTACTACCATATAACATTTTCTAAAATCCAGATTGTGATGCAAATGGGCCTAGAAGCTGTTAATCAGTGTCGCATATAGAACTAGCTTAATCTGTTGATTTTCTTTCAGATATCATACTCTTAATCTAGATTTTGATGCAAATGGGCCTCGGAGTTGTTAATTATAATCGCATTTAGAATTTGCTTATTTGGTTAATTTACTAAGAGGTATCATACTCTGAATCCAGATTTCGGTGCAAATGGGCCTAGGAGCTGTTAATCAGTGTCGCCTATAAAACTAAATAATTTTGTTGATTTACTACCAGATATCATACTCTGAATCTAGGTTTTTGTCTAAAAGGGCTTTGGATTTGTTACGTACTGTCGACTGCAGCACTAGCCAATGTAGCTGATCCTATCAAATACCATCTTCTGAATACACATTTTGGTAATCCTGGTATAAAACGACATTGGAATTGACAGTTTAGTATCTACTATAGGAGTAACTAATGGTGTTGAGTTCCTGTTAGATACCTACCTCTGAATACAGATTTTGGTTCAAATGGGCCTGGGATATGTCAATCAGTGTCGCATATAAAGCTAGCTGTTTTGTTGATTTAGTACCAGATATCATACTCTGAATCAAGATTTTGGTGCAAATTGGCATTGGAGCTGTTAATCAGTGTCGCCTTTATAGAACTAATTTACCAGATATCATACTCTGAATTCAGATTTTAGTGCTAATGGGCATAGGAGTTGTTAATCAGTGTCGCATATAGAATTAGCTTATTGTGTAGATTTACTACCAGATATCATAATCTAAATCCAGATTATGTTGCAAAGGGGCCTTGGAGCTGTTAATCAGTGCCGCATATAGAACTAGCTTATTTTGTTGATTTACGACCAGACATCATACTCTGAATCCAGATTTTGGTGCAAATGGGCCTCGGAGCTGTTAATTGATTAAGTGTCGCCTATAGAACTTGCTTATCTTGTTCATTTACTATCAGATATCATACTCTGAATCCAGATATTGGTGCAAATGGGCCTCGGAGCTGTTAGTTGATGAAGTGTCGCCTATAGAACTTGCTTATTTTGTTCATTTACTATCAGATATCATACTCTGAATCCAGATTTTGGTGCAAATGGGCATCGGTGCTGCTAATCAGTGTCGCCTATAGAAGTTGCTTATTTTGTTCATTTCCTATCAGATATCATACTCTGAATCCAGATTTTGGTGCAAATGGGCCTCGGAGCTGTTAATTGATGAAGTGTCGCCTATAGAGCTTGCTTAGTTTGTTCATTTACTATCAGATATCATACTCTGAATCCAGATTTTGGTGCAAATGGGCCTCGGAGCTGTTAGTTGATGAAGTGTCGCCTATAGAACTTGCTTATTTTGTTCATTTACTATCAGTTATCATACTCTGGATCCAGATTTTGGTGCAAATGGGCCTCGGAGCTGTTAATTGATGAAGTGTCGCCTATAGAACTTGCTTATTTTGTTCATTTACTATCAGATATCATACTCTGAATCCAGATATTGGTGCAAATGGGCCTCGGAGCTGTTAATTGATGAAGTGTTGCCTATAGAACTTGCTTATTTTGTTCATTTCCTATCAGATATCATACTCTGAATCCAGATTTTGGTGCAAATGGGCCTCGGAGCTGTTAATAGAATCAGTCGGCATGACGTCATAGTCTCACTTTCATTTTTTCATCGAGGGTACTACCTCGGTCTTTATCGTTACGGGATACCAACTTTGAGGCAGATTATTTCAAAAATCCATCGTTAAAATTCATAAACAAAACTCTTTCTTTAAAGAATGTGATTTAAACTTTCTAACTACCAACGCATTTGTAATAATCAGGCGTAGTCGTCGAGATATTGATTCTGAAAGTTGGTAATGCTTCTACGAAAAAGACCGAAGCTTTCACCTCCACCGAATGAGTGCAGGTCCGCTGACGACGTTTTTGATTGGCTGAAAGAATTGTGCCGACCGAATCAATTGATGAAGTGCCGCCTATAGAACTTGCTTATTTTGTTCATTTACTATCAGATATCATACTCTGAATCCAGATTTTGGTGCAAATGGGCCTCGGAGCTGTTAATTGATGAAGTGTCGCCTATAGAACTTGCTTATTTTGTTCATTTACTATCTGATATCAAACTCTGAATCCAGATATTGGTGCAATTGGGCTGTTAATCAGTATCGCCTTTAGAATTTGCTTATTTTGTTAATTTACAACAAGATACATACTCTGATTCCAGATTTCGGTGCAGATAGGCCTAGGAGCTAATAATCAGTGTCGCCTATAGAAGTAGACTATTTTGTTGATTTACTACCAGATATCATACTCTGAATCCAGATTTTTGTGTAAAAGGGCTTTGGGTTTGTTAGGTAGTGTCGACTACAGCACTAACCAATGTAGCTGAGGCCTATCAAATACCATCCTCTGAAAACAGATTTTGGTAATTCTGTATAAAACGACCTTGGAATTGAAAGTTTATTGTCTACTATAGGACTAACCTATTAGGTTTAGTTCCTATCAGATACCATTCTCTGAATCCAGATTTCGGTTCAAATGGGCATAGGAGGTGTTTATCAGTGTCGCAAATAGAACTAGCTGGTTTTGGTGATTTCGTACCAGATATTATACTCTGAATCCAGAGTTTGGTACAAATTGGCCGTGGAGTTGTTAATCAGTGTCGCCTATAGAACTGGCTTATTTTGTTAATTTACTACCAGATATCATACTCTGAAACCAGATTTTGGTGCAAATGTGCCAAAGAGCTGTTACTCTGTGTCGCATATAGAACTAGCTTATTGTGTTGATTTACCACCAGATATCATACTCTGAAACCAGATTATGTTGCAAACGGGCCTTGGAGCTTTTAATCAGTATGGCCTTTAGAATTTGCTTATTTTGCTACTTTACATCAAGATATCATATTCTGAATCCAGATTTCAGTGCAAATTGGCCTAGGACCTTTTAATCACTGTCACCTATAGAACTAGCTTATATTGTTGACTACTATATGACTAACCAATGGGGTTAACTTCCTATCCGATACTGTCCTCTCATTCCAGATTTTGGTGCAAATGGGCATTTGAGCTCTTAATCAGTGTCGCCTTTAGAACTAGCTTATATTGATGATTTACTACCAGATATGATACTGTGAATCCAGGTTTTGTCTAAAACGGCATTTGATTTGTTTAGGTACTGTCGACTACTGCACTAGCATACGTAGCTGAGTTCCCAGCATATACCATGCCCGGTATCCAGAGTTTGGAATTTTTAGTGTAAAACGGCCTTGGAATTGAAAGTTTAGTGTCTACTTTAAGACTAACCAATGCATTTAAGTTTAGATACCATTCTCTGAATCCAGATTTTAGTGGAAATTTGCCTGGGAGCTGTTTATCAGTGTCGCCTATAGAACTTGCTTATTTTGTTGATTTATTACCAGATGTCATACTCTGAATCCAGATTTTTGTCTAAAACGGCCTATTAATTATTAGGTACTGTCGAATACAGCACTAGCCAATGTAGCTATGTTCCTAGCAAATACAAGGAGCGGAGGTCCTGCAATGGTAACGCGCTTGACTTGACATTAGGGGTCGCTGTTTCTATATAACCTGCCTCTCCAGTCTTTCGGATTAGACTTTAACCCGGTGTTCCGTTTCCATATGGACTTAGCTGTTGAGTGGGACGTAACACTCCATTCAATCAATCCGAGCAAATACCATCCGCTGTATCCAAGTTTTTTTGTAATTTTTGTATAAAACGGCCTTTGAATTGAAAGTCTAGTATCTACTATAAGACTAACCAATGGGATTGAGTTCCTATCAAATGTCATCCCCTGAACCCGGATTCCGGCTCAATTGTGCATTGGAGCTGTTAATCAGTGTCACTTATAAAACTTGGGTTTTATTGTTGATTTACTACCAGATAATAAACTCTGAATCCAGATATTTGTCTGATACGGTCTAGGATTTGTTGGGTACTGTCCACCACAGCGCTAGCCAATGTATCAGAGTTCCCAGCAAATACTATCCTCTGAATCCAGATTTTGGAAATTGTGGTATAAAACGGCATTGGAATTGAAAGTTCAGTGTCTGCTATAGGGCTAAGCAATGGGGTTGAGTTCTTATCAGACACCATTCTTTGAATCCAGATTTCGGTGCAAATGGACCTGGGAGCTGTTAATCAGTGAACACATTGCCTATAGAACTAGCTTTTTTTTTTATTTAATACCAGATATCATACTTTGAATCCAGATTTTTGGCTAAAACAGATTTGGATTTTTTAGGTACTGTCTACTACAGCACTAGCCAATGTAGCTGAGTTGTAGCTAGCAAATACCACCTTCTGAATCTAGATCTTGGTAATTTTGGTATAAAACGGCCTTGGAATTGAAAGTTTGGTGTCTACTGTACATGTATAAATGCGTTGCCTTTCAACGAAAACCTCTTTACGTTACGAGGTTTCTGTTCAAAAGCAGCTATATGTTGAATGTGTTTCTTTTTTAATTTGGCGTGAGCCACAATTCATAGTCACAATCTCTAAAGATGATTTAAATTCACGGACGAATTGACTCTTACAAAAATATAACGACCCTTGGAAATATTTTAAAACACTGTCATATCGGCCTTTTTCAATGAGAATTGTCATATTGAAATATGATTTTTAGCTCCACTGGCCGAAGGCCAGCGAGCTATTGTCATGGCGGTGTGTCCGTCGTGCGTGCGTCCGTGCGTCCGTGCGTCCGTTAACTTTTTCTTTAAAAATCTTCTCCTCTCAAACCAGTGGGCCAATTTTGACCAAACTTTGCAGGAATGTTCCTTGGGTGACCCTTTACTTAAATTGTTCAAAGAATTTTGATTGGTCCATAAATGTGGGCGTGGCAGGGCGGGGCTTATCAGACTTAGAGAAATCACAAAATAATTCTTTAAAAATCAACCATTTGGCCAACTTTGACCAAACTTGGCAGAAATGTACCTTGGGTGACTCTTTACTTAACTTGTCAGTGAAATTTTGATTGGCCTATAAATGTGGGCGTGGCAGGGCGGAGCTTATCAAATTTTGAGAAATCACAAAATAATTCTTTGAAAATCTTCTCCTCTCAAACCAGTTGGTCAATTTTGACCAAACTTTGAAGGAATGTTCCTTAGGTGACCCTATACTAAAATTGTTTAAAGAACTTTGATTGGTCCATAAATGTGGGCGTGGCAGGGCGGGGCTTATCAGACTTAGAGAAATCACAAAATAATTCTTTAAAAATCAACCATTCGGCCAATTTTGACCAAACTTGGCAGAAATGTACATCGGGTGACCCTTTACTTAGATTGTTCAAAGAATTTTGATTGGTCCATAAATGTGGGCGTGGCAGGGAGGGGCTTATCAGACTTAGAGAAATCACAAAATAATTCTTTAAAAATCAACCATTTGGCCAACTTTGACCAAACTTGGCAGAAATGTACCTTGGGTGACTCTTTACTTAACTTGTCAGCGAAATTTTGATTGGTCTATAAATGTGGGTGTGGCAGGGCGGGGCTTATCAAATTTCGAGAAATCACAAAATAATTCTTTGAAAATCTTCTCCTCTCAAACCAGTTGGTCAATTTTGACCAAACTTTGAAGGAATGTTCCTTAGGTGACCCTATACTTAAATTGTTTAAAGAACTTTGATTGCTCCATAAATGTGGGCGTGGCCAGGCTGGGCTTATCAGACTTAGAGAAATCACAAAATAATTCTTTAAAAATCTACCATTCGGCCAATTTTGACCAAAATTGGCAGAAATGTACATCGGGTGAGTCTTTACTTAACTTGTTCGTGAAATTTTTATTAGTCCATAAATTTGAGTGTGGCAGGGCCGGGCTTATCTGACTTAGAAAAATCACAAAATAATTGTTAAATTCTTTAAAAATCAACGATTGGGCCAATTTCAATTAAACTTGGTAGAAATGCACCTTAAGTGACCCTATACTTAACTTGTTCATGAAATTTTGATTGGTCCATAAATGTGGGCATTGCAGGGCGTGGCTTATCAGAATGGGAGAAATCACGAGAAATTCTTAAAATCAACCATACTTTGTTACTTTCGACCATACTTTGTTATTCAATAATACTTTGTTAGTAAAATTTTAATTGGTCTATAAATTTGGGTGCGGCAGGGTAGGGCTTATCAGAATATGACAAACCATGAAAAAGTTCTTTAATTAAACATAAATCTTTATTAGGTCAAATCTTAGAAAAACCTTGTATGCCCTTCAGAGGTCATATTTTCTGCCCAGTCAATCTGAAAAGAGGTCAGAGTGATTGTTTTGATGAAATCATTGAAGGATTGAAATTGGGTCACTGGGGTTGAAAACTAGGTCAAGCGGTCAAATGTTAGAAAAAAACTGTTTTTTGTCCAAAAATGGGTGCATGGCAGGATGGGGCTTATCAGAAATCATTAGAAAATTTTTCATTGATTGCCGCTTCTGTAATCACTGGACATATTATGAGTGTACTTTGCCAGAATGTTCCTTAGGTGACTTTTTGCAATTTTTTTATTTTTACTTTGAATTTTCAAATTTTCAAAACATCTCCAAGACCATTTTTTATTTGAGACACCCTTCTTAGAACTTTTGTGTTGAATTTTAGTCACATGAAAATCAATTCAACGTTCATTAACCCTTTCCCTAACAAGACCATGTTTTCATGTCTCTGAAGGAATTTAGTGTCAGAAAACTTTGAAAGAAAAAACAAAATGCTGATTATTAGCACTTGCTCCTTTTCCTTCAGTATTTTCTGTTCTGTAATGTTCACAAATTCCATATAGTTTTGTAACCCAATTCATCACCTGCAGTAGCTGTCAAATCTTGACAGTCTGAATTTTTATCGTTTGAGAAAAGAGAAAATGCACTAAACAGTGGATTCTTTTTAACTGCAATGTCTATTTGTCAAGATAATTATTGCAATTAACAGAAAAAAGCTAAAAAGGGAGTATATTGTTCTCAAAATTTTAAGTTTTTGCAGACAGGAAATTGCTAATTTGCAATGAATGTCTTATAACAGGATTATATAATTATTAAGAGTCCACTGTTTAACCCATTACCACACAGTGACGCCTTTCAACACCCTGCAAGATAAAGGCTTTTGAAAACATTGTGGAAAATGAAGAAATTGCTTGTGATAAGCAATTTTTTTCATTTTCCACAATATTTTCTGAACAAAAAAACACCAAAAAATTTAAAATTCCATGCACTTGATATTGCGGTCTGCAACACCTTTCAAATTGGAAGAGTTTGGAAAATGGTTAAGTTTGATGCCAAAATGTGATATACTCTTTTTCTCATTTCAGACCCTCTTGACCCGTGACAAGTGTTTGTGTTAATGAAGAAAAAAAAACAACAGTTTATGATTATTATGAAGAATGATTGATAATTTGTAACCCATACTTTGTTAAATTCTATTTAAATCAAAAGTTTAGATAGACTTTGTTCTTTAGGGGCTATTGCAGACGTTAACCTATACCAGGTAAGTGTGCTGGTGACCAAAACATGCTGCAGGAATCTTTTGAGTATGTAGGATTGTGTATTTCAAAGACAGTTGTTATTTGCTTTCTTTGAATTGCATACATGATTATCACCAGTTATGAAGAGGGCCTCTTTTTGGGATAACCGCCTTGTTTATCACAAAAAATAGTTTACCACTTTCATAGAAAGTGGAAATTATTTTCTATCAATTTAACAGAGATACACATTTATTTAAGTTTTGGAAATGATATTTCAACAATAAACTGAATTTGATTTTCTAGTCTTTAGTAATGTACAGTGTCATGCCAATATTTAAATTATTATAACGTTTTGAACAAATTTAGATTTAAATCTCAAAACTAAACACACAGTGAATAATTTAGAATTGCTAATCGCAATTACTTCCAGATCTTTTACATAGGTTAGCAAAATAACATGATTTCTATTGTTTTACTCCTGTCTGTCTGTCAGAAAACTTAACATTTTGCATTTTCTCCAAAAGTGTTTGACAAACAAAGCTGAAATTTGGTATCTAACTTCCTTTCAATGATATCTATATGTTCCATGTAACCCTTATCAACTCTTAATTAAAAAACTTAACATTGTAGAAAAATAGCCATTTCGGGCATTCATGTTTCACAAACACATCTTGTCTTTCAAGAAACTTACATTTTGTCACTCAACTATTCTATCAATCATGATTTCAACAACTGTTCTTATTTATTTCAGACAAATTTATCAATATTACAAAAAGACTTACCGTAATATCACTTGGAACATTTGTGAACTTTTATTATTATTTCCAAAATTGGAAATGTTATACACATTTTTATGATTCTTGTGTGGAACAGTGAATTGTGAACACTTTAATAGTGAACATTTTTTTTATGATTTTTGTGCAACACTGATTTAATTCTAAATACAGTTTTGTGATTTTTATGTAGCTGTGAGTTCATTGTGACAGTGAATTGGAGTATATATTGGAATTATTGTGAACATAAGTTCTACCCTATGTGACTTAAGGTTGTGTACCTTAATATAGATCACTTTGTGTTGATTGCTGAAAGATATAGAGTACAGTGTGACGAAGTTAAAGAAAAGAGATACAGAGGAAAAAGGGACTTGGATTTACCATTGATTTATCCGTTTAATGTAAGAACTGGCTTTTTATTACTTTCTCTTGAATTTTTACACTATCTGCACCTAAAGATCAGAAAGGGATCAATATAAAATCTGGTCTGTCCATTAGTTTGTCTGTTTTTTCCTTGTAAGTTAGAAATTAAGATGTAGTGCTCAAATTTGATATTAAAACAGTTCATAATTCATTGGTATGAATCCCTTAATAACATTGTTTAAGTGACTTATCAAGGTCAAAACGATACATGCTTGCAAATTTACACTTCATACACATGTAGCAGCTTTTATGGTCCAGGGCCCTGTTTTTCTTATGATTTTATGAACATTTCAATTCATTTGTAAAACAGGGTCCTGGTCATCAGACAATGTCAAAAGTTGTCTTTGAATGTCTGGAAAATTTGCCATTTTAGTTTATATTTTCTAATTGCAGAAGGAAAATGCCTCGCAAGAAGAATTGGCGAATGAGTAGAGCCAGAAGAGATGTACTCACGAAAACCACAGCTGATTTAACGGGTGTCTTTGAACTATCAGATGGGGGCCTATCCCACCCTTTACCTTCATCTGTTTTGGATGAAACAGATGTAAGGCCATCTGTGTCTATGGAGGGCGTCTTTGGAATATCAGATGGGGGACTTGCCCACCCACAAAAACCATCTGTGTCTATGGAGGGCGTCTTTGGAATATCAGATGGGGGACTTGCCCACCCACAAAAACCATCTGTGTCTGGAATTTGTTCTGAAACTGTTCTTGATACTGTTCTTGATACTGTTCTTGATACTGTTCTTGATACTGTTCTTGATACTGTTCTTGATACTGTTCTTGATACTGTTCATGATACTTTACCAAATACTGCAGATGATATACTTACTGACACTGTTATTGATGCTAGTGCTGATGGTAATACTGTTCTTGCTACTGAAGTTGTTGCTGAAGATACAGAATCCAACACAATGATTTTCGGAACTTTTCATCAAGGTAATCAAATGTTTGACCCATCCTCTCGAAATCTACAATGTACAGCCAATGCCTTATGCTCGATGATATACACAGAGCTTAGACATCTGCCATCTTCACAAAATCTAGATGAAATTCTAATAGAAGGAGATAGATTACATAGAGAAATAGTGATTGGACTGAAAGCGAGGAATGACTTTCAAAGCTTGCTTTTGAATTTGGAAGAGATCCCAGGTTCTGTAACTGCATTTGATAGACATGTTTCTATTGTGAGAGGAAATATTTTATCTGGTGTATTTATTCAAAGTTCTATCAACACTCATATGTCATCACTTCACAGTTGTTTGAAGGAAGCATTTCACACAACTTCTTATCTTTTATTTATCATTGGTTCAGTTTGTTCTGCAATTTTCAGGCAGGATGGTAGATATTGTTTATTTGATTCTCATTCACATGGTGTTGATGGATTGGTAGATGATGATGGAAGATCATTATTAGCTTCTTTTCTTTCAATAGATGATTTGGTAATGTTCATGTATGCAATGTATCAAAGTATGAACATCGATCTAAATGAACAATTTGACATGATGCCAATTAGATTTGTTATAGGAGAAAAAATCCATGAATCTGAATCCAAGAAAAATGAAATTGAATTTACAAATTGTCCACCTGAGAAATTATCTTTGATTGACATATATTTCAAGGATCAAGCAGAGAGACAAAAGCGCAAACAAGAAGTTAGGTCAGATTATGAAATTGTACACGAACGTAAAAGATTAAAAAGAAATGAATATATGAAAAGTTATATGAGGAAAATTAGGCAGGATCCTGAAAGACAATCTAAGGAAAGATTAGTGGCTAGTATTTCAAAGAGAAAGGCAAGAAAAAATCCAGAAAGGCAAGTCAAGGAACAGACTATGACTAGTATTTCAATGAAAAAAGCAAGACAAAATCCAGAAAGGCAAGTCAAGGAACGGACTATGACTAGTATTTCAAAGAAAAAGGCAAGACAAGATTCAGAGAGGCAAGTCAAGGAACGGACTATGACTAATACTTCAATGAAAAAAGCAAGAAAAAATCCTGAAAGGCAAGTCAAGGAACGGACAATGACAAATATTTCAAAGAAAAAAGCAAGAGAAAATCCAGAAAGGCAAGTCAAAGAAAGGTCAATGACAAAGGGTTCTATGCAAAAAGTTAGACAAAATGAGGAAAGAAAGAAGAAAGAAAGAATGTTAACTCTTAAATCAATGCACAAGTGCCGCTCTAGTAAATTGTATAAAGATTCAGAAAGGATGAAAAAACAGAATAAACGTTCATCAAGATTCAATATGATAGTAGAAAATGAAAGAAATAAGACTAAGCGCCAGAGTCTAAGGTCTAATTTAGATTATAAAATTAAGGAAAAGAGCTACAAAAGTTCAAAGCGATATGGTTCCAGCTTAGACGACTGCATTGAAAAATTTAAGAAGAATGTTTCAAAAGGCCCTGTTTATGTTTGTTCATGCTGTAACCAAACATGGTTTAAACATTCTGTTGTGTTATTCAACAAACTAAATTCTAAATGCTCTTCTGATGCAGTTAAAAAATTTTCTACAAATTACATCTCTGTTGATGATTGTGAATGGCTGTGTAAAACATGCTATGAAAAAATTAAACTTAACAAAGTCCCTCCAATGTCTGTTTTCAATCAAAATGCATTTCCTGTACTGCCAAAGGAACTGAATTTACATCAGCTAGAGGAAAGATTAGTTTCTTTGAGAATCCCATTTATGCAGATTAGAGAATTACCAAGAGGAGGTCAGTTGTCCATCAAAGGGAATGTTGTCAATGTCCCGGTTGACATTCAGCCTGTTATACACAGTTTACCAAGAACATTAGATAGTCACTATACAATACCTGTTAAACTTAAGAAGAAACTTTCATATAATAAATGTGATTTCACTGAAAATATTAGACCTCTGCATGTTTTAAGTGCTCTTCATTGGTTAGTGAACCATAGTGTACTGTATAAAGAATCTGGTGTTAAAGTAGATGATGACTGGATGCAATCAATTACTTCAGATTGTAGTGATACAGTAAAAGAGTTCTTTGGAATGACAGGTGAAAGCGTAAGTGAAGAATTAGATTGTAATGATGATGTGAATTATGACTCTGATCACTTTAGTGAAGTTGACGAGACAGAAAAGGTTATTGGTAATAGTGACACTATGCTGGATGCTGCAGACCCAAATAAAGACAACGCTTATACTTTTGCTCCAGGTGAGGGTCAAACACCACTCAGCCTTTATCAAGATCCTGATGCAGAATATTTGTCTTTTCCTACAATTTTCTGTGGACAGAGAAGAAGTCCAAATGATAAAAAACATGTTCACATTCACTATAGTGATACATGCAAGCTAGAACTGAGGCATATTGATCGCAGAGTAGCATCAAATATTCCCAATATCTTCTTTAAGTTAAAGAAAGTTCAACTGAAACAAATTTCTGATAAAGTCCATCTTGCTTTGCGTAGATGTAAAACAGAAGGTAAAACATTCACAAATGCTTGATACAAATCATCTTAAAGGTGTTGTGAGATTGGATGAGGGATTTTATATTTTCAGAAGTTTAAGGAATTCACCACCATATTTTGAAGCCCGTAAAAAAGATGTTTTTGCAATGATTAGACAACTAGGATTACCTACTTGGTTTACATCTCTTTCGTCGGCAGATACCAGATGGCATGATCTACTAAATATGCTCTCTCAGATAAATGATGGAAAAACAATGTCTGTGGAAGAATTGGATAACTTGACTTGGATTGATAAAACAAAACTTGTGCAAAAAGATCCAGTTACATGTGTAAGGTATTTTGACAACCGAGTACAAGAATTCATAAACACTGTACTTAAAAGTCCCCATGACCCATTAGGAAAAATAATAGATTACTTTTATCGTGTTGAATTCCAACAAAGAGGTTCACCTCACATCCACATGTTAATATGGATTGAAAAGGCTCCTAGATATCATGAAAGTTCATTAGATGAAGTAACATCCTTCATAGATAAGTATGTATCTTGTGAGAAAAATCCAGATCAACAACTTGTAGAACTACAGATACATAAACATTCCAAGTCTTGTAGAAAGAAACAGAAATCTATTTGTAGATTTGGTTTTCCCATTCCTCCAATGAAAAGCACAACTATATTGGAACCGTTAAATGACTGTAAAGAAAAGCAAAATTACAAAGATTTATTTGTCAAAATACAAAAGAAATTGGATGAGTTGAAGGAAACAAATATTACGGTAGATGATTTCCTTACTGAGATCAAAGTAAGCAAGGATGATTACATCAAAGCAGTCCAAAGCTCATTGAGTGGTCCAAAGGTTTTTCTGAAAAGAAAATTAAGTGAGGTTAGAATTAATGCATACATGAAACCTATTCTAAACGCTTGGGGTGCAAACCATGACTTACAATTTGTATTGGATCCATATGCATGTGCTGTATATATAGTTTCATATATTAGTAAAGCACAGAGAGGAATGAGTATTCTTATGAATGAGGCATGTAAAGAAGCTAGAAGAGGAAATATGGATCTCCGACAACAGGTTAGACATATTGGAAATAAATTCTTGAATAGTGTTGAGGTTAGTGCCCAGGAAGCCTGCTACTTACTTTTACAACAGCCATTGACAAAAGCCTCAAGGGATGTTGTTTTCATTAACACTTCTTTGCCTGAAGAGAGAACATTCCTACTTAAGTCTAAGGAATCTCTTGAAAAATTATCTTCAAATTCTACAGATATTGAAGCAGATAATACCATTAAAAGATATTCTAAAAGACCAAAACAACTTGAAAATTGGTGTTTAGCAGACTATGTGTCCCAGCTTGATATCAAATACAACACTGACAAAGGCACTGCAAGAAATTCAGGTGAAAACATTTCTGAAACATTAAATGAAGAAACCAATGAAGGTGAAAACAATGAAAACATGGATACATATTGTAACGAGGATGAGGTGCTTGACTCAGACACAAATGACTATAATTCAAGTGAGGATAGACAATATTCTATTCCTGGGGGTCGAATTGTTCTCAAAAATGGAATTGTTATAAGTGAAAGGAAACAAAGAAAAGTCATAAGATATGTAAGATTTTCGAAAAAAATTGACATCGAACAGTTCTGTAGAGAAAGATTGCTTCTATTTACTTCATGGAGAGATGAAAGTATTGATTTGAAACAAGGTCATGACTCTTACCTATCAAGGTACAGATCCATTAAAAATTTCATAGAGCACAAAGCCTTGCAGTATGAAAAGAATGCTGATGAACTAGATGATGCAATGGAGCGTGCTCACAATGAGGAAGATTTTGATGATGTTGCCCCAGGCACAGAGCAGTCTGAGCAGGATGACTCAAATATTGGTGCAAAAGAAAGTGAAAGTTTCATATTCTTTGATCCTGATAGACCTGAAAATCAGAGACAAGGTGATATTGCTGGAGATGTTGGTTTAAGTGTTGCTTCTGTAGATATTAGTGTACGCAGGAAAACAATGTCAGACATAGATTACAGGCAATTGATAAAATCATTGAATACGAAACAGAGAGAATTTTTTATTCATGTTTTCCAATCTGTTAAGCGTGATGAACAAAAGTTGAAAGTTTTTTTAACTGGTGGTGCAGGCGTTGGAAAATCTGTTCTTGTAAGTGCATTGTTTGAAGCTTTGCAGCGTTACTTGACATCTAATCCTGGTGATAATCCTGAGAACTGTAGAGTTCTTCTCTGTGCACCAACAGGTAAAGCTGCTTTTCATATAAATGGGGTAACATTACATTCAGCTTTCCGCATTCCAGCAAGCCAGGGTTATGATTGTACTCCACTTAATAGTGACACTTTAAACACCCTTCGAACAAAATATAAAGACTTGTCTGTTGTTATGATTGATGAAGTGTCCATGGTTGGAAATAACATGCTTAAACTCATAAATGAAAGATTAAAACAAATAAAGGGCAGTAATGTTCCATTTGGTGGCTTGCATATGATATTCATTGGAGACCTTTTCCAGTTGAAACCAGTGATGGATGGTTGGATATTTGAGAATTTGAAAACAAATTTTGGACCTTTAGCTACAAACTTATGGCAGGATTTTATTGTAATGCATGAATTGGATGAGATCATGAGGCAAAAGGAAGACAAGCAATTTGCTGAACTTTTGAACAGATTACGAGAAGGAAATCATACACAAGTTGACATTGAAAATCTAAAAAAGAGATTGACTGATACTGCTAGTACAGACTATCCACAAAATACAACACATTTATTCAATACCAATGAGAAAGTGAACAATTTCAATGTCAGGAGCTTTCTTAATAATACTAATGAAAAAGTAAACATTCCTGCTCTTGATCATGTATTAGGAGATGACAATGTGACAGTTAAACAACAACTAATATCAAAGTTGCCACATGATTCCACACACACTGCAGGGCTTAGTCAGATGGTAGGAATAGCTATTGGAATGATTTATGACCTATGTCTTAACCTTGATGTAGATGATGGATTAGTAAATGGGTCTTCTTGTATGATAAATAAAATTGAATACAGACAGAAAAATACTACTAGACCAAGTATTGTGTGGGTTTCTTTCAATGATGATAAAATCGGAACATCATGGCGTTCAAAGTACAGACATTTGTATCATAGTGCTATTAATCCATTATGGACACCTATCTTTGATTCAAAGAGGAACTTTGTGTATTTGAGAAAAACTTTTGTGAGAATACAAATCCCTCTGCGCCAGTCAACAGCAAAAACTGTACATAAATCTCAAGGAGACACGTTGAGTCAGGTTGTAATAGATATGGATGGAAAACGTGTATTTTCCCATGCCCATTATGTCGCAATAAGTAGATCAAGATCCCTGAAAGGCCTTTACATTCTAAACTTGAATGAAAGCAAGATTTCTGTGTCAACTAAAGTTCAAGAAGAAATGATACGTTTAAGAGAATCACAGAAATTGAAACTATGTTACACTCCAGTTTACATGACTAGTGACACTCATTTCACATGCAGTCATACAGAAGCCATAAGGATGAATTGTTTTCAGATCCCAATGTCAAAGCTGCAGATTGTTTATGCTTATTAGAAACATGGTTAACTGCAGATGATTCCATCGATTTAGTGCAGAGAACTGGATATCAAATTGTTAGAGCAGATGGGAAACAAGTAAGCAATGCTCGTCCTCACAGAGGAATTATCGTTTATGTGCGGGACAACATTCATATTTCTCATAGCTTTTCTGTGGTAAAGAAAAACATAGAAATGATTGTTGTAGAACTCTTGGTGCAAGATAAAGAAATAGTCATTGCAACATTGTACAACTCTCCTAAATCTTCGGTGACTGACCTGAAGAAATTTCTAACTGAAAATTTAAAGCATTTCAAAGGGAAGCACCTCATTATTCAAGGTGATATCAACATTGATTTATTGGATATGAATACAACTATCCAGAGGTTTATGCAGGATTTCTTCAACTGCAGTCAACAAGTGTCAAAAACAACCCATTATTCTGGCTCCTTAATTGATCATATTTACAGTAATATACCACTGATTCTCACTGATGTCATAGAATGTGTCTGGTCTGATCATTCGATGGTGTATTCTGCTGTGCCAAATCACAGTGTCAATCTTTCATAAAGTTTAAAAAAAAAAATCATTAATATTGAGTTGTGTGAAGCTAATGACAAGTTTACATATTATTTTGAATGAAAGAGGTCAGTTTGAAATCTCACCCGTCATTGTTTTTTGCTTTGTCTGCTATTTCAGCAGACAAAGCTGGTGGTTCATATAGGTATGGGTGGCCACTATAGGTGCAGAAAGGTGGACACAAAGATATGTGACCTGTCACACTGAAAGGGACCTTCTGGTTTTTCCATTTAACCAAATCTTGAGATACATGAGATTCAGCAGATATCAACCAGATGTCATATTTGGAATTTTATTGAACATGTAAAACAAACAAGGAAACGAAATATATATATATCCAAGAAATTGCCTTAGAATGAAAAAAATTGATCCTAGTTAGTTTGCACAGACTGGCTAGGTTTGATATTTTTCACACTTTCCATAAGGTACTGTTAAGCTTGGCGGGTCACATAATTATGATCAAGCGATATAACATTCTTTTCTTATTTTTTTTCCTTCATGTTCAACACATATTTCAGCATCTAATAAGAAAGAGAGAAATTTCTACTGTAAGCCTTGTCATATGCTGAACTGTGTGGCAGAAGATTAACATAACGATCAGCCTGCAGTCACATGTTGACTGATCATTTTACACCTTTAACCCATTACCATACAGTGATTCCTTTTGACTCCCCAGAAGATAATGTCCATGGAAAACCATGTGGAAAATGAAGAAATTGCTTGTGAAAACCAAATTCTTCATTTCCCACAATGTTTTCTACATAAGATGACCAAACATGTAAGATTCATTCATTTTAAATTGTCATCTGCAACATTTTTGAATTTGGACTAAGTTAAATTTTTTAGATTTACACTGAGGAAATACTATTGTTTGTCGGAAATTATGTCACTGTTTAATTAATAGAATTGATTCCTATTTGTTACTTTCTGTTACACATGAACTTGCTACTTTACATTAATTCAACTGTACCTTTTTACTCACATTACTATTCCATTCTGCATAATTTTTCTGAAGGCAGTGCAGAGCTTAGCAAATGGTTCATCACGTATAAAAACAAGTTAAATGAGATTTGTAGATTAACATCTCATATATATTTATTGCAGTATGTTCTTTAAATTTCGAAATGTGTTCACACTAACTTACACAAATTTTGTATTTCACATCAACCTCAGTATTGAGAAGAAAACTCATCAAAAAATTAATGACCTGTAGGGTGAAAAATTATGCACAATGGTAAGATTATTGTGACAAATAGAGCAAATATTTATATTTTTATACGCCTGAAGGTTCATATTGTTATGGCCCCGGTCGTCTGTCTGTCCGTCAGTCTGTCCGTTAGCAATTTCTTGTGTGCGCAACTTCTCCTACAGTTTTGATTGGAATTTAATCAAACTTGCCACAATGATTCTCCATTGTGTCTATTTGTGCACATCGCTTACGGAATTCAGATAACCTGTTTCGTTTTTGAATTATCTGCCCTTGAATTGAAAAAATGGCAAATTTTACAAACAAGCCCCTCTCGGGTGTATATGCGCCACTCTGCGGAGCTCTTGTTCCTATTTTGATTATACTTGTTCTAAGCTCAGTAAAGCACTGTCTTACTTTTGTTAAAACTGCTGATCTACTGAAAAAGTTCATGTACCATTCATTGTTTGATTCAAAATATTAGTTTAGTGTTTTATGCGAGTTTTAGAATAAATCTCTGAAATGATTAGAAAATCAAAACAAAGACTAGTACTGATCCAAAAGGAGAATATATTTCAAAGATACTTAATGAATATATATAGCAATGTCATAGATTAACAAATAGACTTTGTTAGAAGTGGAAATGGTGCTTTGCACAAAGAATATCACAATAACCACATTTATATATAAATCATATGAAAGTCATGACAGATGATAGCAAGGGAAAGAGAGAAAAACAAACTATTTATTATATGTTACTCAAATAACAAGAGGACTGATATCATTATGACAGTCAAATATTCATATAAAGGGATTAATGCAACATCATTGTAAATGTGTATGTATTTAAATTTAATTATAATAGTTTAGAAATAATCACTTAAGTATGTTTTTGTATGGCATAGAACAATTCTTTCATATAATAGATGGAAAGGCATTTTAATATATAGCTGTACAATCTGCAAAACTTTGTTTTATCATTGGAATAAAAGCTTACAGGTCTAAAACTCATATATGTACATTTATAGTGAAGATGTCACTCATAACAGATCAAGACAATCCAGAAAGGCTTGTCGGTCTGTAAAGGGTAGAATGATGATCAAAACACATGAAATATGATCATATTCTATTTTAAACAATGGGGTCCTGCTTGACATGGTAGCTTGAATGCCAAACTCATTTCTTGTGAGAAGTTGCGGGTGATGTGATTGGATTACATTCAAGCTGCCATCCATGTGGGTATGGCCTTTGGCAAGTCATTTCAGAGCCCCAGCCTAGTTATAGAGAACATTGTTGACAAAAATTAAGTTGTCCTGGGTTAATATCAGCAGATAGTAGCAATATGCTTTTTGAATTTAGATGTTATACAAAGGTTTGAATAACAGATAATGTTGAGATGAATTAACATTTTACTTTTGTCAAAAACATGAATAAGCTGTAATGAAACTTAACGCTTTCCCAAATAAGAGCTTGTTCATGACGTCCCTAATTTAAGAGGCTTCTGTAAACATTGAGTGCTGATAATCAGCATTTTCTTCTTTTGCTTCATTTTTTTCATAAATTTATTCATTTATTTTTATTTTGCTATATTGTGCAAAACCTGTTTTCATCACCTTCCATTTTGTCTTCTGGTGCAGCTTTTAAATTGGAAGTCTAAAACAATGCCATTTGGGAAAGGGTTAATTGAAAATTTTAAGTAATACATGTACATGCATAATATGAATTCTGCAAGTTGTTTATTTAACAACTTTTATGTAATGAAAATATGTATTGATTGTATGCTATTGTAAACAACAATTTCAATTACTTAAACATTCTTTAATAAAACTTCATTATTTACAGAAACACTTGTGTTTGAGTTTTATTTATACTACCAAATCAAGTTAAACATAAAAACCACTGGTGGTGAACTCGGCCAAAGCAAGGGACATTTTTCGCTACCACAAGGTACAGATATTTCAGTTAAATGTGAGTTTAAAGATCTGATTGGATAGTTTTTCTAATAACAATGAATTTGTTCTAAAAATAGACCGGATGTAGCAATTTGTATAGACAAACCGTCTGTGTTGTTATAAAATCTCGTAACTACAGCTTAATCCAAGCCGTAGTTACAATATTTAAAACAACACAGACGAAATACTATGATCGCGAAAAAATGTCCAACGCTTTGGCCGAGTTCACCACCAGTGAAAACTATCTGGCAAGGTCATATAAATCAAAATTGTGCATTTTACGGCAATTTAAAGAGAGAGATGAAAAAGATCATATCCATGATAATTTTGTGTTGTGTGGAAATCTAAGATGGAAAACCCTACGATACAGAATTTCCAGCCAAATTCTGCCTTATTTCCATAAAACTAAAGCCTTGGCATCATTAGTATCATTTACACCTGTTTTCAGCTCTCCTGAGCACAAGGTGCTATTATATGAGCTTTAATGATCGTCCATCGTCCAGCATCTATCTGTTGCGGGACTTAACCCATTACTACACATTGACTCCCTAAAAGATAACAGCTTTGAAAAACAGTGCGGAAAATGAAGAAATTGCATGTGACAAGCAATTTCTTCATTTCCCACAATGTTTTCTATGCCAAAACACCAAAATATTTTAAATTTCATTCACTTGAAATTGTCGTCTGCAATATCTTTGAATTTGGAAAAGCCCCAAATTTTGCCATTTTGGTAATGGGTCAAAAAATATATTGGAATTTCATCTTTAACTAAGTTTCACTGAAAAAGATATGGCAGGTTGGATCTGAGTACAATAATACACAGAAAATATTGAGGCAAAAGGAGAAAGTGCTGATTATCAGCATTTTCTTCTATTGCCTAAATGTTTTCTCAAGCCTATTCTATCGGGGACATCAAAACCAGCCCTGCGTCCAGTAAGACAAAACGTTTTGTCTACTGAACGCAGCCCAGGTCTTGTTTCAGTTTGGAAAAGGGTTAAGCTGCGGTTACAAGGTTTGGTTGAAATACAGGGATATACATATTGTCGCTTTTCTGCAAAAACCTTGTATCTGCAGCTTGTTTTAAGCTGCAGATACATGTTTTTGGCAGAAAAGCAGCGATATATAACTTTTCCTATTTACAAACAATACTTATTACCACTGAGAAATAAGGTTTCTCAAGGTAAAGTCTATTCTGGAATCAGCTTTCCTGTCAAATTTCCTTATGAAAATCTATACTTGAACCGTCTCATTGATTGAAATACTGAGCCAGTGGAGCGATACAGGCCCTCTTGGGCCTCTTGTTTATCTTCTTAGTTTTAGAAGAAAAAAAAAACATTTAACAAAAGCACGTGATGTTTAACGTCATGTTTTTGTCATTCCTTCAGCCAATCAGATCTCGCCTATCCATACACTGCTGGTACCAGATGTGAAAGCTGTCCAAACAATTGCGTTAATGGATTGTGTGGTAGGTTCCCATTGTTTTTCATTTTATATTAAAGAGACATTGCCATTTCATTTTTCAAAGTACGTTTTGGTTATTTTAATGAGTTATAAATTCGATTGTAAAATATATTGTTGCGTATAAGTCCAAAAACACCTTTAAATATTGGGACAAATGACAAATTATATTATTATTTCGCTTACGTCTTTTTAACCCTTTTCTAAACGACAATATTTCAGGATGCTGTAATTCAAAAGCTGATGCAGACCACAAAATACATGTTGGTAATTATTGGATTTTTGTCCAGTATAAAACATATTGAGACAAAAGGAAAATTGCTGATCATTGATCAGCAATTTGTTCTTTAGTCTTAATGTTTTCCAAAACATTTCCAATTACGGACGCCAAAACGTGGTCTTGTTTGGGAGAGGTTTACCTGGAAAGAAGACATTACTTATATTTTATCACTGATATTTTTCAGACTGTGGCAACTTGGCTTGCAGAAACAAAGGCGTTCTGAATCCGTCTACTTGTACATGCGAGTGTCCAAGACCGTTTAAAGGGAAGTCATGCGAAATAGGTAAGAATCTTAAATGAACATGTATCTGGAACAAACCTGTAACAATTCACTTAACAACAACATTCCAGAATTGTCACCTCAAAGGTACTGCTAATGACAAGTCGGAAGTTATTGCAAATGTTTTTATGCTTGATATAGCATAGAAAGTATTTATATAAAGGGGGGAAATTATCTTTTTCTTCTTTTGTCTCAATGTTTTCCTACACCATTTCTGATAGGATGTCAAAACCCGGTCTTGTTTGGGTAAGGCTTTAAATCGTTTACAAAATGATGAAATGATAGGATAGTCAAATTCGTGTTGTCATGTTTTTGTTCTATTCTAGTTTATCGTTGTAAGTCTTTTGTTGTATCATGGCGGTAAATCCTAAATCGTCGGTACAATACCTCGTAACCACAGTTTTAATCAAGTTGTAGTCACGAGGTTTTGCAATAAGACCGACAAAATACTACAATAAAGTTAACCTTTTCTACATTACATTTTCATATGTGCATGTACATGTTCTTTGGTTAAAACCACAAAATAGTCAGTGTGTATGTAAGTCTATTCTATCTCTACATGATAAAATATATCCCTGCTTTTCATCCAAAACGTGCAGCCTTGAATAAGCTGCTGTTACGTGGCTTTGGAAGAAAAGCGAGAATAATCGTCGCTTTTCAACGAAAACCTGGTAACTGCAGCTTGTTTTAAGCTGCAGATACGAGGTTTTCATTAAAAGGCAGCATAAAACAAGCATTTAATTTACTTTCGCGATTGTTTTATTAAAAAGTAGCGTAAAATAGGTTGCAGCTACGAGATTTTTTGTTGAAAATTGAGGATACATGTTGTATTATATTGTTTCTTTTTCCACAGTGGACTGCCCGGCGAAGGACAATTGGATTTGTGGTCGAGACTGGCCAGCGAGCTACTGTGACAGGTACTTTAATGTGCCCGAGGAGTGTCCCCATATGTGTGGACTATGCGGAGGAGGGGGTAAGATAACATTAAGCATCATCGGACGTCAGTAGTATAATAATACTATTTTGCGGCCATTTTACAATGAAGGCCGCCATGTTAAAATGACCGCGAATATCGTCTTATTTTACTACTGACAGCAAAATTACGGAGTGATTCAAAGATGATACATAAATATTGTTTGTCGTTATAGATAGAAAACTTTGTGGGAAAGACTACAAGCGATTTCTTCATTTTCCACTTTGTTATCCAAATCATTTACCATGTAGTGCTTCAAAAACATCTACGTATGTGTGTTAATGGGATAAAACTAGATTATTTTAAAATCAAAAACTTTCTATGTCTAAACTAAGAAAATATCGAGATGTGAAAAATACGGTGGTCATCATCACCATTAATTTTCTCATTTCTTTCATCTTTTTCCCCCACTTTCATTAACGCTACGAGAGGATTATAATCACTGCCATAGGAAAAATAATTTGATAATGATATGATCACAATATGACATGTCTAAATATTGTTGATTGTTTGGCATACTCGGGTGTTGTCGGGTTCACGGAAACCGGATACAGCTGAGTTCTTACGAATTGGTGCGACGTACAAATTATTTCACAATTTTTGTTTCTAAAATTATTTCTTATTTTAGTTCTCGTCTAACACCCAACGATCTTAAAACATCATAAAACCATGTTTAGATATTCCAATAAAAACTAAAATGAAAAAAGAGGCCAATAAGATAAAATCTTGATAAGTCAATGTTATGGTGTGCCAGTGATCTTATCCTGATTCAGGGTAGAACATCGGTCAGAATTTATCTCTTATACTGCTTTATCTAAAACAGCTTAGGGTATCCTAAAAATCTCGCTCTAAAGAACGCACATATGGTGTTACGTTTGTTTTATCGAACCATAACTAATAGTAAATTTGACTGCAGGTATCAAACCGTCAGTTGAGCAGTTGATTCCAGATACGCCTATCGTCGTCAACATAACGTCAACGACACACACGTCACCATTTGGGTGCCAGTATACGGGGAAACGTGATAATCAACGTAAGTATCATTCAACATCCTAGATACACGCATTTTGTCTTCAACATAACGTCAACGACACATACGTCACCATTTGGGTGCCAGTATACAGGGAAACGTGACGATCAACGTAAGTATCATTCAACATCCTAGATACACGCATTTTGTCTTCAACATAACGTCAACGACACACACGTCACCATTTGGGTGCCAGTATACAGGGAAACGTGACGATCAACGTAAGTATCATTCAACATCCTAGATACACGCATTTTGTCTTCAACATAACGTCAACGACACATACGTCACCATTTGGGTGCCAGTATACGGGGATACGTGATGACTAACGTAAAATGTATCAGTCGACGTCAAGAAATACACGTCTGTCGTCGTCAACATAACGTCAACGACACACACGTCACCATTTGGGTGCCAGTATACGGGGAAACGTGACAATCAACGTAAGTATCATTTGACGTTCATAAATACACGTTTATCGTCGTGAACATAACGTCAACTAAGTATGATTTGACGTCCCTGAATATTTAACGTCTACAACTCATAAGTCACCGTTTGGATGCTAGTATACGTGGAAACGTGACGATCAACGTGCGTGTCTTTAACATCCTAGACACAGGCCTTTTGTCTTCAACATAACGCCTACGTAGGTGTGTTTTACGTTCATAAACCACGCTTATCATCGTCAACATAACGTCAACATCATGTACGTTACCGTCCGGATGCAAGTGTACGTGATACGTGACGATCAACGCAAGTATCATTTAAAACCCCTAGTTACACGCCGTTTATTTTTAAACAACATACTGTCAAACGTAGTGTACAATTATTTCGATTCCTATCTGTATAATCAAGACACAATGTTGTGCTGCTGTCATGTTGTTCTTTTCCATCAAGAAATTACGTGGGTTGATTGGTAAGTAGTGAGCCTCTCATGGAAGGGGTCCAGCGAGCATGTCCATTTTCAGTCCGTGTATTCTCTGGCTATATAAAGGTGTGAAGCCGAAAACTGGTGTCATTTGGTCAGTTTATGTTGAAGAGGTAGCACCTTAAAGTAAACCGGGCAAGTGGATTTTGCAAAATGGACAAGGTTCCTGAAAGAGCAGTGATTAAATACGAGGACTGTTAATAAAGTATCCAGAATGGTTTGATAACTTTTTCATTCACGCACTAATTGTAGCGATATTTTCAACACTTTGGGTAATTATGCTTTTGATCCAGCAACAAAAACAAAGTTGTTGGCATTAAGGCGTGTTCTACAGTCGCTATGGTAACGTTAGGTCACATTGAGCGGGACAACTTAATTCTTGGATGGATACAACATAGGAAAAGTCTGTTTTACACATCTGTTATTTGCATCTGTTCGATATATTTGCCACTGCACGATATCCACATCTCCCACCTATAAATTCATTTGTCAAAGAAGGGTCTGAACTGTACTTGGATAATTTTATGTACAGTTTCTCGGACACAGTTGGCAAGTCATTAACGTTTTCGCCGACGTCGTGTTGGGACGTCCAAATCTTCTGATATCAGCAACATCACGGGTAGAATCGTTTTAAATGCGTTATACCATTCATAAATGCTTGATCTTTTTCATTGAACTATTGCCATACGTGTACTTTATCATAAAGATTGTCTCTGATTTTTATTTATCTATTAACACGCAAAATATTAATGAATATCGATGCTCAAACACCACATTTGCTATATAAGTAAGACAATGTATTCACCTACGGTTGCTTACAGAATTGATACCAAATGCCAGCCGATGACGTTACATTTGCCGAGAAAAAAGATTGCTCAAAAGTAGCAAGCATTTTCGACAACTTTTGGTGTGGAAAATAAAAAAATCTGATCGCTTTAAAAGTAATCGATAAGTCCCATTTTTGCCAATTATCCAAAGTTGCCCCGCTGAACGAGACCCTACATTTCCATAGCGACTGTCGAACGCACCCATATGCAGACAGTCTAGTTTTTATTGCAGGATCATATGCACAATTCTTCAAAGTATTTGTGTTGAAAAAATCATCTCAGTTGGTTTAATAGTTAAAAAGTTATGGCGCTATTCCGGATACTTTATTATAAGCCCTCGTATCTGTATCAAAAGGGTCTGACTTCGAAGGCCATCCGTGCAGATATGGTTTAAACACTAGGGGATGATGCCCCTACGTATGCTACAGTAAAGAAATGGGTAGGGGAGTTCAAGTTTGGTATGCAGGGTCTTGAGAACGACGTGTATCCTGAAAGGCTTGTCACCGTTGCAACACTAGAAATGGTCAATTAAGTCCATGATATTGTTATGACTTACAAGCGGGTTACAGAGAGATATATAGCAAGTAAAACTGGTATTTCACAGGAAAGAGTTCATTTTATTCTCGAAAAATCTTGAGATGAAAAGCTCTCTGCCCACTGGGTACCAAGGCTTCTGACAGTTGACCAGAGGCACGCTAGACGCACTTTGTAACGTGCTAATCTGGGTATTTTAGAGATATACCCAGATAACTTTCTGCAGAGGTTTGTGACTATGGATGAATCTTGGGTCCATCACTTCACCCCAGAGTCAAAACATCAGTCCAAACAATGGAAGCACCCTGGCTTACCCCCACCAAAAAGGCAAAGGCTGTCCCATCAGCAGGAAAGGTTATGGCTTCGGTTTTCTGGCATGCTGATGGCATCTGGATGGTAGATTATCTACAAAAGGGTCAAACAATTAATGGACAGTATTATGCATCACTTTTAAGGCAACCGAGAGTCTAAACCATCAAGCTCAAATGCCGTGGAAAACTCAGCAAAGGTGTACTGTTCCACCAGGACACTGCCCCTGTTAACAATTCTGTCATTGCCATGGCTGCCATCGATGACTATGGGTTTGAACTAGTAGAACAAACGCCTTATTAACCTGATTTTGCTCCCTCAGACTTTCACCTGTTCCCATAGTTGAAAATAGCTATGGCTGGTACCCACTTTCAGTCAGATAATGACGTCATACATGCAGTGGAGGCCTTTCTGAACGATCAGGAGAAGGATTTCTACAAAAGTGGCATTGAGGCCTTAAAACATCGCTGGCAAAAGTGTATAGACAAAGAAGGGGATTATGTTGAAAAAAAAACCGTTTGACAGTTACAATTCAAACCTTTCTGTGTGAGGCTCACTGCTTATCAATCAACCCTCGTATAAACTGACACTCTAAAGCGTCTTCAGAACTTAGCATTTTCTTGTGTAAGGTTAAAAAAAGTAAAAACGTCAGTTTACGTGAACTCGAAGTTTGATAAGGACATATATCCGGAAACTTCCGCGATAGTACGAGGGGTGATCAAAAAGTTCCCGGAAAAATGTTTTAATTTCTTTATTAATAGTCCGATTTTCACCAAATTTGAACTTTATAAATATCAACCATTTTCTAATTTGAATGCAAATTAAATGCAGTGACATGCAACAATAAACGAAATTATCGTTGTCACGGCAACGTCAATGACGTCGACCCGGCCCAAAATTATACTATAGTATTTTTATCAAATAAGCGTTTATATAAAGTCATGGCATACGCGCGTTTTTTAACGTACGTCGTCCAAACTTCGCACATTTAACGCGCGATTAGGAAGCATTATATGACTGACGTCAAATGCAAATGTGACGTCATTTGTTATTGTGGTAGCCATTTTAAAGAGTGCGTGCAGTAAAAATGAGTAGCGAGCAGAGAGCAGCGATAAAACTGTGTGCGGGAAATAATATTTCGGTAAATAAAACTATTGAAATGTTGCGTAATGTCTATGGTGATGCTGCAATGAAAAAAAACAGCTGTTTATGATTGGTATCGACGCTTTCAGAGTGGCCGAAAAGACACAACAGACGATGCGCGCACTGGACGTCCGACGTTGGTAACGTCGACGCTCGTTACACAAATCAAGACGTTGTTAGATCAAGACCGACGTACCACCATACGCGAGTTACAAGACAAAGTTGAGTGTAGTTATGGTACTGTGTTTAATGTAATTCATCAAGACTTGAATATGCGTCGACTTTGTGCACGCTGGATCCCAAAGATGTTAAATATGGAACAAAAGAAACAACGGGTGCAGTGTTGTTCGCAATTTTTGCAGCGAGTCGAGTTAGAGGGCGACGACTTTCTGGCACGGATAGTAACGTTCGGTCGATGAAACATGGTTAAGCCTATATACACCCGAAACAAAGGCTCAGTCCACCATGTGGAAGGCTCCTGGCTCTCCTTCTCCGAAGAAATTTAAGGTCTCGCCATCTACAAAAAAGCAGATGTTCATCATATTTTACGATGTGCGAGGAGTCGTCCTTGCTCATGGGTACCAACGGGACAGTCTGTAAACGCAGCATACTATTCAAAGGTAATCCACATTTTTTTATAGATTAGAGATAGATATACAAATATTTAATTTTAACATAATGTGATCAACATTTAAATTATATAAATTCCATCTAGAACGCACGTTTGTGTCATTTCAGGTCCTGAGACGTGACTTTATGCGGGCGATGCGAAAGAAAAGGCCCAATCTTGTGAAACGGGTCATTTTCCATCAAGACAATGCTCCCAGCCACCGTGCCGTATCAACCCAGACCGTTATCCAAGACCTGGGCTTTGAGATGCTTGAACATCCACCTTATAGCCCAGACCTGGCCCCCTGCGATTTTTACCCTTTTCCTGCTATAAAGAAGAATCTTAGGGGTCAGCACTTCGACGAGATGGCTCAACTAGCACAGGCCGTGCAACGATCCATTGCTGAACTACCAGAAGCTGGTTACACAAACTCGTTCCTGTCCTGGGCTAATAGATGCAGAAAATGCATTTCTTTCAAGGGGGGGTACTTCGAAAAAGATGATGCGGAAAAGGAATTTAAAAGTACAGTGTTTGTTAAATCGGGCTTGTAAAGAAAACGTTGTATTAATTGACGTCGTCAAAGCCTGGGCTGGGTTGACGTCAGTGACGTTGCCGTGGGAACGATAAAATCTGTATAAATTGATTGCCATGAAATATAATTTACAAGCATATCAGAAAATGGATGATCCTTTTATAGTTCAAATTTAGTGAAGATCGGACTATTAATAAAAAAATAAGAACATTTTTCCGGGAACTTTTTGATCACCCCTCGTACTTTTCCCATTTTTAATAAATCTGGATTTAATGGAGTTTTCCGTCCCACTAAACTGCTAAGGTCATATGGAAACGGGATCTCGATTTAAAGCGTCATCCGAAAGACTGGAGAGGAGGGGGGTCGAACCTGCAACCCCTGTGCTAAAAGTCCAGCGCGTAACCACTGCACCAGATCCAACCTCTTTTAGAAATCTGGTTCAGCGCTAAACTTGCGCAGGAAGCCATATCAGCCTTGGTAGTTGAAATAATTTTGCGACAAGGCTTCGATTTTGCACAGTCATCATATTAGTGGATTCAATGGAAGACTAATATTCCGGTGATAACTAAATAAACAGTTTGGCAAGCTGGCTTGGTAGGAGGTAACCCCCTCATCGAACGCATACATAGAATTTTACCAACTGAAAGCTTATAGCCTACTTTCCTAAATGGGATCGACGTTTATGTCACGTACACAATATAAACGACACAAAAAAGTATTGAATGCAACTGAAGCAGTAAAATATCCTCACATTCATATACATGATATTAGAATTTGTGTTTTGTCGAAATTGGAAGGCAAAATAAACACACTATACAAATCTGTGTCAAACCTTGTTTTAACGGCATGCCGTTACCGTTGAACGCAGCAGTTTTGCATATGTCGATTGTTCCTATGATCCCAAAATGGCAAAATGTTAGACTATTCCAATTTGAAAGATACTTCGGAAGGAGTTCATAAAAATTTAAAAATCTTTACAGGTTGGGTTAGAAAAAGTTGAGGAAAATGACGAAATTGCTTGTCACAAGCAATTCCTTCATTTCCCACGATGTTTTCCCAGTCCTTTTCTTGCGAGGGAGTCAAAATGACAATCAAAGTAAGTACCATTTAACATCCTAGATACACGATTTTTTTCTTCAACATAACGCCAACTTCATATACGTCACCGTTCGGATGCTAGCACACGGGTATACGTGATGACTAACGCAAATTTATCATTTGACGCCCAAAAATACACGTCTGTCGTCGTCAACATAAGGTCAACAACTTACATTTCACCGTTTGGTGATGATACACAGGGAAACGTGACGATCAAGGTAAGTATCATTAACGTCCTCGATACACGTCTGTTGTCTGCAACATAACGTCAACTAAGTATGATTTGTCGTCCCTGGGTACATGTCTGTCATCTTGAACATACATATGACGTCTAAAATTGTACGTCGCCGTTTGGATGCCGGTACACGGGGAAAACGTGACGATCAACGTAAGTATCATTAACGTCCTCGATACATGTTTGTTGCCTGCAACATAACGTCAACTAAGTATGATTTGTCGTCCCTGGGTACATGTCTGTCATCTTGAACATACATATCGTTGGTGGGAAGTCAAAACCTCGTAACTTCAGCTTGAAAAAGCTGGAGTTACGAGGTTTTGACTTCCTACCAACGATATAACATCTAAAATTCTACGCCGCCGTTTGGATGCCGGTATACGGTGAAACGTGACAATCGACGTACGGGTAAGTATCATTTAAGTCCCTACATACACGCCGTTTGTCTTTGATATAATGTCAAACGTATTGTTAGCGCAAGATCGTATGGCACATGTTTACATTTTGGCCAAATGTAAACAATACAATGTTGTATAAAAGATGAATAAATTCCTATAAGTAGTGACATAGACATGTTGAAATTTTAGGTACAGTGATAGAGCGGTCTGTTCACTGTTCAGAGTTTTCTTCAATTTATCGAACAATGTTTTGTTTACATTTGAACAAAATGTAAACATGTGCCATACGATCTTGCGCCAACAATAATGTACAATTGACCAAACGCCAATCGACAGATCGCTCCGCCCAACATAGAATTTAAGGCAAACAATGGGCATGTGGTCGTTAATAGGGAACGATTTTATCCAGTTAATCGTGACGTAAATTCGGACAAACAAAATAGTATTTCGTAGTTGTTGTTATAAAAGCTCGTAACTACGGCTTGATTTCAGCCGTAGTAACGAGATTTCATAACAACACCGATGGTTTTTAAAACATAACGTTGAACCTAGTCTATTGTTAGCACAAATTCTTTGCCATTGGTATGTCGATTGTTTTGATTGTCAGTCGATAAATCGATACAAAACCACGTGCAACTATGAACAATTGGGGCATAACATTTTTGTGATCGTCCATTCGCTAATCGATGTTTTTGATTGACAGTCGGCGTTTGGTCAATTAATTCGATTCTTGTCTCTATAAAAACATGACACAATGTTGTGCTGCCGTCATGTTGTTCTTTCTCTTTGAAAGGATTTGAGCCGGGATCTGGAAAAACGTGCCTTATAGCATTATTTAAAATTGAGTTTCAAGATCAGCCTGTTGTCAAATGCAGTCCAATATGCATACATGCTTCTCTCTGTAAGTTACTAAAAGTCACTAAAAAGATATTAGAGAACAACATGGACCCTGATCAGACTGTGCGTATGCACAGGCTGGTCTGGATCTATTTTGGGCTCAAAAGCCTTAAGGGACGTTTTTCCAGATCCTGGCTCATTTATAAACTATTAATCTGTGGCGTCTTCAAAACAAAGTATTTTCTTGTGTAAGACTTTCTTCAAAAGTAGAAAATTTCAGTTAACGTAAACTCGAAGGGGTTTTTAGATTGATAAGGACGGATGTTGGGAAACTTCTGCGAAAGTCCTTCTCCCATTTTTAAGAACTTTGATTCAGCGCGAAACTTGTGCAAGTCCCTATAGCAATCTATATAGTTGAAACAGTTTTGCGCCAAGTCTTCGACTTTGCACCGTCATCATATTAGTGGATACAACGCCAATCTTCCGGTGATAATCATTAGGCCTGTAGTGTCGCTTTTCTTCGAAAACTACGTAACTGCAGCTTGTTTTAAGCTGCAGTTACAAGGTGTATGAAGGAAAGCAACGATGAACAAGGTTGTCAAACGGTCCTCTATTGTATGTAGGAAATATGTCTATTGGACATATCCGAAACAACCAAACTTTAGACTATTTCCAATTGAATACTGCGTAAGAGGAAAGATAGTGTAGAAACAAAATAAATATAGAACTTGTACAATAAAGCACAGAAAATATTGCGATGGTTAACAGCAGTTTCTTTCTGATATCAATATTTTCTCAAGCCAACAAGTCTATATAGTTGGAACAGTTTTGCGCCAAGGCTTCGATTTTGCACCGTCAGTATATTAGTGGAAACAACGGAAGTCTAATGTTCCGGTGATAACCATATACACAGTTTGTCAAACGATAGTTTGTTAAACGATCCTTTATTGTTTAAAGGAAATAAGTCTTTTGGACCTTCCCAAAACAACTAACTGTAGACTATTCCCAATTGCAAGTTGCCTCAGAGGAAAAAAGAGTGTTGAATAAATAGACATAGAATTTGTACAATATAGCAAAGAAAATGTTGCGGCGGTTATCAGCAGTTTCTTCCTTATATCAATACTTTCCCCAGGAAATGACAGTCTATATAGCTGAAACTGTTTCGCGACAAGTCTTCGAATCTGCAATGTCATCATGTTAGCGGATAAACTTACCACGGAAGGCATATGTCCCGGTGATAACTATATAACCCATTACCAGACGGCAACATTTTGGACCATTCCAAATTCAAAGTTGTTGCAGACGACAATTTCAAGTGAAAGAAATTTTGAATTGTTTGGTCTTTTTACATAGAAAACATTGTGGTAAATGAAGAAATTGCTTGTCACAAGCAATTTCTTCATTTTTCACAAGGTTTTCCTATGCCTTTTCTTGTAAGGGAGTCAAAAGGCGTCACTATGCATAAATGGGATAAACAGTTTGCCAAACGATCGTTTGTCAAACGATCCTTTATTGTTTAAAGGAAGTAAGTCTGTGGAACCTTTCCCAAAGTTCAAACCATTCCCAATTGAAAACAGTGTCAGAGGAAAATGAGTGTTGATTATATAATACAATATAGCACAAAATATATTGCGGCGCTTATAAGCAGTTTCTTCCATGTACTAGCATCAATACTTTCCCGAGCCCATTTTGCACCGTCATCATATTAGTCGATCATTTGGAACACCGCGGACAATTCTGTCGAATCATACCTTGGATACAAGTTTTAGAACTACTTTCAGACTACGAATAGAATAGAATGGAACAACAATTAAAAACGTTCGTCTGTGACTAATGTCAACAATGAAGCGACAATGATACTGAAATGCATTGTTTGTAGTTCCAGTGTCTTCTTTTTTTAGAATGATTACAACCTGCAAGTACCGCAAGTTGCCATGGTTGTTCATTTTGATGACATCGAAAACTACTCTATGAAGCGTAGCTACTAGTACTTCCGGCTAAGAAATGTGATTTTTTAACATTTCTTCATACACACACTTCCGAGTCGATGATTCGATCTTTGATCGACATTATCCGAGGATATCCGAACGATTAGTGGATAGGCCTACAACAGTATACTTCCGATGATGACAATTTTGACGTCGCTTTTCTTTGAAAACTTCGTAACTGCAGCTTATGTAAAGCTGCAGTTACGAGGTTTTCGAAGAAAAGCAACGATAGAAAATTTTGTGCTTAGGCTTCGATTTCGCAATGTCATCATATTAGTGGAAACAACGGAAATGTTATGTTCCTGTGGTAATCATATAAACAGTTTGTCAAAGGACCCTGTAGTCTTTGTAGGAGGTAACCCCTCATTGAACTTTTCCAAACCAACACACTGCACATAGACTTTTAACCTTGAGAGCTTTTAGCCGACCATCCTAAAATGGGATTGGAGCTCATGTCACGTATACAATATTTATGTAACTCGGCTACAAGAATGCCAATGGTTGGATAATAACAATATATAAGCAAGGTGTATTTTGTCGAAAAAATGACATTTTTAATGAAAAACGTCGTACTGACGGATTCTTTCTATGCAAATAAATAATCATGCTTCAGAGGGGGTTATGTTACAGAAACGTGTAAACAGTATGGCGATAAAGGAGCCGACATGAGGATGTGCGCCAGTGAAGGCGGAAATGTGGGTTGTTCTGAATGTGACCGGTACTTCAACATCAAGAAAGATTATTGTCCAGTCATGTGCGGGCTCTGTGACCGTAAGTTGTTGTTTTGGTGGTTTATAGTCATTTATTGGTCAGTTATTGTTTATGAAATAATAACAAGTTTAGGGACTTTATTGCAAAAGAAAAACCGATATGCAGAGGACTGCATGTGTAACGTAAATACCAAGGGCGTGAGCCCGAGTGCTTTTGCCTTAACCCGCAGTCCAGAGCACAAATGTTTTCAATTGCAATAAAGACCTGCTATTTCTTTATTAATTGTTTTCTATATAATTATTATAACAATCTGTAAAACGTACATTCTAAAAATTCAAGAAAGATTGATGTCCCGTCTTCTAGTATGACCGTAAGTTTATATTTGATGGTTTATGGTTATTTATAAACTGACGTCCAAAAGAAACGCCCCAAGGAAATTTGTCGTTATTTTCCTTATGCCTGCTACAGTGTTAGTAAAATGTATACTGTATATTATCATTTTGACCGACAATTACGGCAAATGAAAAAATGTGCGTTTTTATTCGCCAATATGTCCACTTCCGGTGACTGGTCACGTTTTCTACGTGCGCTTCGTGTATGTTTATCACGTGATGAAATGGGTCAAATTTTACACAGTGGCATGTATTAGTGGATAGGCAACCACGAGTTTAAAGATTTTCTAATGAAACATCAAAATGGAAGGATACCGAGACTAAATTCTGAAAAGGGAGCGCGTAATATGGCATTTTTTCAATGCTACGAATGCACAAACAAGTCGCAAGATGGTTTAACATATTGTGTTTCTCGTTTCGGTGTCTTGATCGACGCGTTAGAGTTCCGCGAACATCTATCGATCGGTCACGATCAGGTAGACATCATTTAACGCCTATAAAGCATGATAATTCTCCACGTTAACGTCATGCACGTTTCAGGTTTGTGACGTTGGGATCGATGTTCTGTCGAGTAGTCTGTTACTGTGGTGGTCAAATAAGTATTTTGGGGGTAACTGTTGTTTTTGTCATTTGCGTTTGAAATAGACACACTGCTTGGAAAATGGAGCTCGTAGATAGGCCATTTTCGAATACCGGGAAGTGAAAAACAAGCCGCCTGACCTTTTAACGTCTTTCATTGCACGATCTGGCATCTTGGTCGACGAGTTATAGATAGAGAAACATTTGCCAATCGCCCAAAGTCAGGTAGACTTCGCGTAACGCTTGTTATACAAGAAGCCGTCTTACGTTAACGTCATTTGCGTTTCAGGTTTGAAACGTTGAAATCAACGTCGCGTTTAGTATTCAATAATTGTGGTCACCAAATAAGCCGTTTTACGGTATTTTTTGTCGTCGCAAGTAAAATTTGAACCACGTGCTACAGATTTTCAAATTAAAATTCTGATACCGCTCTGTTTAAATGTACCGTTTTTCTAAACTTTAACAATTTGATTATTTCTTTATCATCATTTTTCAACAACAGATAATCAAATTTACAGATGGAAATATGTTTTTGTAATTTCAAATCAGATTTACTGAATAATCGGACATTTATTAGGACTGGGGCGTTTCTTTTGGACGTCAGTATATTTAAGCTAGGATCTGGAAAAGGGTCCTTCATATCAATTGAGACAGTCATGTTTATATACTAGTCCGTGCATAAATACGTCTGATTTGGTGTCAATGCTGCTCTGTTATAGTTGTTACAGGTCATGAATAAGCTGTCTGACAATAGACAAATAAGATAAATAGATCTAGTTATTTTTCTATCATTCAGCACCGTGTAATGGTAAGAAGTGTCTAAATGGCGGAACGTTGGAGACTTCGTCCTGTGTGTGTACATGTAGACCGCCCTTTACTGGAGATATATGTCAGCTTGGTATGTATTTTTTTTGCAAATCGTTTAGGAGGTATTTTCTCTGATTGCCTAGATATCAAGAAGAGTAACATTGTGATGTATGACATGCACTTGTAAATGCATACTGTATTATCCATTAGTTAACGTTTACAAAACCATCCCTCCCGTCCTTGCATGTATCACCTAATCTAGCTACTTACACGATGAGTAGGCCCGTAAGAACGGGGGGGGGGGTCCTAGGGATGGGGGCTGAGCCCCACAATAGTTGGCCAAAAATGCTGAATAACCCTTATTTTACTCTGAAAAAGGGAAAATCCAATTTAGCCCGCTCCCCTAATACTAGTATTCAGACACTGGGCCTTTAGTCATCCCAATATACAATTGCTTCCTTTGGGCTTAATTAGATTTGCAAAAATGCTAAAACAAATGAAATATCTGATACAAACTCTCATTGGCCGTTAAAGTCAAAAGATGTCGGTCGAAATCGATCATTGGTAGATCTTAGATTATCATGGTTTTGGATTGTGGCCGGGTGCATGAACTTTTATGAATTTTCCATACGGTCCCTTTTAGCGTGACGGTTCGTAAATGTACGTATACGAACATTTCCATTCCAGCCCAGTGTCCATCCAACGGTGACCCCCAGTTTTGCGAGTACTGGCCTCGACGGTACTGCGATATGTACCATAACGTGCCGGAAGAGTGTCCATATAAATGTGGCATCTGCACGGATAGGACGAACCCAGCTGTGGTGGCAAACACGGAAGCTTGAACTCGCAACCATGTGTAGAATTGTTCAAACCTTGGCCCGAATTAACACATTACTGCGCAGTGACGCCCTTTGACTCCCTCGCAACAAAAGGCTTGGGAAAACATCGTAAAAAAGAGAAGAATGTGCTTGTGACAAGCAATTTCTTCTTTTTTCACGATGATTTCTAACCCAAAATGTTCAGATTTTTGAGATTTCGTCAACTTACAAATGTCATCTGCAACACCTTTAAAATAGGAACATTCCTAAATTTTGCCGTCTTTTAATGGGTTAAACAACCATTCCTGTAGAACCGTTATAAGTTTTGACTAGTATACATTTTCATTCCAGCCCAGTGCCCATCCAATGGTGACCCCCAGTTTTGCGAGTACTGGCCGCGTCGTTACTGCGATATGTACCATAACGTGCCGGAGGAGTGTCCATATAAATGTGGCATCTGCACGGATAGGACAAACCCAGCTGTGGTGGCTAACACGGAGGCTTGAACTCGCAACCATGTGTATAATTGTCTTACTTTGGTCCGACTTAGACAACCGGGGTATTGATATTTATCTTTAAAACATGTTCAACGGAAATGAAATCTAAATTTTGTCGTTTTTATACACTTTTTTAAAAAAAAAAAGAAAAACAGCTCTTGTTTTGGCTGTTCACACACGTCTGTGTAAAGGTAGAAGCTATGTTATTCGAACTTTCTAATACCCAAATGTCTAAAATCTGTTATTTTCCCTCATTTCATTCAATTAGGCACCATTGTTAAAAGTGGCCGTTAATTGTTTGGACCGTGTTATCACTTTAAGAATAGTTTTATGAGTACATTAATCGGAATCACTCCGAAAGTGCTGACTGAGGTTTTAAGTGTTGTAATTAAATCATTATGTTGATCAAACAAATTAACATTTTTTTCTGATTTTCTTATACAAAGATACCTAGACCACAACTTAGTTCTACAAACGGGAGTGACCGCTGTTTATTATATTAGTGTTCGTTCTAGTTTTTGGACCAATGAAATTGCAGTATATTTGAAAGTTTCGGCGCTATATTTCACATAAACGCGCTGCCCGTCAGTTTATGTCACGGATATACATAGCAACGACCCCGTTTCATGTGCAGTTATGAAAAATGATGTATTTTTTGGGAAAATGATGTAATTTTTGGGAAAATGATGTAATTCCAGTAAGATCCGCTTGATAGTAGCTCCGGTCGGAGGCGTGGTTTGAAGAATGACAGTAGAAGCGTATGTTTTCATTAGTTGACGAACATTAAGTCAGATAGAGTATGTATAGTAGATTCTACGCGACATGAACGTTCAAAGGCTGCGCCTTTCTAACGTTTAAATCGCGTAGAATCTACTATAAGTCTCTATCTAATAGAACAGCGGTCTCTTCCGTCTGTAGAACTAAATGTGTTTGTACAACATTGTCCGTGTAGGATAGCACACGACTCCAACGTATATCAACATCCAAATTCTCGTCCACAGCAGCTTTTACAGGTAGTCCGCTAGGTTGTCGAAAATACAAACAAGACTTAGTAAAACATATATACTGAGAGGCAAAAATAAGAATACACTCTAGTTCGTTCGTTCGTTTCTTAGAAAACGATTAACAAACTACATGTTTGTACAATTTTTAAACTCCACCGAAGGTGGTCGTTTATTGATGTAACCCTCTCCGCGTATCCAATTTTTTGTCCTTCCTTCCGCTGCCATATCATACAGCGTCATCGAAAAGGGGATTTAATCAATTAATTAATGCAAGCATTCACGTTGACACAACCGTAACATTTATGGGCGGATTTGGATAAAATTTCCACAGAAAGTGCCTACTCACCTAGGTAAATGTGTACATTGTTAGTGATGTTCCATATTAAGATGCGTCATGGCAAAGGGGGGCTTGATACAAACAAATTATCTGACGTAACTCCTTCTAAATTTATTGGCGGATTTTGATAAAACTTGCGCAGAATATCCCTTGCTACCTGATTAAGTGTAGAGATTATTACGTTTCTTTCGCAGCATTCTGCGTCATAGAAAAATGGGTCCTAGTGTAAAAAGTGACATGTTGATCAATGTCAACCAGCCAGCGAGAATTTTGTTATAATGTTATAGAAAATTTAACGTTGTGATTTGTTGTAATAAAGAAATTAAAAAGAAAAAAAAACAAACAAAAACGGATTACCGGCAATATTTGACGATCGACAAAGTCGTACGTGCAAAGTTTGCAAAATGACATGCAGAAAAAGTATGAGTAGTTCAGATATTCGGGTGTATCAACACTGTATTATTGGTCTATGGGTAGAAAGAAAATGTACAAAATTTTAACTCGATATGATGGAAATTAAAAGAGATAGTGACAAACAAAAAGTGTATACATACTTTATTTTGCCTCTCAGTATTTTAACTAAAGATCTTATGAATCCCCCTCAATAGTCTGATCGTTCCTGATCAGCGAGGATTCGCCTTTAAAAGTTCATGTAGTCCTTCTTAACCAAGTTGCCACAGCCAAAACGCAGCTGGTAGCGCATATGCTGGCAATCAGATGGGTGCTCGATAAGGATATTATGGTTGTACTAGTGAGAAAAACGACAAAAAATCATGGCTATACTACCTAACAATACTACCATAGCAGTTGAAATGGGCACTAAACCCCATCCAAACAATTTAAACTATGAGGGGCGTTCATTAAAGATTTCCCCTGACCTACTTTCAGTTGAGGTAGGAAGTTGAAATTGTGCACATACATTACGGAATACCTCTATAGGTTACATGAAAATGTGCAGCTCTGAAATGTAATTTGTTTCTCATTTCCGTGTGCTGAAGTTAAGTAAGGTAGCGTGATGGAGCAAGCAGTCATCAGATTCATGTATTTGAAAGGTCGCACTTCGAAGGAGGCATTTGATGAGATGAAAGAAGTTTGTGGGGATGATGTCCCATCATATGATGTTGTCAAACACTGGTATGCTCAGTACTACCTCGTAGTTAATTACAAGTAAAGTTTAGGAAACTGGTCATCGATAGGAAGTGAGCAAATTTGGTACCAGAGCTAAAACATCTCATCAACAAACTCGGACTAATCCCATATTGTTCTGATGCCTGCAACATTTAACATGGACCCCTTTTAAATTGCCCAACCGACAATCTTTTGGAAGGGAGATAACTACATTTGTTACCAGATTTTGGCAAACAATAAAGAACTACATAAAGCATCAAGCAAAAGAAAACATTAACCCTTCTCATACTGTCCACTTCAATTTTCATTTGTGACAGAAGCTTTTGCAGGCAGTATAGACTAAGATCAGCCTGCACAGACGTGCAGTCTGATCTTAGCTTACATTGTCTGCTTTTTGCTCAAGTATTGATTAAAAAAACTCATCATAAACTTATTGAAAAGTTTTTTTAGGTTGATAATTTGCTTGAAACAAAATTTAAAGTCAGCAGGACAAGGGTTAAAAAGACAAAAAAATCACGTTTACAAATACAGCCGCACACAGAGACAAACACAATGAATATGCATCCGAGGTTTGAAGGTCAACACATCGTAAACACAGCTTTGTCATACTGTAGTTACGAGGTTTCGACCTCTAACAAAAATGGTTTTCAAGAAAAAATGAGTGATGAAGATCGGGAAAGGGGAATTTCTGACTTTTGAGATCAACAACGATTCAGATGGGGTATGCCTTAGTACAATTCATATATATTCAAACGGCCTCTTAGCCCACATCTTCGCAAGCCAAGGGTGACATCTACGACGTAACGTCGTTTCTGTATTCACCCTTGGCGGATTTAGTCCGATTTTCTTGGTCTCCTGGAAAGCGTTTTCATTGGTTCCAGCGAGGTCTCGCTGGAACCAATCAGATTGTCGACTGATATATTTGTTATGAGTAACCAAATCATGACAACGGGCGGGAAAAAGCATTGCATTTGCAACTCAAAAACGCGAAGATGGGCGATTTTTCCTACGAATTTCACCGCAATAGACAGGAATTCCCTAACTTTAATCGACGAATTATTATACTTTCGACAATTCGACCGAAAAAACAGTTAACTTTTACATAATCTGCACGACGTACGACGCGAAAGACAACGCGCGTTAATGACGTCATCAATAATGGACGTAAACAACCAGCAGAACAACCGCTAGGCGGCGCTTCGCGATTTCAAGAAAATCGGACTAAAGCGCAAGGTAGCAGTATTACTCCTGAACAGGCTGCATATATGCAGCTCAGTCATGCTGATTTTGATCCACAATGGTCTAGAATGTCATAACTTTTATTTGTCAGGCTGCGACTTATATGTTTGTAAAATGCTCACAGCGGGGAATCACGTAACACAACACTTTCCAATATTTCTGTGACATGTCAAATACATGTTAACCCTTTCCCAAACAGCAAAATTTTCAGGTGATCCTCTTCAAAAACTGCCACAAATGACAAAATATAAGTTATGAAAGATAGAATTTGTGTAAAATATGGCATAGAAAATATTGAGACAAAAGGAGAAACTGCTGGTTATCAGCAGTTTCTTCTTTTGTTTCAATCTTTTCCCAAGCCTTTTCTATTAGGGACGTCAAAACCAGGTCTTGTTTGGGAAAGGATTAAATAGCGTTACCGAAAAACGTTCGAAGCAGAAAAGGCAGACAATAACAGATATTTACCGTAAACTGTGAAGATTGTTTAAGGTAATACATGATGAAAAGTTAGCGAAGGCCAAAACAAAACATTGTCTGGTCGCAAATAATTTTATCCCGGGTTCTATTTAAAAGATCCAGCACATCCATAATACATGTACCCATGGCGTTTTCAACCAATTGTCAGCATTTTCGTTTTTGTCCTCAATGTTTTCCCAGGCAAATACTATTAGGTAGGTCAAATCCAGGTCTTGTTTTTTTTTTTTGAAAGGACTACAATAAAATGTAACATGTAAAAATTACCTGTTTCCATGTCTGTTTGTGTTTCAACTGTAAAAGTAAAAGGGAATGAATATATGAATATATTCTTTGCAATATAGATCTACTCTTCCAGTTCTTTTTAACCCGAACGGTACCAAATAACGTATATATGTTTGAATTTAAGCATATATCCCCCTTTCCTTAAATTTTCAGAACACTTTTCATGGCGATTTGATTATTTTGTATAAGGAAGGAACAAGACAAATTTTTGATGCATAGCATCCAAAGTAGCCCAGAATCTTTTGTCCAGCAATAATTAAAAAAGTTTCTGCATGATGTCTACTTGAAAATGATGGGAACAGGCACTAATTACCGATTTTTAGGTCAGATCGAAAAAGAACTATGTGTCTAGAATGGGTAAAAGAAATCTTTAAAATTAAGTTTCTGTGGTACAAATGTTTAGTCGTGATATATGGCCTTGCTTTATGCATTCGATTTGGCGGACCAGTATGATATTACAAACATTGAGACTTTGATAGGTTCAGATCAAATTGGCAGTGGTAATAATGTTTGTTCGTTTGACTAAATTTGTGGACTAAATCATTTAGCAAGTGGCAAGAATCAGACAGTTTCAATTTCAATGTACACGACAAAACAATCCATGTGTATATCATAGTATACAAATATCATTAGAAAATAAAACATTTCTGAATATATCTGGATTTCTCAGATCCCACATATCGTCGTTGCTATGACAAAATTGCGTAACAAATTAGTTACGCAATTTTGTCAATTTTCTTTTATAAATGATTTCTACTTAAAATGTAGGAGCGCATATTCTGTCAAAACGACGTTTCTCTACGCCTATTAGAACCCTTTCAATTATCATGTGACAAAATTGCGTAACTCGATTTAGCTGACAAAAATGTGTTGTACATAGACAAATTATCTACACGAGAGTAATAAAAGGCTGAGAAATGGCATTCTCCTCTGTTTTTCTTCTACTTTGACCAATCAATGAACCGTAAGTTATGTTCAATTACCTTAAAGAAGCTGAATTGTTCATGTAGTTATTGAGTTACGCAATTTTGTCGGCACATTTTTTAAAGCGGTAAAAACGTTTTTTGCTCTCCTGAAAAAAAAAAGTTTTCGAGCAAAATTCCAGTTACGCAATTATGTCATAGCGCCGACGATATTTTCTCACTATTATTATATCCCTTATTTCACTTATTAGGGGTGTCAAGACGAGATCTATCTTGTTTTGGACATGGTACATTCTGTAACCAAAGCTTGAGCAAGACGAAGTAAATAAGTATAGGTCATCCATAAACACTGCTTTTTATACATTGTCTACTATATATTTTATATCTTTATATTTTACATCAGTTATATTCTTGATGTACCCGGTGGCAAAACAAATTGGCGTGTGTAAATGAATTTAAAACATGAAAAAAATAGTAAACGACATTCTGTCAGTTTGAATCTACTACATGTTGTGAAGAAGTTTTGAGAGCCAATCATGGGTGGTGATCAGACGGTATATATGCACTAGCCTATGAGGATCCATGTTTGACTATTTGCTTGCTAATAATGTCAACCTTATGGTCAATCGAGTCATTTTTCCCTAAAGTTCACAATGAGACTTATTTAGCTTTATCGGAGAAATGGAGCTGATGGCGCCGAAATGGAGATTGTTATTACAATAACGTGGTGGTCGTAATATGAATTCACATTTACACACCCTATTACCGGCTTTACTCGGGCTGTTGCAAACCTCTTGCAGCATCATCCTTAAATGGCGGGTGTACTGGGTAGGTCATACTTTTTTCCATGGTTTAAACTGATATAATCATTTCCCAAATAGCAAAATTTAAGTTAATTTGAATTAATAAAGATGTTCAACATACCTTGGAAATATTTTGGCAAACAGAAAAAAATTCAGGGGTCCGTACTATCAACGATCGTACGATTTGTTTTTGCGTAATTACAAATGTACTTGAAACAGCAAACCTGATTGGCCCAATCTGATTTCTCGTGCAATCAGATGTTTTTTACACAGTTTACACAAAATCGTGGTCGCAAGATCGTTGATAATACGGGCCCCAGGTTACCAGCATTTTTTCTTTCGCCTCTATGTTGTCCAAGCCTTTTCCTTTATGAAGCTTAAAATCCAAAGTTTGTTTAGAAAAAAATGTTAAAGGGCTTACATTCACTGACATGAGTATAAAATAATCATACCATAGCATTCGGTAAAATACAAAATTAAAGTTTACAGAAACAATCATGGTTTGAATGCTCAATGAATTGCTCATGTTCAGCAGCTGAACGAAAACAAATGAAAAAAATAATTATGTAAAAAAATATGAAAAAAAATCGAGCGCTAGCGAGATTTGAACCCATGACATATAAGCTATAATGAACTCTTAACTAGTCCGGTGTCGTAACCACTGTACCACTCAAGCTATAACATATGGTAAAGCTTGTAAAAGTTTAATCTATTTACACAATTTGGATTTGTCCCTATCGAAATTGAAGGATATGAAACAATAAACAAATTCATATTTTATGCAGTATATTTCCTCGTGAATGTCTTAACATGTCAAAACAAATATGCTTTTAATTTAATAATCCTTATCGACATACATTTCAAACATTTTCAACAAATAGGTCGAACATTTTGTACAATGGTCGCCTAACAAACTATACACGGGCATATCTCATAGCTCATGGCTCGGCTGCCAATAAATAGTAAAGCGTATTTGAAGAATTCATGAAAACTTTCTTGTTAATTTAGAAATATACAAAAAAGAAAAAAAAAGAATCTAGCGTGAGTGGGTCTCGAACCAACGGAACAAAAGTGTTCAGGCTATGGTAAGACTAGCGCTCTATCCATTAGACCACAGCGGCAGTTGTGTCAAACGATATTAAAACAAAATTAAAATATAGTAGTATTTATCAGATTAGATTGGTTATCGCCCCTGAGTTGGTCCATAGAAATAACGAAACACATTAGTAAATACCAAAACACATTTACAGTATCGATTTTAGAATGGATCAGTTCATAGCGAATATATTACCGTTATTTATTCAACACTTCATACAAAATTCTCTTCGTGTTGTTATTAAGCATAAACAACGATAGTTAACATGATGTGTTATAGTTCTTCGTGTGTTTCGGTATTTCTATGGACCAATTCGGTCACATAATTGAGCGGTTAGTAATTCGTATCTGGGGGAAATTAAAATAGTATACAAATGAAAGTTTTATGCATTGTATTTCTTCGTAAATGGTGTAAGCATATAAAACAAACATGTTGTTAATGTAACAATCATTATCAACGTACAATTTAACCAGCTTCAACAAATATGTCGAACAGTTTGTACAATAATCGCCTCCCTAACTCTGCACGTTAATATTTTAAAACCGTTACAAAGGTAGCCCAGCTCAAGGCTGGGCTACCAAAGAGGCTTGAATGTGTGAGCAAATCCTCGTTGTAAATGCAAAACATCGTATCTCGATTTTGGAAAATTTTGAATGGTAGGAAAAACAGTGCAATAACTTTTCCCAAACTGAAATGTTTTTCTTTAAATTTGGACATATCGTTCACACATAATGTGCGTCTAATACTGATTAGTAATCAAAGTGCTGAGAGTACTGTAATTGGACGTCTCTGATTGATTGAGCGGGATTGTACATGAACGAAAGATATTTTATTCATTCTTCTGTGTTTAATTCTATAAGATCGGTTTCGGACATACGAAATCGGCTTTATTACCAGAAAACCCTTCTCATAATTTAAATAAATTTGATTGCCGTTTCAAGACAAATGATTTGTCTCTATGAATAATCACTATTAATTTCATTATCCAATTCAATTAAGGCCATGTGATTAGCACTTTTGTCTTCTTGTTTGGGTTAACTATGAGTATTGTCGTCAGTTACACCTTTTGTTGATTTTATAAAGGACGATACAAAGCAATTTATTCAAAATGTAAGCCAACGCGCTACATAAATGAAAGCCGAGATAGCTCACTTGGCAGAGCACTCACCTTGTACTCTTTACACATGTCTATATCTGGAAGGCTCTGCTTTCGAAGTCTACTCAGACATGGTTCTTTTTTATCATTTTTCTTTACTTTTATCTCCACCGTCGTTAGGGAAAAAACGACCGCAGTGATTTAGAATCGATCTAAACACAAATTCAACGACATTAAGAAATGAAACGCCGATCATTTACATACAATTCCACCCAATCAATCAGAGACGTCTAAATATAGTGTTCCAAGCACTTTGATTTTTATTCGTGTTTAGAGTAAACAAAAAAACAAATTAAACAAAAAACAAAAAAAAACACGGCAGCAGTTTTCCCTGTTTGTGGTTACAAAACAAATTCAATGCATACTTTTCCTGAAACAAAATACCAGATGAATTGGAGCACCTAACCATGGATTCCTAATACCAGTACTACCGCAGCACCCTTACATCTACAGATGTGCATACAAAGAAGAAATTGTGAACGTGCCGTCGGGAAAATGGCAGTGGAGTACAATACGCAATTAAAATCTTCATATCATTATCAACAAAATATTTGAGAATAGCAATGTCCTATCTGTAAATATATTCATACGATCATCCAGGTACCATCGTCACTGTTGCAGATCTATTGCTTCATCTTCTTAGCTCAATACACGTAAACGGTTCACCTAAACGTAAAAAATACAGATCGCTGTCACTCGATCGTAGACTAGTAATAATCATTGTTGTCATGATCATTGATCAGTATGTAAATAGGTCATGATACTGTCGAATATCAGTGATACTATTGCTGGAGAAAAAAATAAAACTCCTTAGAGCAACTATTTTTCTGAATAGGTGGATATCACTAACGTCTCATCTGAGGCTGTTCAGATGGAACCCCGATTTGCCATCGAGTTGAACCCGAGTTGCGAAATGAACTCACTCCCCGATAATCAATTTTAAAACCATGTTTCCAAAATACGTCTCGTGGAAACCCCGTTCCTTTAAATATATGTCAAAGACTTAAACAACAATGATCAAAGAAAAAGAATTTGTCATACACAATACGTGCATTAAATTGAGTAATTATCCTAAAATGTCTGTTTTCAGTAAACACATCAAGAAAAACAAACGTTTTAACAAACTTTATACAGAAGAAATAATCCGAACTGGTTTCGAACCAACGGCGTCCCAAATTTCATACTGAAAAAAGGTTGCGATGTTAATCCTTTCCCGTTTGAGCTATCTCTGCTGCTGATGATATAGGGCGTTTGTTTACTTTATAAACATAGTGTATGCATGTATCGCTTTCTAAAGATCTTGCCCTTTACACAAATTACGAAAGTCAAATCACTACAAGAAAATGGTTAAATCGAAAAAAGATCGTAAAGTTGGTTAAGACGTGGCATGAATTGGATCGGCCAATGAATCTTATTGCGTTTGTTAGAGAACACATAGAAGGCAGGAAAAGATACGACAGTTTTCCTGTATGGTCGCAAAATCTGTTTTGAATTTTGGTCAACTAGCAATTGAGTCTGAGAAAGGGTTTTTTGGTAATGAAAACCCATTTCGCCTGTCGAAAAGTGGTTATAAGAATTGGACGTCCTTTCGGACGTCCAATTAAAAACACATCAAAACCTGCATAAATTGTCTTTACTGGGCACACAAGTTTGTACTTTGAAAATCGCAAGAATCGACATACGAGGTTTTGCAATTACACCGACGAAATACGACCTGTAACTTTTATATCAGGTGGTTATCATTGTTTGTGTGTGTGACAATAATATTGATAACTGGTTGTGAGACTTCTTATGAATAGAGCTTTTGAAAATAAAGGAAAACGCTGAAAACGGACAATTTTCTATTACCTGTTTTCACCACCTTGGATTTATTTTCTGTCTGTGTGTTTTGCTCCATCGTTCCCACGTCCGTCTGTGCATCTCCTAAATGATACAAAGTGTAATGATACATTATAAAGGATAACAGCAAAGACTAATACTAAGATAATACGGTATTCGACGAATGAAAGTTTGGAAAATTGAGAAACAATTCTGACAATATGTTTAATGAGATATTCTAACCCTTCCCTAAAAACAGCATAATTTTGCACCGATCGAAACGGAATGGTACACCAGTCAACAAGATAATAACAATTAATTAAAGGGACCCAGTCATGCTTGGTTGTGGGAGGTAAATATGCATTCAAGAAATATCGTATGGAATGATTGAACTGCAAAGCTAGATTATTTCGGTCCAGGGAAATTTCAAATGAAGTTCATTTAGTCCTTCTGCTTGATCAAATCTGTATATAGTTGACTGACTCGCCATTTATGTTCATAGTAACATTTTTGGGAAACTGGAGCTTAATTAATAGACAGGAACGGGGAACGCTTAACTTGTTTGAGATCGGAAGTTCGACTCATCAGTGTATTCATCTGTTGTGTATTTGTGAGAACCTTTACGAGACATGTACATTAACAATTGGCATGAAAATGTTAAATATTACCAATCATTGACATTGTTCATCAATTTGAAACCGACCTTTAAACGATCTTCTTATTTAGAAATATTAAACTTCAAAATATAGAAATGCTTTAGCCAAATTGAGACTATCTTCGCATGTTTCGAAAATAGAAACTGGCCACATGAAAACAATTGAGAGTAACCAACGGATATGTACTTTTTGTAATTCAAATGAAGTAGTTCTAAGATTTATTTCATTTTGTTTTGGTGTGTCCTTTTTTTTAACGACATTAGAAAAAGTCATCTTAAACCTACTTTATAAATGAGCCAATATTTTATTTCGTGGAAATCGCTGTCCTGGCTCATTTTCTCAGAAATGGCTTTTCATAAACATGTCATTTTAGGTACACCGTGTAACGACCATCACTACCAACAATAGAGACAGTTTATTTGGCCTGGCAGATGGAATGTTTCTGAAAATATTGCATTCTAGTACCGAAAAATGACCATTTTCTCTTGTCCCTGGACAAAATTATCAATTTCCAAAATGATTTACGATATAAAATAATCGGTAAAGATCGGATTTTTCTTCATTGCATTAATGTTTTATATCTCACATTATTAATAGGGTCAGTCCTTTTTGCGAAAATATAAATACGACGAAGATTTTTGGCCATATATGTCTGTCCCTGGATTTTTGATACGAAATGTCCTCGCAATAACTTACATGTGCGTAATCAAAGTCTTTTTGGTTAGATTTCCTTTGAATACAACCCAAACGGAGGTGGAAACACTCATTAAAACCACGATGTTTAAATGAAGATAAAGCAATACTTGATTTCAAAGTTGCGAGGCAAAATAGGTAGGCCGTTGGCTGCGTAGACTTATTTTTTCGTTTTCTATGCAACGCGATCAACCACACTATATCGATCAGATCTTAAAATCGTATAGCTTTACTTATTCAGATATAGAATCGTGTCGTTTACAGCATGCAACATATTTTCTCCCTAGTTATTCTTGTGTGTAATTTGGAGCGAATGGTCGAGGAATTCCTCGCAATAACTGTCCTCGCCATAACGACGGTTTTGTTACTGGGAGTACGAAAATCGTTATCGCAAAGACATATTAAGTTTTCTTATGTAATATGGACTTTTTTTCCAAAGAGAAAAAGGTCTTGATGCATAATTGTCTCAAACTATAATAGGAAGGCGAAGTATTTTTGATGAAAAAAAAATCAAATTACTGTTGCCAAACATGTGTACCGATCAGTTGTTATGGAGCGGACTTGGAATCGTTATTGCAAGGACTCCTTACACATTTATGGATTCTTGGTACCACAAATGAATGAATTTTATCACTTGTCTAATGGAGATATTTTGGAAATCACCTTGGAATGTTGTATGAAGGATATAATTCTAGATTAATTGACAAGATTAATTCTAAATGATCGTTCTGAAATGACCTTTCCTTAATATCGGAGAGACATTATACTCTATTTCTTTTTAAGGTATGAATCTGTATATCTTTGTTACATGGGTTTTGAAGAAATTACTCAGTCATTTTTTGAAAGTAGTCATGGCAAAGTAGTTCCTGATGCTATATGGGGTGCCGTGGAAAGACAAGAAGATTTTTTTTTTTAAATTTCAACTCAATTTACACGTATTGATTCGAATCGTACATGTAATCTTGCAATCACAACATTTCATCCCGAAAAAAAGATGGATTTTTGTCAAATATTATCTTATCTAGGTAAACAAGAAGTTAAGAAGAAAACATTTTCAAATCACTTTATTTATTTTTGTTTTGTTTTGTTTTTTGGACAATCAGTTTTAGGACGCTCAGCGTCTTACAACCGTGTATCTAAATTATTATGTGAGCTAACTTCCAAAAAGAAATAACAATAACAACAACAACAACAACAAATCATCTGCGTATATTGCTAAAAGGATCGAACTCAATTATTATGCCAAGACTGTACAGTCAGACTATGGTCGAGATTTTTCGCTCCTAAACGATTTACTTTACCTTGAATGTGTTTTACTTGAATTTTCATGTGTTATTATTTTCCCAATGTAATATTTTATGGTTTGACGAGAAGGTTTAAGACATTCCGTTTTTTTCTTTTTTTCGTCATATTTGTAATTGCTTAACTTTCTTCGGGTCTTCTCGTTTTTTTACAAAGAAGACTTGGTTTTTACTTCCTAATTTACGAACACTAAGGTAAGAGAAGTAAATGCTGATTACCAGCTCTGACTCCGTTCCCCTTGATATCCATTCATCTATATTCTACACACAAGTTAGATTTTCATAAACTTCATTTTTGTAGTCTTCAACAGCTTTCAAGTTGTAAAATTTTTATGATAGGTATATATCATATCCACTGCCGATCAAATCAACTGGACCAAGCCGAATCAATCGATCGAGTACAGATCGAACTCGATCGCCATTTGTGATCGGGAATGGTCGTGGTAATAGAGCTTTATCCGTACCACCTTTTCATCTTTTTCTATTTGTTTAAATATAAAAGAAATATTTGTGTAAGATTGGGTAGAGAGTTGATCGAAAAGCAATCGTGTATTGATCGAATAGGCGATCGACCAGATCAGGAATCAATCAAATCTAGAGATCGAGTGTGATCGGATTAACATCTTTATATCGATCACATGGCCTTTTACTCAAGTGGCTCCCAACCACATCTCGATCAACTCGATTTGTGCTCTGTCTATTCATTCGATCAAATAGACGGTAGATGTCGGGTTGATCGAGTAGAGATCGAGAAAAGTCGGGAATAATGGGCGAATTTGAGCAGTCAGTGCGATCGATTTGAAAAACGTTTTTTAAAGGGTTTAACAAAGTGACTTTTACATTTAAATGTATATATTTTTTACAATTGCATTGATTTTAATATTTAATGACCATATATAGGTCAATACAATGTAAGAAATGGAAAAAAAATATTTAAATATAAGTCATCGCAGTAATGGTAAATGTCATTCCAATAACAAAGACTTTTTTATTACAAACTGCAGCATGGTTCAATAAAAATTATGTGTTTTGATGGTAAAATTGGTATGTTTTTTAATCTAATTATTTGAAGTGTGAATAAAATAGTAAAATTAATTTCTTTCTGTTTATTTCATGAAATAAGGAATATTGTCCTTGCAATAACTAATATGTCCTCGATGTAACGATGCACTTTCAGCAAATTATTTCACAAAAAAGGTGTTACGCTAACTTTGTTGTGCCTGAAATACAAAGAGAATAACATTTTCTAGAGTCTAAAGTACATGCACATACATTTTTTCTTAGATAGAAGCTTTATTACATTTGATAAAGACAAAATTCTCTATTTAATTATGAAAATACAATACTACATTGAAAAAAAAAGCCAAGCGAATCATATTTGGAAATCGACTTGAACATAAGTCATTCAGTCTGGCGTCTTATTCTCAAAACACATACTTTTAAATAATCTTGAAACTTGCAAATCGAATTTCTGAAAGAAAATGTGGTTGTTACAGCGAGGACATTTTATTGAGACCATAGATTTATGAAAGACGATCTCGAGTATTTCCATGCGCATCGGAATGTTCCTGTTAACGTTATTCATTACTTTAAATGTAGTACTTTCATCCTGAACCAAAATTCACAGAATAAATTGGAAATAAAAATTGAACATTTTTTCGTCAGATTTCCACGAAAATAAATATTGGCTCAAATACAACTAACATGTTTAAATGTGTACAGCTTTCTAAATTCTGACAAAAGAACCACCCTTAATAATTTGACATTGTACTGTACGAAAGCATTCAAATTACGCCAAGAAAATATGTAATATCCACTATTTATAGGAAAATTGTATCTAACAGTCTAACAATTTTAATATATTGTTGTTAGATTCGTAATTCGATTGATTTAACATGTTGTTAAATGTTTGTATTCGATTGCTCATATTTTTGATTATATGAAAGTTATTTGGGCGTGATTTATATACATGTATAGTTCAACAAGCGATAGCCTTTCAAAAGTTTTGATCGTGGTGGCCGAACTTGCTCCATACATGGGACAAGTTCGGCCCACCCTTGGGCCAAGGTATGCACAGACCTATAATTCCTTATATTTGATTTTTAGACTGTTTAAATTTCAAGGAATCTGTTTACGTCTTTCAAATGAAGGTATAAATTGAACCAGCATTGTTTTAACAGTCAAATCATCATGAGTAAGGGGACATTTGGGATAACAAGTAGGAGGCCGGGGCAATTTCGGCCTCTGATTTTGAATCTGTCCATTTTTTACTTTTCTGTTAGAGCTAGGTCTGTGCGATTGATATTTTCAGAGTCGATAAGAAATGACATTTCTAACCGGGGTTATTCTTTTTATTCATGGGCAAGTTTGGTCGTGGCTGGACCTGCCTCAACAGACCTCGTGTCAACATCACGTCATATCTTCTTTTGGATAATATGAAAGCTTCACCTTTAGTTTTAATATGAAAGAGGACTTAATTGTCTTCATAAATATACAACAAGAGTGCCTGAAAGGCACTGATATCGCTCACCTGAGTTCTTCCTGTATTTGATTGTGTATGATATAAGTTTTGTTGTGAACAAATATATTTAAGTCGTATCAAATTATTGTTAATAAAGTTTCATAATTTCCAATGAATGCAATGAAGTCACATTAGTATTCAATCATATTGCATGTAGTGACATCTTAAATATTGAATATCATGTGCTGTTCCAGTTTGATTTTTATAACCAAGATTTAACTTTTACAATTAAATTTTGAAACATCAGAATGATACATTACAAGCATTAATATGCTTAATATTTTAAGCCCCTCCTTGCCTCATCAACATTTATTAACCTGTCAAAAATTTACAACAAAGTGTTTGAAAAGAGTAACTCAATGAGCATTTTGCTATACTTGGTTTAAATTGGCCCCATAATTGATTTTTGAAGAATTTCTGTACGACTTTTTTAAGTCTGATAAGCCCTACCCTGCCACACTCATTTTTTTAACAAATCAAAAATTCACAAACAATATTATTGTTACAAAGAGTCACTCAAGCAACATCCCTGGTACAAATTGGCCCTACAGTTGATTTTTCTTATCATTTCTCCTAGTCGAATAAGTCCCACCCTGCCATGTGCACATTTTTTACGAATCAGAAATTTGTAATAAAAATAAAAAGGGGTACTTAAGGAACATTCCTGAATAATTTGGTATAATTTGGTCCAGCGGATAAGGAGAAGAAAATTTTCAAAGAATTGTTTAATGATTTCTCCAAGTCTGATAAGCCCCGCCCTGCCATGCCTACATTTTTTGACAAATAAAAAAATTCATGAACACACATTGAAAACAGTCACTCAAGAAACAGATCTGCCAAGTTTACTTCAAATTTGACCAATGGTTGATTTTTAAAGATTTTTTTCATGATTTCTCTAAGTCTGATAAGCCCCGCCCTGCCACACCCACATTTTTTGACGAATCAAAAATTTGAAAACAAGTTTTGCAAAGGGTCACCAAAGGAACATTTCTGCCAAGTTTGGTAAAAATTGACTCATTGGTTAAGGAAAAGAAGATTTTTGAAGAATTATGTAACAATTTCTCTAAGTCTGATAAGCCCCGCCCTGCCATGCCCTCATTTTTTGACGAATCAAAAATTTCTCGACACACAGTGAAGACAGTCACTCAAGAAACATTCCAGCCAATATTGGTACAAATTGGATAAACATTTGATTTTTAAAGAATTATTTAACAATTTCTCAAATTCTGATAAGCCCCGCTCTGCCACGCCCACATTTTTTGACGAATCAAAAGTTTGAAAACAAGTTTTGAAAAGGGTCACCCAAGGAACATTTCTGCCAACTTTGGTAAAAATTGACATGATGGTTAAGGAGAAGAAGATTTTTGAAGAATTATTTAATAATTTCTCTAAGTCTGATAAGCCCCGCCCTGCCACGCCCACATTTTTTGACGAATCAAAAATTTGAAAACAAGTTTTGAAAAGGGTCACCAAAGGAACATCTCTGCCAATTTTGGTAAAACTCGACTCAATGGTTAAGGAGAAGAAGATTTTTGAAGAATTATTTAACAATTTCTCTAAGTCTGATAAGCCCCGCTCTGCCACGCCCACATTTTTTGACGAATCAAAAATTTGAAAACAAGTTTTGAAAAGGGTCACCCAAGGAACATTTCTGCCAACTTTGGTAAAAATTGACATGATGGTTAAGGAGTAGAAGATTTTTGAAGAATTATTTAATAATTTCTCTAAGTCTGATAAGCCCCGCCCTGCCACGCCCACATTTTTTGACGAATCAAAAATTTGAAAACAAGTTTTGAAAAGGGTCACCAAAGGAACATCTCTGCCAATTTTGGTAAAACTCGACTCAATGGTTAAGGAGAAGAAGATTTTTGAAGAATTATTTAACAATTTCTCTAAGTCTGATAAGCCCCGCCCTGCCACACCCACATTTTTTGACGAATCAAAAATTTGAAAACAAGTTTTGAAAAGGGTCACCCAAGGAACATTTCTGCCAACTTTGGTAGAAATTGACTCAATGGTTAAGGAAAAGAAGATTTTTGAAGAATTATTTAACAATTTCTCTAAGTCTGATAAGCCCCGCCCTGCCACGCCCACATTTTTTGACGAATCAAAAATCTGAAAACAAGTTTTGAAAAGGGTCACCCAAGGAACATTTCTGCCAACTTTGGTAAAAATTGACTCAATGGTTAAGGAGAAGAAGATTTTTGAAGAATTATTTAACAATTTCTCTAAGTCTGATAAGCCCCGCCCTGCCACGCCCACATTTTTTGACGAATCAAAAATCTGAAAACAAGTTTTGAAAAGGGTCACCCAGGGAACATGCCTGCCAAGTTTGGTTAGGATTGGCCCAGTGGTTAAGGAGGAGAAGATGTTTAAAGAAATTGTTGACGACTTCCGACGCACAACGCACAACGCACGACGCACGACGCACGACGCACGCCGGACACAGGGTGATCACAAAAGCTCACCTTGAGCATGTTGCTCAGGTGAGCTAAAAAAGAAATCTGAATCATGGCGCATATAACCATAAATAAAAACTTACATAAATATGGAAAATTACTGAAAGTGTCTAAAAAGAGGAATCGAGTTCTAAATTCTGTGTTTTTGTATTCAATGCGACCAAAAACTTTCTGCGAAAAGCTTTCGTCATGAGTGACATTACAGCCCGGGTCAGAGCTCTCTATCTCTGTCGACAGGCTCAAAAGAGCCACTGGCCGAACTTGCCCCGGGGCCGAACTAGCCCCGGTCTCTCCCTATATGCTTAAATTGTATTAAACTATGTTCTGATCTGTTCTGTGAAAAAAATACCCTTAAACAGGGTAAATTACTTACTGTCTTCTATTTTGACAAATCCATCGGTGTCAGTGCTAGAATCAACGCTCTGGACAATGTATGTCTGTGTTTCTCCTGAACGAAAGAAATGTCAAAATGGGTCCGTTAAGTTATGGGTGGTTAAACATCGCTGCTTTTCAACAAAACCCTCGTATCAACAGCCTGTTTTAAGCTGAAGTTACGAGGTTTTTTTGTTGAAAAGTGACGATATAATAATGTAGATCTATGAAATCGTTCAAAGAGCATGCACCATTTCCACGAGTAAAAAGTTTTGAAATTCTTTTTTCCGCTTTTTTTGTTGGGATTTGCTTGTTTTACTACTGATGTATTAATTGCTGTCTATAATCATATAGGGTTAATTCGCGTTTTTGAGGTCGTTAACATTCGCAGAGGCCCAAGAAATACGTTAACACCCGGGTGCGAAGCACGAGGGTCGTTCTCGTATTTTGGGGGCCTCTGCGAATGTTAACGACTGAAAAATACGTGCATTGACGCAATCATTGCATAAAAAGCATACAATTCCAATGATTACTTACCCCAAACCCCTTGATATACATGTGCGAAAAATGAAGCGAGGTGAGATAAGAAAATGTCCGCCATTGTTGTTTTGTTGTGATAAATCTTCAGAGATTTTGTTGTTTTGCGTGACGTCGGTAAACCGACGTTACATCATAATTTTGCGGGAAAAGAGACAATTGTTTATTTTGAAGGGTCAAATCGAGGATATTTAAGTGCAAAACCGGTCCGATATCGCACTGAATATAGACCGGTTTACACGATATCGGACCGGTTTCTGTCCGTTATTCAATGCTCATTACGGACTGAAAACACACATTTTATGCAATAATTAACGTTAACGACCCACGTTAATATTTAAAAGCGCGAAAATGTATACATGCGTGCAAATCATAATTGGGACAGAAATCCCCAAGAAATAGGAAAAATTGTAATAACTGTTAGCTTGGTAGAATGGACAAATGCCTATAATTAAGACTTACGTGTAACGAGGTCTGTTTGGATCGCGATATCCTTTGTATCTATTCCATCAGCTGGAAAATGAATACACAACAAATGAGTCGCGATCTTGGAAAAGGGTCAGCAGGATTCAGATCACTACGTTTAAAAGTACAGTCTGATCAGCATTTATGTTACACGCTTCTCGATGCTAGTTCATGACGGAAATATAAAAGAAATATATAGAACACAGTCATTCGAGAGTATTAGATTTTGATAACGGTTTTGTAGGATCTCAATTTTTATTTATTCAATTGTCAATACTTCATACATTCAAGTGAATTCAATTAGTTTGAATGTTTGATGATACCATGGGATTCTGTGCAGAGTGGGTTAGAATCGGGAATATGTCCATACAGAGACGCATACGGTGCACTTTATCTAATCAATATCCATAGAGTATAAGCCGATAAATTAAACAAATTATAGGCTACTTGAAGCGGACGATTTTTCGGTTTGAACGCTTCCCAAAAGTCATGTTGGTTATCCTCCTTGATGTATACTAGCAATTTTACCCGTCTCGAAATTTGACCTTTGACCTCGATGACCTTGACCTATCCGGGGCTGACCTTTGACCTCGATGTCCTTGACCTATCCGGGGCTGCACTCCACCTAATCCCGTCCCGTAACCCGTAAGCAATCCCGTCCCGTAACTAAGCAATCCCGTCCCGTAACCCGTAAAAACGATAAATTTGACCTTTGGCCTCGATGACCTTGACCTTTCAAAAAATGAACCCCTCAAGCTAATATCCGGGGCCGCCCTCCACCTTCCCTCCAAGTTTGGTGAAGATCGGCCCAAGGACCTGGGAGGAGTAGGGGAACAAACAGACAAACAGACAAACAGACAAACGTTGCTCAAATTATAGTATGATTTGTTGCAATAGAGTAGAGAATTATTTGTTTCTCCAAAATACTATCTTAATATGAATTCCCATGACGTTTTAAATAACACGAGGGAACTACAACTTAAATTCAGAAAAAAATATACAAATACAATATCGGGATCTTTCATTTCTTTTCTGTACAAATAAGGAAGATGGCTTTAACTATTACAAGACTTTGTTTAATTTCATGTCATAAGTTATATAAATCTATATTTTGTAATCTTACAGAATAACTGAAGAAAGAAAAGCAAATATGAGAGAAAGGAATATGGAAAATGGAATGATTTCAAAAAGCTTTTAAAGTGACATTTCACATTTATATCATTTTTTAAAAGTATGTCTTGATGCAAAGATTGTTTATTCTTATGCGTAGAAACGCTATCAGTTTTTTGAAGTTGTTATATATAAGCGAAAAATACGCCTTCAAAGTTGAGACAGAAATGACAAATTCTAGATAAATCTGAACTGTTGTCAACAACAATTTGTTTAATTTTAGCACAAAAATATATATTTCTCGTAAACGGTACAATATTTTGGCTTGACATTTTTAGAATTTTCATAAGAAAACATGCTCTTTCAGATAGAATAAAAGTAAAATTCGTGTAGAATAATTGTGAGATGTCACTTTAACTGAGCACCATTATCATTTGTAATTTCTACATATTTTAGAATACAAAGAACTTACATTGCGCTTTTAACTCTTCTATTTCGTTAGCTAGTGCTTCAAGTTGTGTCTCGTACTCTGACTGTATTTTCTTCTTTCGTGAAAGTTTCTCTGAAGATCTGAGTCTTCTCTTTTGTCGTTTAACCTCGGCAAGATCTTCATCTACGAAAACATATTATTTTGGTAATTTTAGGAATGACTTGTATGAAACAGTAGAACAAAACATCTAACAACATGATATGTTTGAACCTTGACAAAGATTAGAAAATATTCCATCAAAGGGCGTGTAACTACACACTTGTGATCCCTTAAGGGGCTTACATGTGTGAACTATAAAATTTATGCCTGTCATGATTCAAACTGTTTTGCAAATGATTTGATTACTTTCTTTATATCAATTCTTTAGATAAAAAAGATAGATGCATTCAAAGACAGACAGCAGAAAAATTACATGCCTCAAATCCACAGGTGGCATAGAATTAAAAATATCTAAGAATACAGTCAATAAGAATGCAAGACCATTTGAACTAAATTGGCATTATAATTCAAGTGTTGGACGAATATTCTTCACTGAAATATCTATAATTAATAATAATCGACGAAATACTCAAATTTTCCGTTAAATTATTTTGTAGAATGTGTTGGATATAAAAATAAACATAGCATAATGTACATGTACATACCGTCTTCAGAATCCGCTTGAGATGTTACCAGGTAGAACATGAACAACAAAAATGCATCGTTTGTGTCTCTTTCCCTGGATCCAATTGCAAGACAATGTTCTCCACCAGATTTTAAACCTACATCTATCACCAATTTCCCATCTACTTCTGATTTTTCCGCCTTTGTTAATTCTGCAACAAAACAGAGTAAAATATTTGATGATCTATGTATATCATCAATTTAAAAAAGGTCACACAGTTTTTCTTTAAACACTTATTATACCACTGAACACTAACTATAAGCGATTATTCCACGAATCTTCACGCTTAATTGATACCAGGTGGTTGGCTAAGATTCTTCGCTGATCATTTAAGAAAGTGTCGTGTAGATGACGTGATAAACACTTCTGAAGGAAAGGGACTTTGATAACACATTGTACATTACTAAATTAGTGATAAAGCCTTAGACTTAAAAAGACACAAGTTAAATATTAAAGGCATCAGAAAAATGTTTTGGGGGTGTAGTCAAAGGACTTAAAAAACTAAATTAATTTGGTGCTATATTTTTTGCTTTGCAAGCGGAAACGGTATATATATATATTGTTGTGTATGTCTTTTTCCTATTTGCATTTCGACAAACTAGCCATATGCTCATTCAACAACGGCAATTACAGACTGAGATACACATTCGATGCTGATATAATAACATGCATGTATACCTGATATTTCTGTTTTAGTATACGTGCCGTCTTCAGACATTACGCTGCTGTAGATTGTTGACGTGTATTCTGTGTGATTAGCAATGTCTTCGTCTAAATCAAATGTTAATTTCTGCCTGTCTTTTCCATCATCGGAGGGTTTTACAACCAGTTTTGCTTTACTTGTTGATGGTCGAGTAAGACCCGTGTCTTCTGCAGAGTCGTTGTACCCGAAGCCACTTGGACCCGTATTTATTGGTAGTGATTTAAGCTTCGTGTCGACCTCTTTGCAAGTAAGGTGAAACGAGATCGCATTTAAGAAAGAAGACATGCCAGGCGTTTTCACGTGAATAACAAAATGATACATCCCAACCATTGGATAACGGATCTCGAAAGTAATAACATCATTTTCCCTGGTTTGACAAACAAGGAGTGGTAGTGCATTCAAATCTGGGAGGTTACCTTCATCTCCAATTAAACTCAGGATATACGTAAAGCGTACCGTCAATGATTTGGGTCCACAAGTCATCAACCTTATTATATTCTTTCCGTTCTGTGATGTCAATCTACAAGTTCGTTCTGAGATCAACCGAATCTGACATTCGAAGAAAATATCCTCGCAATGAGGCAGATCGAAGAAATCATTGACTGATTTTACTTTTCGGTCGTCAGGAAGCAGCTGCCACTGCTCATCATCAGGTAGTATGTTAAAATATGCCAACAACGGATCTGGACAAAACCAAAGCTCACCCTCTGATGTGTCGCTTGTACCAGTGGCTGCTTCGCGTCTCTTTATGTGCCTTTGTCCACCTTCCTCAAGCTGAATCTCGTCCCCTTTTTGTTGCCCTTTTATTATACCAAAGCCATTCACAATATGCCACTGTTTATTACATCTAAAAACTAGCCAAACACTCTTACATTTTATTAGCAAGTCTGATCCCTCGGGGCTGTCACCTGCTCTGTAAGTTTTAGCTTTTTTAACACCTTCAATAATATGTGCTTCTATTCCTGCATTCCTGAAAGAACATAAAACATAATTAGGCTGTTAAAGATATGTAAGTTAATTCAATTGAAAGCAATTTCCGAAAAAGGTACATTTAGCTTTATTAGCTTATGGTAATATTTACGTAGATCTATTATTGTTTTTATCGACTTTTCAAATCGAATTTCCACCAAGAACGTCCACAAAGTATCGTTTTATTTTATGAAAAACCAGTTCATTAATTGAAAACCAGAGCGACGAAAGCAGACCGGTGTTTGTCGCGCTCAAATCGAAGTCAATAAGATGTGAGGTCTTAACGGCAGGACGTCGGCAAAAATTAGATTTGCCAGTCGGCTTCGAATATATTAATATTTCATTCCAATGAAGCCAGTACATGTACATCGTTAACAGGTGTTTGAAAAAAAAATACCATGGTGACATGGTCCCGTTCAAATACTTAGCGACAGACTGAGCTGGGTCATTGGTGGTCTAGCATGCCACCATTCGAATATTCTCGGATCTTATCGTTACTCAAGATCCCCTCGAACGGATTACAGTAGCCGCCATGAGCCGATCCTGCCCATATCTCTCCGCAAGCATAACAACGGTAGTCAGGTCAATAACAACGGAAGCAGACCAAACAACCATTTAAATCTACGCCAGAAAAGTATTTGAAACAAACAGCGTTCTAAAGTCGACTGTATCCTCATAAATGTGGCAAAATTTTACCAGATAAAATAATTGGTGTGATTTACCGATCATTGACAGTATATTTCACTTGAATTATAACGTTAGCTAAAGGAATTTGATTTGTTTTGATGACGTCATTTACGCGCGTCTACTTTCACGTTCAATATGGCGGTCACTGTATTACGCTCGAGATCATGTTGCAACCACGTTCCAACGCGGCAAAAGGTTGCAAACAGTCTCGAGGGTCGCGATTGGCATGCCACGTAATTTCTTGATCCAGATCACGGCTTGTATCTTTTAAAGGTGTTCTAACCTGCAAAATGTTTCGATCGCATTCATCGTGAAATTGTCCTCAAATAACTCCAGGATTTCTGTCGGAATTGCCGGTTGTTCGCCTGCCAGTTTTCTGCCAGTTACATGGCGGAGCCAGATAGTGAACCCCCGAACAAGGTAGATTTCTTTATTGGTATTGTCCTTTGGAATCCATGATGTCAGTTTCCCGATAAAATTAGGTAGCGTCGAAATGTCTTCGTCAGGAATCTGGATGTAAAAGAAAGGGAAGTTTTGTTTCATCACATGGCTTACTCATGAACGTGTTTAATGTTTCGCTGATCTCAAAATGCCCTTCGCATCGAATATGTTGGAGTGCCAAATAAATTCTAATTATCATGTTTGAAAGGGGAATAATTACATACACTTAGCCTGACCGAGAGCTACGTCATTTTCTTACTCGATTTTCTTTACACGTTGTACACTTAAAAGATCATTCAGGTGTCCTTGTTAGTTTGTAAGTTACACGCTCAAACATTACCCTATTTTAGAAAATACTTAAAAGACACCTTTTAATATTGCCAGCAAGCATTAAAATAACAAGTATTTACTAACGTTAATGACGTATTGATCAAGCTCGTAGTATTTCGATGTATTAAGTTTATTTACCGACGTTCATGGCACGCTGAACAAGCTCGCCAAGCTTTTTTCTCGTCTTTACTTTGAAACTTATTTACTTACGTTAAGGTAAGACCTGTGTAATTGGCTATGTGACCAGTTATGGAACGTTATCTGTATGGTGCGAATAGACAATTTCAAGGGAAGTAATTTTAATTGTTCTCAAGTCTTGAATTTTTACTTTTGTCGTGTTCTCTGCCTACTCTTCATACAATTTATAGACATTTTCACGAAAAGTGTTCAGAATATTTCCCCCGAAAGCTGAGCGCGCTCAACTATATTTCCGTTGTCACGCAAACATGCGATATTGCATCTAACGATACATTAAAAATGCTCGGCAAGGACGTCACAGAATAAGTCGAATTATAACAATTATACCGGAAGTGCATTACACAGGTCCTCCGTTAATGACATGGTAATCAAGCTCGTAAAACCGGAGTTCTTTCTTGTCGTAACTGTAATGCTTATTACATTTCGTTCATGACACGCCGGTCAAGGTCGTAAAATTGTTTTTTTTCTTGTAAATCTTAATATAAAGTTTATCTTCTTACGTTCAAGACACGCTAAAAAATACTCGTAAAACTGGATTTTTTCTTGTCTTAAATTCTAATATAGATCTAATATTTAATTACTTACGTTAAAGACATGCTTATCAAGCTATTAAAAAAATTGAATTCTTTCTCCTAGTAACCATGAAGCTTTTTTTACTGACGTTCACAACACTCTTATCGAGCTAGTCGTTACTATAATTAAAGCTTGTTTACTTACGTTCACGACACGCTTATCAAGCTCGTAAAACTGCAGTTTCTTTTCGTCGTAACTGTGAAGCTTCCACATTTTACAAGCAGTGCCTTAAATTAAGACACAAATGGTATTGATAAGTGGCAAGTCTCTTACAACTAATACTCTAAAAACTTCCAAATATATCCTATAAATGATCAATACATAATCAGAGGCATTTATATCTACATTGTACAATCATGATATTGTTCTTGATATATATACTAAAGGAAAAAAGAAACGCAACAACAAATTAATTAGTTCATACGTTTTGTTTTTGTATTTCTCAAGATCACCCGTATTCGAGTATTTTCTTCAATGTATAGTAAAACTTCATCATTTGACTTTCTAGTGTTAAAATTTCATCAAGGTCACAAGTTGTACGTGCCATCAATATGCATTTAAATGAGAGCGGTTGGACGTCAACGTTAAATGCGTTCTCGCACGCAATCCAGACTGACGTTAACGATTACTGGCTAGAATTTGATTGCTGTACTGTCCATGAATAGCATCAACAGTTTTTCTCGATAAGACAATTTGTTTCTGTAGGTAAAATAAGCAAACGTTCTGGTCCTGACGTCGTGAAGTTAGACGTTGACGACCGCTTTTCGGGCGACAGTAAGTTGTTCCGTTCGTTCTAACACGTTACCTCAAGCAATATTTTGTATAACAATGTACACAAAAGTCAGCAGCAACTGCGGGTTGAGATGTTCCACTAATAAACACCACAATTGCTATTGAATAAGTCGCAAAATGATATGAGGGATTAAATCCAAATGCAAATCACTGCCTTTTGTCGAGTCGACGTGCATCAACACAATCGAAAGAGTTTTGTGTACAGTTTGGTTATTTAAAGGTTTGCACGTGAGAAACGTGTAAATGTCTATTTTGACGTTATCTCACATGTAAGACATGTTCTAACGTATACACAAAGATCAATATCAAGATACTGTTCCCTGTAATAATCAGTAACAAATTTGGCTCACTAACATAAAAGAATGAAGAGAATTCCCAGCTAGCAATCTATATGGGTCCCAAATGGGTCCCATATGGGCACCCTTATGGGTCCAATAAGGGCAACCCATATGGGACCCATATAGGATGTACAACCGGGGGCCATATGGGTCCTATCTGGGCAGCACATATACATGCAATATGGGACCCATATGGGTCCCAGATGGACAGACCCATATAGACAGCCCTGATCAAACCCATTTCTATTGGCTTTCATTTAATGTTGATCGAAGTTCAATACCTTCCAGAGCTTCGCGCTCAGAAAGGGGTTACTATTCCCCGTCATTGAGGATTAAGGTCTCGTCAGGTTTGTCTGACGACCTTGACAATACTTCTTAGGGTTTGATTCCTAGAAATATGGTCGTAAATGTATAATATTTTCGATACTATCTATAACTATCTATATGTTTTTGATTAATTTATATTTCTAGATTTATTTCTATCTTTTTTTGAAAATGTCTACACAAAATGGTTTGTTTTAACAGAATCATATAGGATTATCAAGCCAAATGCTTTCTTGACGTAAACGCTTTGTGAAAATATGATTTATTTTCAAGTTTTTAAATTATTTCCCTTAAATATACATAAAACTACATGTAACACACTAATTGATAAGATTTTTTTAGTAATTTGAACAGTCTAATTACAGTTTAAACTCTTTTAAAACGACAAAATATTCCGATGATCCAACATGAGGACCATGGTTAAAAATGATATTAACAAAGAATGTACTTCTGTACAATATAGCAAAGAAAAAAAAACTTGGGCAAAAGAAGAAAATGCCGATTATCAACTTTTGCTAATAGCTCTAGGCCTATGTTTTTGTGCAATTTATTTTTCTATTAGAGAAGTCAAAACCAGGTTTTGTTCGAGAAAGGGTTAGATATGTCTTATTGATGTTGCCTTACTTGTCTTACTGAATCTAATGTTGTTTTTTTTTCAATTTGTATTGAATTGATGGTCATAAATTTTGGTGGATATAAATTAGATCGTCATTCAAATTGAAAGCTTATAATTCTATAGGCTACATGATTCAGATTATGGATATTTTAGATATGCACATGTATACATAATTATTCTGTTGTACATGAATGGGCACAAGTCAATTATTGTAACTGGGACCCTTATTGTCCAAACAACATGGACTTTCCTACATAGGTCCTATATGGGCATACCAATATGGGCTTACCAATACACAGCCCATATACTGGGAATATTGGACCCATCTGGGTCCCTTATAATCAAACCCACATGGGCTTGCCTACATAGGTCCTATATGGGTCTCATATGGGCCTACCCATATGGGTCTACCCATACACAGCCCATATGGGACCCATATAAGCATGTTTGCTGGGATTAACAAAAATAGTTGTTGCGTTTCTTCTTTCCTCTAGTATAGATTCAGAGGGCATACGTTTATAAATAATTCATTAGTTTGAAAGTTATCTCTTTCAGCTCAATGATGTAACTACGTGTATCTTTATGTAAATTATGATAATTTTAAATCTAAGATTTTTTATTTATTTTTGACCTCATGAACGTCTATGAAAACTTTTAAATATTAATGATCTATACTCAAAAGTAATAGATATTATTTCGCCGTTGTAAATGCAAAACCTCGTATCTCGTTTTTGGAAAATTCAAAGGGGATGGAAAAAGTTGTAAGAACTTTTCCCAAACTGAAATGTTTTACTTGAAAATTGGACATATTGTTCACAAATAATGTGTCAAGGGCGGATCCAGGATTTTTTTCCGAGGGGGGGGGTACAAGCCCAAAAACTTTTCCAGGGGGGGTCCAAGCCCAAGTTATGGCTTAAAATGTAGTAAATATGTAATGTTACATTAAATTCATAAAGTCCCCCCCACGATCCCCCCTCTAGATCCGCCCATGATGTGTCATTAATACTGACCAGTAAAAATATCTGAAAACCTGCGAGAATTGTCTTAAGTGGGCGCACAAGTTTGTACTTTGAAAATCGCAACATTCGACATACGAGGTTTTGCATTTACACCGACGATTTGTAATTTCGATTTGAAAGATATCAAATTGACCGCGCAATACAAAAAGGATACCAGAACAGGTATTCGAAGCGTGTAACTTGAGATCTGTCTTATTCATTTTGTGTAAATTGAATTTAAAAGCTGGTTAATTTGCTGATAAAGAGCAAAAAGAATCTAACATTTTCTTACAATCAGATCGTCGGGGAGCTAGACAAACGGCCGATTAAATAAGACCTGACTTACACGATAAGGACCAAAAGTTTAAACATAATTGAAGGGGTCAGTGCAACAAGGTGTTAAGTCCATTTTTCATACTTTTGAGAAAAACGCATTTTTAGTGATTTTCTATTTAAGTAATGTTTTTAAATAACTTTTGATGTACAATCTTACTTGGCCATTAAAAGACAAAAAATCAGCTGGTGATGATTCCTTTCCATGCAAAATATGAGAATGATTGGGAAAATGCTGTTTTTCACATTTTTAGGCCAGGTAATCCCTCTCAAGGGATTTCTAGCCTATAGGTATCCAAAGCTAAATTTGACGGACTACTTTCAGAAAACTGGCGACCGATGTGTCCACTCTATGCCACTGAGTCCGCTAAAACAACTAGTTTTCCAAGTGTAGACAGAGAATGCTTATCACACGGTCCGAATGCTCCGAATGCTTTCCTTTCATCAAAGTTTTCATCAACAAATGCAATTTAAGGTACAACTACCCTTTAATAATAAACGAGTGCGTGTTTTCTCTCATATTACAGACATAAATTACTGCGCCTGATACAGTTGGTGTCATTCCACAAATAAATGTGATTCTGGGTCGTAATCCAAAAAATATGTTCCGGTAAAAAATTGATATATTTTTCGTCGGTATTTCTGTATGCATGCAGAGACTAGCTAATGGCTTGAAATGCATTTCTGATGAATAACCCTTTCCCAAATTGCCAAATTTGGGACTGCTCCCTTTTGAAAGAAGCTGCAGACGTCAAAATGAGTGTTATTTAGTGAATTGAAGTTGTACATTAAAACATGGAAAATATTGAGACATAAGTAGAAAACGCTGATCATCAGCATGTTTTTCTTTTGCATCAATATTTTCTAAAGTCTATTCTTTAAGGGTCATCAAAACCAGGTTTTGCTCGGAAAAGGGTTAAAACTTATTTATCTTTAAAATGGCAGTGCTGTGGGCAGTGATAAGAAAATAGGTAGTGTTAATTTAGTTATGATTCAACTGTTTCTTTCTCTAAATTGTTTCTTTCCAAGTGTTCAATAAAGTTTTTTCTGAAAAAACGTTTTTCCTCTTTTAATGCCTATGCATCGAGTAATCAGGTGTATATTGTTTCACTATTGTCGGTCAGTCTATCCAAATTTAACCAAGATAAATTCCCTGTTACTCAGTCTTGAAGGTCTGTTTCTCGAATGGAGTATGTGGGTTTATCTATTGATATCTATCTACTGAGATCAAGATCACCTGACAAGGTCAATGTCAATTATCAAGGTCGTATTCCATAAAATTGATCTCTTCTTTCCTGGCCTTCAGTACTATCAGTACTTTGATTGTTTATGCAACAAGGGGGCCAACTCCATATTGAGTTAGCACCTTTGTGTCGTTTTTAAGTGGAAACTTAATCTGAACATCAGATAATCATCAAATATACTTTATTAGGTAGGTGATCCTTATAGTAACCACACTTTTGGCAAGTAAATGAGTTGATAATACTAAAGTAGACAAAAGGACGCCATCTGGAGCACGATTATTATCAATATTAACAACTACCTGGTTTCTTTCATGGGGTCTACTCTATGAACCATTTCTAACACAGATTATTCAAACTCACAAGGTGCTGCAGACAACTAAATGGACTTTGATGAAGCATTTATGTGTGAACAATATAGGAAAGAAAAATAAAACAAATAAGAAAATATGGAGACAAATGGAGAAAATGCTGGTCAGCATTTCCTTCTTTTGTTTCAATATTTAATTCCCTTTTCCAAAGCATTTTAGGGTGTTAAAAGCAGGTCTTAATTAGGAAAAGGTTTTAAAATAGACAGCATCAATGAAATAAAATCGTTTAACCCTTTCCTGAACACAATAAATCCAGGTCACTCCAACACTTGAATACTGTAGACAACAAAATGGATATTAACGAAGAAAAGATTTGTGAGAAAATATTGAAGCAAAAGTGGAAATGATATTTATTAGCATTTTCTTCTTTTGCCTCCATATTTATTTTTTAATCTTTATTTTTTTCATAAAATAGTTATATTACAATCTGGTGCCACAAGCTATGTAGTCTTACTCTGTGATCCTAACCTCTTTCAGATCTGCTCAAATGCTTCTTCCAATCTAAGCCATCAAATGCTTACCCTGCCTATTGGTAAAAGTCAATAATAGCCTAAGTGTCTAAGTCTGGGTTCAACCCTTTCCCACGCAAAGAAATAGCTTGAGAATACATTGAAGCAAAAGGAGCCTTTACCCAACAATCTCTGGTTTGATTTATTTTTAACCTTTGGATAATATAGTTCTAAGCCAATAACTAGCATTTTCCCATCAAACTATTTCTATCGTATAACAATATGTTTTAGCTCTAAAAATGTTACCAACGGAGCCTGAAGAGGATGATTGAATCAAACAACACAAACATATAGCAATAAAATATTCTTCATAGAAATAACTCAAGCTACAAAAAGCCTTCATTGTAAAAATCTCAGAATATTTAGTATCTTTATTTTAAATTCTAAGAATTCCATTGATTTGAAGAAAGATAGACAACTTTTGAAAACAAAATAAACAGTAGAAATGAAACTTATTAAGGCTATGGCCAATTTCTGAGATCTGTGTCTTAGTGAAAATTATGCTTTTGCCTTTGGCTATGCTTGTGCAACAAAAGGTCTAACTCCATCGGAACCTTCAACCCTTTGATGCATATTTCTCACATTTAGCAACATTATTGTTCACTATGCCTAAACTTTTATCTAGTCAAATTCCATTCCCTTGTATAAAATAACAAGATTAAATTGAAAAACAAATATTTACTCACCTAAACTTTTCAAATTTTTCCGCCTTTAAAACTTCATCATTGGCACACATGCATAAATATTAATGCAACAAAGGTGCTAAATCCAGCTGTGGAGTTAGCTCCCTTGTGTTATTTTTTAAAGTCTGTTTTGACTTACTTAAACGAGAAATTGGTTATTGTAGGGGAGGTAATCTAGTGGGAAATCTTAAAAGGGTTATCTCTCTTTTTATCAAAAGTGGACTTAACACCTTGTTGCACTGACCCCTGCAATTCTGTCAGGGCTTATAAACAGGAATAGGCATTCCCTAGACCCAACCTGGCGGTCCCAAATTAAAATGTCACACTCCTGATATTCAGAGACCATTGACAGCTATGAATGACTATTGATTAACCCATTCCCAAATAAGACCTGGTTTTGATATCTCATACAGAGAAGACAGATTTATTCCTTTTGCCTCAATGTTTTCTGTGCTACATTGTACACATATCTTATCTGGATCAATACATTTTTATCTTCATCAGCAGCATTCAAATTGTGAGACTCGAATCTTTTCCTGTTTGGGAAAGGGTTAATATTTCCGATTGCCTTATTTGGTTTGTATTCGTAGAAATCGATTATCTTTATAATAAATTTCATACAAATAATCAGTCTTTAATATTAAATGAATATACACGCCATTGTATTGAACAAAACAATATAGGCCTACCATCGGATAAAATCGTTATTCAAAAATGCACTAGTTATACCAAATCTGCCCTTTGCCAAAAACCCTTTTCTAAATCACAAATCGAGTGTCTTGATTTGATAGCTCTGCAACAGATCACAAAGCGGATGTTGATAATGATACGCATGATATAGCAAAGAAAATATTGCGACAAAATGAAAAAAAAAAAATAATTTGGTCAAATTAACATTTTCTTCTTATGTCTTTCGTTCTCCAATGCCTTTATACCAAGGACGTCATCATAGCTAGGCTCTTGTTTTGGGAACACCCACCAATGGGTATGAAATCGTTAACCTAAGTGGGCGAGCAGCTGGAGGCTCGGTAAGGGTGTTGTGGTATTACTGGTTAGAGAAACAACCGAAATCTATGGTTAGTACGTGCTCCAGCCGCGCGATATGACTGGCAGTTGAAAACGGCGTAAAACCCCAATAAACTCAAACTCAATTGTTTTGGGAAACGGTACAATGTTTTGGCACGGTGTTTCATCACGTGACTTAGAATTTCCGATAATCTTCAATAACTTTGATATCACTAGACCAATTTGAATTCGATTTGAAGCAGAGAAGGTGGAAATATGTTAGGAATAACATGGTCGGGGTAGATTTTTAAAAAGTTCAACTGATAAAAAAGTTATTGAATATAAAGCAAAATTTTGGTTTATCTTCAATAACTTTTTATCAGTTGATTTTTCAAAAATCAACCACGTCCATCGAATGCGTGACGTCTGTTCACATTCTCTGCTTCAAACCGAATTCAAATCAGTCCCGTATTAACAAAGTTATTGAAGATAATCAGTAATCATTGCATCAGGTAATTATCCACCGTGTTTGAGAGACCTCTGATGCAGCGCTGAGCATGATCATGAATTGAGAAAAAAGCAACGATCCATTATCTAGTATTGTGAATGCCTTGCGAGCTGTCTGTAAGCTGGCTCTCCCCCAACAGGCAAACATCAGAAATTTATTTACACAAAAAGTATTCTATTGACACTCATAATTTTAATATATACATCGATGAATAGAAATCGAATTATTGTTTTATCGAAGTCTTTATATCTTTATTTCTTTATTTCCTCCAATACTGAAGATTCTCATATATGAACAAGTGGTTACAAATATGTCAAACAATTGAAAGAATATAAACAAACAGGAGAGAAACATATACAAATAGAAAGGCAGACAGAATAGAAAAAGTATGCATGTATGTACAAGCAGTTTAGTTAATATTATTCCACTAACGCTGGAATCTATTCAGAGAGTAAAAGAAAACATCGAAAGGACAGAAGACTTGTTTCGACGAAACTGCCTTTCCGACGATGTTTTCTAATATTTACTTTCTAAGACTTGCACGTAATTCAGTACGTATAGTATGCTTACATTTGAAAATAGTGTTGCCATTTTAGTGCAACTGCTTATCCGAAACGAAATGATAAACATATGTCTAATGGCTAAATAATCATATATATTATACAATGTTAGCAATCATACAGATTGAACTCGTAGACAAACATTATATTGTTATCATAAGTTACATGAACCCTCTCCAAAAGCAACATTTTTGTCAGTTCAGTAAGAGATTTAAAATACAATGGATAATTGTATAATTTAGCACTAAAAGCATTGAGGGAAATAACAAATACATGTATACAGGAATTTATTCGTTTCACTCATTGTTTACTTTGCAGTTATCTCTTATGGCTCTTAACGTATGCCTTCATTGGGAAAGGAAAAGGAAATATTATGGTGGCTTACAGTAGAACAACCATACTCTATGCAAAAACCATAAAACATGGTGATAAAAAGGTGTGTGATTGTCACCTAGGACATTGTAGAATTGGTCATTTATACCAAACAATGCATATAAGTAATCGACCGAACTAGCGGCAAAAAGAAATTGTACAACATCTACAGAGAAACGTTGTCTGATTTTATGTATGAATGATAACGAACATGTTTTCATTTTTTTCACAATTATTTAATATGTGCTCTGTAAGACACGTCCGAATGTTACTGTCACCGCAACGTGAACAAACAGGCTCAGAGTGTGACAGATATACAATCAGCTGAGCCACAGAAAAACAAGCATGTAGTGCTCTGGGATGACGTTTTGCATAATTCCAAAGAGTGTTGATTTTAAAATCTGGTTGAATTTTCCTGTATATAACAAATTCAGGAGAAGAAGTTCTAACATCCCATTCACTAATAAAATGGTGCGACACCTTTTCACTAAGTATCTTTTTCCAAACAAACTTGGATGGAAATGAAGCATAACGACTATACTCTAATAAAATTTGGTATAAACCGTATTTGGGTAAAAGCGTTTCAATGTCAGAAATAAAACCTGAAACGGAATTACCATTTAGAACAGCACATAAACGAATAAAAAACATTTCTTTCACAGCGCAGTGTCTTCCTAAGCGACAAAGTTGTCCAAGGAAGGTCAATTTTCTCTTATGGAGCTGACTTTCAATCGGGAGAGAACTGATAAGACCAAGTACAGTGTCTGTTCTTGATCTTATGTTCAATCCCTGCATCTGTATGAGACACAATCTATGGGACCTTTCTAAGGACAAACCATCTCGCTCAGAAAGCAATGGCAAAAGTTCACACCCAAATAAAGCTCTTGGAATAACTATAGATTCATATATTTTGTAGCTAGTAAGTGGGTTAAGACCATTTTTATACAATCCATCTTTAATAAGTCCGAAAAAAGAGCCTCTAAGTTTCCTGTCAATGTATTTTACGTAAATAGATGGTTTACCATACTTATGGTAATATACGCCGAGATGAGTTATAATCTTCTTTTTCCTCAATACAATCATCGCCTATCTTCCAAAGTTTTGGACGATATCTATATGAATTTTTTGTTTCATTAAAGGTTACTATGGCACATTTTGCAGGGTTGTATTGAAATCTCCAAGTACAGGAATAGTTATAGCATATGTTTATCATAGACTGGAGGGCATACCTAGACAAAGCTAGAAGGGTCATGTCATCTGCAAAAGACGGGGAACAAAATTGTTTACCGTTTACTTGAAAACCTAAATTACTGGTAACTAGTAATTCTATCAATGAATTGATGTAGATGAGACTGTAGCTTTAAATAAGATACATTTGCAAGGTTTTTGTTGAAAAGTTGATATTATAATTATGCATGTCGCGAATGAAGATAAATGATAAAACATCATTCTAAAGAAACTCAACAAAACTCGTATTCATGACTCGAATTTTCGGGGTAATATAACGTTCCCTTCAATTTCGACATAACATGTGTCTGGCGTCATTGAGCATTTCGATAGTTACAAGATGCGTCTATATCATGTGCTTATCATTTTTTGAACTAGCCTTCAAAATGTTAAACATAGAATATTATAAAATTTCGACGGAAATATACCGTAACTCATTATAACTAATATACCCTGATCTATTGTATCGCAGTAGGCCTACCCGTTGCTAATTATGTTGATGTTATGTAATGCTAGGTTCCCACTGCCGATCAAATTAACTTGATCAAACCCGACCAAGCGATCGAGTACCGGTCAACGTCGGTCGGCAAGGGTGATCGGGATAAGTCGAGATAATAATAATAATAATAATAATAATGATAATAAAGACTTTATTTAAAGAGGCAACACAGTTGGGATAAACCCAGTCTTCCCTGTGAGCCTCTAGAATATTTACAAATTACAATATTTACAATACAAACACATTTTACAATAAAACACATTTTGTAACAACATCAGGAAACAAAATAGTTGATTCAGTTTGTTCAGGGGACTTTAACCCATTATCAGGCAGCTAAATTTTAGATTTGTCAAAGATGGTGCAGCTGACAATTTCGAAGAACGATATCTTACAACATAGGTCTTTCTGGATAGAAAACATTATGGAAATTGAAAAAGTTGCCTGTCACAAGCAACTTCTTCATTCTACACAATATTATCTTTACCATTCGTCTTGCAGGGTGTCAAAAAGCGTCAGTGTGATGTAAGATGGTCGAGTTTGGTCTGCATCGATCGGTAATCCTGCTAATGCAAGGTTCCCACTGCCGATCTGATCAACTCGATCAACTCGACCACCTAATTTCCCCGATCAAGCCCGACCAAATGTATGTACACGACCTCTTCTAGATCTCAAGTCGACCCCCGCCCGAGCACTCCCGATCATTTCCCGATTGAAGCCCGACCATCTTTCCGATTTTTACCCGATCACATCGTCCTTAATTCGAGCCCTACTCGACCAAGACCCGACCATCTCGATCTATACACGACCAGATCGAGCTGATTCTAATCTATGTGTTCTGAATGAAAATCTTTCTGCAGTGTCTGTGATTATCACATTTTCATAATAACTTCATAATATTGTCGGTTAATTCATATACTTAATTTAAATGTGACGTAAATGTACTTTTAGCTATTGACTCACCCATATTCTGATTAAATATAACGATTAATACATTCTCTAAGGCATTAAATACCATTATTTCAATCGTACGTGTTATGGCTCAGAGCGGAGAATAACATGAAACACAATTTCCGATAATTTTCAATATTTCTGTTGATATAATCTGCGCAGGATCTCGTGCTGTTTTTACACATTTATTACCACACGACCTTGTGTTCCCACTGCCCATCAGATCAACTCGACCAAGCGATAGAATACAGATCGAGCTTAGTCTGCAAGGGCGATCAGGAGCGGTCGAGGTGATCGAAATTGATCTGCGTCGCTCCGGCTTCCTACTCGAGTTTTTTTGACATGCAAAAACAGTCGAGTGCGATCGAGTACAAAAATGATCGAGAAGCGATTGTGTATTGATCGGGTAGAAGGTCGACCTTATCGAGAATCACTCGTGTCTGGAGATCGAGTGTGATCGGGTTGATAATCTGTACCCCGACCTGCATCAAAAGTGCAGTCGATCACCTCGACTTGTACTCGAGTTATTTCCGACTGCACCCCGATCAACTCGACCTCTGCTTCATCTGTTCACTCGACCAAATCGGGTGAAGAGGTCAGGTTTGATCGACTAGAGATCGTGAAGAAGTCATATGGTCAGGTTTGATCGAGGGCATTTAAACGATCGAGTAGATCGAGTTGATCCGATGCCATAGAGCAGTTAGAATTACTCGATCACCTCGACTTGTACGAGTAATTCCCGAACACTTTCCAGATTAACTTGACTTCTGTTCCATCTGTTCATCCAATCAAATCCCGGTAAAAGATATCGGCTCGATCACACACAATCTCTACACGAGTGATTGTCGATCAGCTCGATCTTCTATACGATCGATACTCGAGTAACTTCCCGATGTATTTTCTACTCGATCGCTTCACGGATTTTTTGACGTATCAAAACAATTTGGCAGGATTAACGATCGATGCAGACCAAACTCGATCATCTCGACTAATCCCAATCTCTCATGCCGAGCGAGCTCGACCGTTACTCGATCGCTTGATCGGGTTTGATCGAGTTAATTTGATCGGCAGTGGGAACCTAGCATAACTTGTTTTGACACGTCAAAAAATCCGTGTAGCGGTCGAGTAGAAAACACATCGGGAAGATGCTCGAGTATCGATCGTATAGAAGATCGAGCTGATCGACAATCACTCGAGTAGAGATTGTGTGTGCTCGAGTCGATATCTTTTACCGGGATTTGATTGGATGAACAGTTTGAGCAGAAATCGAGTTGATCGGGAATGCGTTCGGGAATAACTCATACAAGTCGAGTATATCGAGTGCTTCCAACTGCTCTATGGCAGCGGATCAACTCGATCTACTGGATCGCTTAATTGTCCTCGATCAACCCCGGCCATATGACTTCTTCTCGATCTCTAGTCGATCAAACCCGACCTCTTCATCCGATTTGATTGAGTGAACAGATGAATCAGAGGTCGAGTTGATCGGGGTGTGGTTGGAAATTACTCGAGTGCAAGTCGAGGTAATCGAGTGCACGCTCGGTGCAGGTCGGAATACAAATTATCTACCCGATCACACTCGATCTCCAGACCCGACTGATTCACGACAAGGTCGATTTTCTACCCGATCAATACACAATCTCTCCTCGATCATTTTTGTACTCGATCGCACTCGACTGTTTTTGCATGTCAAAAAAACTCGAGTAGGAAGCCCGAGCGATGCAGATCAATTTCGATCATCTCGACCGCTCCCGATCACCCTTGCAGACCTAGCTCGACCTGTATTCGACCGCTTGATCGAGTTTATCTGGTCGGCAGTGGGAACACTAGGTCGTGTGGTAATAAATGTGTGCAAACAGCACGAGATCCCGCGCAGAGTATATTAACAGAAATATTGAAAATTATCGGAAATTGCGTTTCATGTGATTCCCCGCTCTGAGACATAACACGCACGATTGGTATAATGGTATTAAACGCCTTAAAGAATGCATTAATCTTTATATTTAATTAGATTAAGGATGAGTCAATAGCTAAAAGTACATTGACGTCACATTTAAATTATGTACATATTTAAACTGACAATATTATGAACTTATTATGAATACATGTATGTGATAATCACAGACGCCGCAAAAAGATTTTCATTCAGAACACCTAGAATAGAATCAGCTCGATCTGGTCGTGCAAAGATCGAGATGCTCGGGTATTGATCGTGTAGGGCTCGAATTAAGGACGGGATGATCGGGTAGACATCGGAAAGACGGTCGGGCTTCAATCGGGAAATGATCGGGAGTGCTCGGGCGGGGGTCTAGTTTGATCGACTAGATATCGAGAAGAAGTCGTGTATACACATTTGGGCGGGCTTGATCGGGTAAATTAGGTGGTCGTGTTGATCGAGTTGATCAGATCGACAGTGGGAACCTAGCATTAACAAATTTGAAAGGGAAAGTAAAATAGGTAGTGTACAGACTTAATGTCGGTCATACATATACCTATACAGCCAGTGGAGCTAAATACGCAAGACTGACCATAATATATCTAGGTGTGATGGTCATTACCCCTTTCCCAAACGACAGAATACGAGGTTAATTGGCCTAAGTCAAAGGCTGTCGCAGACAGTAAAGTGGTTGTTGATGAACATAAGGTTTGTATAAAATATAGGACAAAAGATATAGAAACAAAAAGAGAAACTGCTGGTTATATAAGTAGTTTCTTCTTTTGTCTCAATATGTTCCCAAGCCTTTTCTAGTAGGGGCATCAAAACCATGTCTTGTTTGAGAAGGGGTTTAAATGGAAAATTGCATGAGAAAATACTGATAGCCAGATGCGAATCGACGCTTATAGAATGAAAATACGACAAGAACAAAGTATAAAAGAGTACCGGTATTACTTTTATTCTATACTGTTACAATGATTCAAATAAATCGCGTTGTGTTTAACGTTTTCCTGAACACTACAATTTTAAACTTGTTGATATAAAAAATCTTTCAGACAAGTAAATTGATGTTGCCTATAACATTTACTTTGAATGTTAAAGTAAGACAGCATTAAGGTATAGTCGAAAATGCTGGCTTTTACGCATTTTCATCTTTTGTCTCAAAGCATTCCTTGCTTTTCCGTTAGTGGTGTCAAATAATTGAAAACAAGGGATTGTTTTGGAAATGAATAAATAAAAGAGTTTACCTTAATATAATGATTTTAGAAGCCGTGGGTAACACTACGGATAGAAATCGTGTAGAATGATCTGAAGTAGGGTAACATGCAATAAACCCTTTCCTATAAAATGTTTAAATTTCAAAGGTTGCCCAAATTCAAAGGTGGTGCAGTAGATATAGAAACATATTAATTTGGATACGGAAATAGCCTTTTTTATTCACGGCAGTGGAATCCTTCAAGAATGTGAATCAGACTGCATGATTTTTTATCGTCCTCCTTTTCCTTTCAATGTTCTAAACTTATGCACTTTGTGGTCGTTGGGTTGAGGTTGAGGGTTGATTCAGGTAAGGGTTAGTCGATATATTCTAAAGAGCCCATTAATATGATATACCTTCCTGCTTTAAATTAGTTAGAGGAATCAATAGATGCCCAATTTTAGGGCGATTTGCCAATTTTGTTATCTGTCCCCAGAGTTGTTCATGGATTTCATTTATTTTAGCATTTTTATAAGGGTCTACCCAAGGAACATTTCTGCCAAGTTTCGTTGATACGTTTGTATTGACTTAGAAGTTTAGGAGAT